>JAHLJT010000631.1:242267080-242743353 GCA_031308135.1 Acheta domesticus
TTCCCCGATGGTAGGCAATTGAGGGACAGGAAACGTATGACAACGGTATTGTTGACCATACAAATGTGACTTGGTGGTGATATGTATAGTGGTTTGCTCGTTTCTTCACCATTCGACATTACGATAAAAATCTATGTGTGGGAGAGAATTGTTTTCTCTTTGTTCTCTTCAGAAATTAAGATACACATGAAGTCGTGATGGAACATATCTTACAAAGATATACTCTGTTTTTTAATTATTATTATATTAAATATATTCGGTTGTTATTATAAACATTTTGGGATACTTTTAATCCAACGCCCGAAGAAGAATAAAAACAATAACGTAATGTGAAGTCGATATTGAACCTTTAGAAGCGAACTGTCTTATAAGTTTGTTATTAATAAAATAAAATGACATGTATTCTAGATATTTAACCATTAGAGTTAATATTTATAGACACTAAAATATTCTCTTAGTTAATTTGTTGAAATTATCTATAAATTGGAAAAATGTTAGAGATGAACAGTCCAGTATATATTTGTAACATACAAATCTCAAATATAAATTTCAGGTAAGATATTTTAGATTCAGCCGCCCTACACTATTAGGTGTACGCTTTCTATATCTTATTATTATACTCGAAATTACACTTCGTAGTTAATTGTTCTATAATCGTTTTACAGCATGGAAAAAATATCCTGATATTCAGTTCTTGATAGTAACAACGCATATAGAAGAGGTAAAGGTTGTGAATTTGGCTCCCTCTTCGCGCAAAATACTTCTCAAGTAGTTGACAATTTTCTTAGATTGTCTGCATTTCATCGGGAGACTTAAACTGCCTCGCTGCCAATTGGCGTCACCGACAACCACTGCGTGTTCAGAGTCAAAGAGCTCTCAGGACTAAACTAGTACAGTGAACTGCAAAAACACAGAGACTAATGTCTATAAACCTCTTCTCTGGCCGAAATTCTGCGTACGTTCACATATCGAAACAACAGGTAATCTGAACGTTGTTACCTCACGGCCATGTGGTCCTGATGCAGCGGGGCTACGATAGTTGACTAACAGAATTACAGTTACTCGCAAATGGAAATTTCAAAAAACTTTGATCACCGGGTTGGAAGTTTGGGACCTGTGGCCGCTCTAGCTCCGGGACAACGCTTTGGTTTGCGATGCTCATGAGCGTGGCTTCAGACAACACAAAGCGGGCCGTGAGCTTTACGAGAAAAAAATTCCTTGTGAATCCTCCCGATTTCTATTGTCGGAGGACAATGAAAAAGGCCAACGCGGAGCGCAGGCCCCGCGGTGTGTGTGTGTGTGTGTGTGTGTGTACGCGTGCGTTCATCGAAACGCTCGTCCACTCACACACGCTTTCCGTGATTTCCTTCTTGCACGTTCGCTAATCCAAAGACACTTTCTCTCTCTTGCTGTCTCGGACCCTCAGATCGATGTGAACGCTGAACAGCTTTGAAAACCACTGTCCGCCTTCTCTCTTCCTCCCCTTTTTTTAAAAAAAAGTTTTCCTTTCTCTTTTTCTTGACGCGTACAAGCACATTTGACGCACACGACTCCAGCGATGACACCGCGATCTTTCTCTCGCTCGCCTGTGACGTGCGTGTTCCCGCCCCGGGCGCACATTGAGCTCGCTCTCGCTCTCGCCCGCGTGCGCGCTGCGCTCTGGCGCCGAGCGAGCGAATCCCGCGGAGCCACCGGCGGGCGGCCCTCCGGAGCTTACGGTATAATAAACTTAGAACGGAAAGCCTCTTCCCTGCGCCATCGCCCGCCGGCGAAAGGGAAAAAGAAAAAGGAAAGGCGGCGGGCGGACGGGCGGGAATAATGATAGTGGTTGGGCGAGGAGCTATGGAGGCAGTGGAGACATAGGATGATGATGGGGGAAAGTTTGAGGATGGGCATTTTTAGCGAGAAGGAAGGAAGGTGGTTGGTTGATTGATGTGTTTCCGGGCGCGTCGACTAAGGTCAATGGTGCCCTAAGTGTAGTGCTTATTTTTGGGAGAAGGCAGTGATCTTCCTCCGCTGGATGGATCGATCCGGCGTGGACGTACCCGTCGGCTTAAGGGCTTTTCCCCAAACACTTATCTCCCAGTTGCGAGGCATCCCCCCCAGAAGGGATCAGTTCTGAGCTTCTGGCTGGTCTCCTGGCATGTAGGGTAGTGTAGTGCATGTAAGTAGAAGCGTGTGTAAGTTCGGGGTAAAGATAGGACAAGGGAGAGGGAGGAAAGATTGCGCCCGGTTCCTGACCCGTTTGTTAGAGTACTGCTCCGGCATTCGCCTGAGGTTAATCGGAGAAACCACGGTAAACTACCAATCAGAGCAGCCGGCCTCTAGCAGCGGCTGAACTCGACCTTGCTATGCAGCAAGTGTCCAAAATCCTTTCACCGTCGGGAGTGGAACTGTAGGAGCTCCCGGTCACGGGCACTGCAGTGACATCAGTTGATGCCCTGAGCCACCTAAGGGAAGGAAAGCAAATTGGTGATGGTGGTGGGGAATTTTAAGAAATATTGGCGAGATGTGTGGTGGATGAAGGTGCGCAGCTGAGTGGTGGGCTGCGTGCATTTCGGGAGTGGAGGCGAGTGGCTAAGGGAGGCGGGGAGGGGCAGCTCGGATGACCAACGCGAGGAGCCGCGTTGCGACGCGACGGGTCGATGCAGTTGAGGATCGCCTCGCCCCGCCCCGCCCCGCCCCGCCCCGTTACATGGAAGATCACTTCAAAACATCGCGTTTCACCGTGCTTCTCATTTCAAACATTTATCCTTGCATCTTCGTGGATCAGCTAACGGTTCACTTACCTCTTGAAAGAAGTTGTGTTGAATACAAAAGTTGGTTTTACTCGGGCAATTGGAAAAACAACAATAATGCGAGTACAATAATTTATAAAGTACGAAAACATTAAGGAGCCAAAAACAATAGTTGTGATTTACTAAGAATATATGTACAAGAAATATAGATAAGCGATGCTATTTTTGCGAAACTGGATAGCGTTTTATATTGGTCTATGGAAAAGGCGAAGAAATGTGAAACCAGCAAATTTGGAAGTGTGCTGCGTAGTTCTTTTTATCAGGTTCTGTATTCTTTTCTTTTGTGTAGGAAATTTTCAGTTGACTACTTATTGTTTCTTCGTATATCATTACCAAAAATACTGCGTTTTGTTTTTGTAGCTGAACTTTGTTTCCCTTCTTGATGAAAGTTGTCTACAGGGATGTGTTGGTAAATCGATAGATTGTTGCGTATTGTATAACGTAAAGAATTATTTTGCGTTTTCTTATTCTTTTATTAATATTTAAAACTGGATGTGCTGACTCGCCAGCCTAGCGGTAGGAATCCACAACTGTTAAATTTAAATATTAGAAAATTATATTCATATAATTTAAAATTAGAATCATATCATTTAAAACCAAGTAAGTTTTAAAATATAATAAAATTTCAAATTGCTTCTTAACATTTTCAAGAATTTCACTTCAGAATAAAAGACGGGAATATGTGAAAGGACGAGTCATTGATAAAATAAGTGAAAGGGAGTAGTTTATATACATAATGTGTGTATTCGTAATGGGAACAGCAGATGTCAATAGCCACAGTACATAAATATAGTATTAGAAACTTGACGGTAAATATAAAACTCTCCATTAGGTATGGGAGATGAGTGTTTTTTTTTTCGTGCAAATATTCTGTTGTCGAACTGCATCGATGCCCCAGAGGGCAGGCTCGTTATGTGCAGGCTGGCTTGAGTTGTTGTCCATCTTGTAGCGAGCAAAATATTGGCTCGGTGACGTGGATGATGGTGAGGCCGAGTGCAGCGACCGTAGGCTCGGAGGCGGCGTGGGCTGCGGCGGAGTTCTGTAAATGCAGATGTGTTGCCTCCTGGCGCCTGGGGGAGTGCGCGCCCTCAAGGTCGGCGCTGCGGGGGGGCGGGGGTGCCGGGGGGGAGAGGGGGAGGGGCGCATGCGACGGCGCGGCGTCACGCCAACCCAGCCGGTCAGCGGCGGCCACGCGCTCGCTCCGGCATGTGATCGATTCACGTCCGCACGGATTTGAACCTGCCTTCTGGGCGACGGGCGACTGTTTGTTCAGTTGATCAGGTAGACGCTGGTGTTCATGTGAGGATTTGTTACCTTCAAATGACCGGTCATTTGATCAGTGCATTGGAATCCTCAGAAGTGCGCTTCCTGAGAAGTGTAGCAGGATATACTCTGGCAGACCACGTTCCAAGTGTGGAGAAAAGGTCCAGCCAGCCTAAAAATGTTCAGTCCAATCGGGATTTAGGACGCCCAAGAAGATGATGGTAGGATGACCTCTGAGTTGGAACAGGCATTCAGTGGCTTACCATGAATAAGAAGAAGAAATGACTGGTCACTTTCGCACTTCTTTGGTTTGCAGTGTTCGAAGACCTTATCAGATGTAATTCCTGTTTTACAATCTTGTCTCATTGTCTCAGCTTTTTTCCGGATTAATTACTTTTTTGACTGGCAAAAAATACAATGTTCAAAAACTTAGAGAACGTTCTCAGTAGTAAAAATGTGTCTGTCGTCACACAGTTGCGTACTATTTTTGGAATAATGAGGTAGAAATCATGATTCTCTTCACTCGCTCAAAAAAAATGATTGTAATAAAAATGAATCTACTTTCAATACATGAAGAAAGGTCTTTAATTTATATTTTTATGTTTCGTGGTGATCTCACAGCAGAATTATATGATTCATTAAAATTCAAAAGGAAGGCAAAATTAAAATAATCGATATTGTCGAATTCGTCGAGCATTGTACCTGTCTGGAAGTGACGAATATCGAAATTCCTAGCGTTTTACCAGTGAAGGCTTGGTATTCCCGACCTTAGGCCCCTCCCCCCCCAAAAGGAATTAAACCTCGTCCCGCCCGTCAGCACGTCGAGCCTTGTGCTGCACCTTTCCGCCCCGCCCCGCTTCCCCCCGCTCCTCACACTCCGCCCCGCTCCGCCCCGCCCCGCCCCGCTCCGCCCCGCTCCACCCCGCTCCGCCCCGCTCCACCCCGTTCCGCCCCGCCCCGCCCCGCTCCGCCCCGCTCCACCCCGCTCCGCCCCGCTCCGCCCCACTCCGCCCCGCTCCGCCCCGCTCCGGCCCGCCCCGCTCCACCCCGCTCCGCCCCGCTCCGCCCCTCTCCGCCCCGCTCCACCCCGCTCCGGCCCGTTCTGTCCGCTCTGGCCCACTTCGCCCCGTCCCGCCCTTACTCGCCCCACCTCGTTGTCCCTCCTCCCACGTCCCGCCCCAGCAAGCCTCGTCACGTTTTGCCCAGTCCAGCTCGCCCGCCCGCCCGTCCCATATTGCCCACCCTCCCGTTTCGTCCGCTCGACCGAACGTGCTCCCGCCCTCTCGCGCGTTTCTCCCGCCCGCTCAGCGCCGCCCGCCCGGCCGCTCGCCGGCGGTTTCGTCGTCGGCGCTGCTGAAAGATGGGTCCCAGCGGAGGCGGCGCCGAGATAAAACCCAGGACCTCGGGGCTGCATATGCATGCGCTCGCCGCCATGTTTAATTCAAGCCGCCCGAGCCTCGCGGGCTGCTTGCAGGGCGCAGGGCGCCCGGCGCGTCAGCGGTGACGGGGAGGCGTCGGTCGCCACGTCATCCGCGCCAAATGCTTCACGAGGGTATTGATCGAAATCGCTAGTTGGGTTGTAACGATTCTGGAGGTGGTAGTGCAATAGCGATGTGTTTTTCTCGTTTTCCACCTATTCATTGTTTCCTTAAGAAGTCAAATCCTCTCATCATTTGAGCGGTACACTATGTACATAAGATAATCCGTACTACTCTCTACCTAAATAATTACGTGGTGAGAAGTCTGTCTCTGTTAAAAAAAATATTTTTCCTCAAAAACAAAATTACGCTGGATTATTGTCTCAGGATAAGGATTTTTTTTCTCGAAATGCATGTTTATGTGACACAGTTAAAGATTATTCGTGCCATGACTTTCCTTGCTTGGATGTATCTGGACTAGGGAATGTTTTACTATTTGAAACTGAAAAAACAGTGATTTTGGTTTGGGATGTATTGTAATTGGAGAATTTGACAAATTCAGTAACAAGTACATGGAAGTAACAGTACAACAAAAACAGTAAATGGAAATATGTGATGGATACATTGTTGTCGACTTGTCCATAAAAATGCGAAGAGTTATGATTCTTTATCAACGGAAGGCAGGTTTCCTAACGATTTCCCAACAAGACCTCCTTTGATTGGCAGCTGTGTGGGCGAAAGAGCCTTTGGCAGCGTGAGACGCGAGCGAGGCGTTGAGGCGGCGCGGCGGAGGGACTGAGCTCTCCTTGAGGCGACGTCCTCTCCCATCTCCCCGGAGAAGCTGTGTGCTCCGCCCGCCCTTTCGCGCTGTCCCTTTGGCGCTGCGCGGCGCCTGAGGGCGCGTGCTCTGCCCACGAGGTGGCGCTGCGCACGAGAGAGAGCTCCTGTTCCTCGTGGAGTTGAACGTAACGCGGACTGTTTACTTGTCTCCGTCCAGTACGTTCGTCCCGGCAAGCTAATCTTTAGCTGATCTGGCCTTGCGCTTGTCGTCTCCTTGTCTCCTCTTTGGGCGTTAGCTCTTGGTTCTCCCGGGCACTGGTGGACATGTATCCCAGTGAATATCGAAACGAGTGATTTGAAGATAAACCCAATTTGGAGAAAGAGGGATGCTTTATTCGTAAAAATGTTATTCTATATATTAAGTAACTTTTAATTACGAAACTTCGCAAAAATGGTTATTGCTTTGGGGTGCATTCACGAATTTACTCGAAAAACATTGATTATGTTTTTGCACTTCTCTTGGATAATTCCCTTCATTAGACGGCTTCAGCCCATTTATATCGGTACTCATAATGATACAGATTCATTACAGTGTTTTTCACCATCAATAGTGAAGTTTGCATACCAAACATTACTCAAAATGAATCATTGGCCGTCGTTCTGTTAAATGTTTCCATTTGTTTGTACTGCTGTGCCGAGACAACCTGCGTGTAGGGGACTAAACTGAACATATCATTCCAACTGACATTCATGCTGACTCTAGAATTTGTGAATGCAAATTGTGTTGCTGAAAGTTGCGAGCTTGGCTTCTCCTGCTCTAAATATATCGCAGACACATTTTTCCCAGAACTTTCTCCTCTGTGATAATAATGCGGCAGTGACCAATCCCAACTTGCGCTGGCTAAAATGAGAGTCAGCCTTGTTCCATAATGAGCATTAATTGTGCGATTT
This sequence comes from Acheta domesticus, assembly GCA_031308135.1. Classification (NCBI taxonomy): domain Eukaryota; kingdom Metazoa; phylum Arthropoda; class Insecta; order Orthoptera; family Gryllidae; genus Acheta; species Acheta domesticus. Next base: position 242,274,291 of record JAHLJT010000631.1, read on the forward strand.
TTATGTAGTTGTCTCTCAAGGCCCGTCTTCACGATGAAATATGTCACGGCATTTCGCGTCTTTCTCAGTCGCGCCGGTAGATGCCGCATAATCACAAGCACTGCTTGATGCGGTAGCAATCTTGCAACATCTAGCGGCATGACCGAGAAAGACGCGAAGTGCCGTGACATATTTCATCGTGACGGGCCATGAGAGGCAACTATATAAAAATGGCGACTTATAGCGACTTCCACCTTCCCAGCTCCAACAGTCCGGTGCCGTGGTAGGCAACCCGTCGTACCGGAGAGCGTTGTAGAACGCTGCCCCTGCGCGTTCTGCACATTCCTTAGCTGAAGCCAACGAGACGAGAAATGCATAAATACAGAATGGGGAATTTTACAAAGGTCTATGGTTAAGTACCTGTACGTGAAAAAACTATTCTGAATATAGTATCATGACGTTAAAATTGTTGACTGTTTCAAGTATACAGTGATAGGTTTGTTGTAAAAATGTGTTTTGTGAATTGAAAGACATCTTGAAATTAGGAGATTTACGTTGTAGTTCGTAACCTTACATACTGAGAATAGTAGACAAAAGGAAGTATTTTGATTTCGATCTTTATTCATTTGTATCCACTATTTTTATGCATTTATATTTTTTGGTTCGAAGATACAGAATGTTGTCTTTTCATTTTAATGGTAGGCCATACTAGTGTAAAGATAGGATATTATATGAAACGCCTTTTACTATTTTTGATTCGTTACTTGCGACGATTGTGTGCGTTTCACTATGTACGATGATCTTCACATTTTGGAGATCGTTAATCTTAAGTATTTGGAATTCCTTTTGGCATCTTCGTACTTTCTTGCCTTATTACATAAGTAGTAAAGAAACCTTTTACAATCGTGCTGCGCACATGAGCGATTTTTCAACAGAAAAGCTGATCTTCCTGGGCCCTGGTAACGAAAAAGTAAATAAATCTTGTTCCTTTGTGTAGTAAATTAGTTCTCTAAAACGTTGAACAGCCAGAATCTATGTTTTATATGTTATTGACACCGAAAACTTGATTGTCGACAAACGTCTGTATGTCAGTGTGACCTTCCGTCCGTCTGTCTTCAATGCTAACGACTTAACCGTTCAGACGCGCCCCCCCCCAACATTGAAGCACTGTGTGTTTGAAACGGGTATTTTGATTTTAGGAGCTGCTTTACATAAAGTCTCAACTCGATTTTTGAAATTAAAAATGTCGTTCATTTTTTTAAATAAACCCTTCCTTCAAATAACGGAAGGGATAATAAAAAAAATACCGCAAATCTATATTTCATTTAAATATTTGAATTTTCGAAATTTGCAACAATTATGAATTGTCGTCGTTATTCAACTACAATTTTGAGGGTAGATTTTGTCCTTAATGAAGTATGTTGTTGAAAGACATCGTGAAATTAGATCATGAGCAATTTTTCGAAAATACGAGTAGTTGTGTAATTTTGTGAGAAACGTAAGCAATATTTAAACAATGATTTTCCCAAAACCGGCTGCGAATCATTTCTTTAAATTTTTGGTGCGTGTTGTGTTCGCCCCAATAGTTGCTTGCGTTGGCTCAAAATGAAGTGCACAGTTGTGTTGAACCCAGTTCGTGAAATTGTTAGAGAAATTATACAAAACGCCGTTGACGAGTGAGTGTGGACGTCGCTGGCTGAGCCCTGAGGCCTCGTTTCTTTTCTTCCTCTGCGCCCTCTCGTCCGCTGGTCCTCTCGCCCTTCGTCCTGCGTTCGCCGCATCGCCCTCCGGTGCCGGCGCCGCTTCCGCATCACTAATTCAGCGCCCGCCGCGCCGGAGTCCCCTCGAATCCCGCGCTCCCGGTCGCCCCACACCCGCTCCGCGACGCGCCCCCCTCCCCCCCCCACTCTGAAAGCCACGAGCGCCGAACTCGGCACTTCCGCGCTTCCCCCCCCCCCCCCCCCGCCCCCCTCCCCCCCCACGGCCTACAACCTTCGTTTTCTTCAAGGGGCACTCATGTCTCTTGAACGTGTATTATTACGTGGATCTTCTTGTTGAACACTTTCAACATACAGTTGACTGTAGTGGACTCAGATGTAACGAACTTTGTTGTAGTGAATTGAAGTCTCTAGTCCTGACCTGCTCTTATACATAATTAATATGTCCTAGGAGATTCGGTTGTAGTAAACTCTCAGCATCGGTTGCAGTGAGCTTATTAAATACAACTTCCAGAAAAGAAATTTCGCCTGTTCCCCGAATGCATGTAAGAATACGGGTTTGGAGAGAAAACGATATTTTTGTATTGTGTATATTGAACGAAAAGGATTAAGGGAACCGGGACACTGAGGAAATTGCTTCAGCTTTCAATGTCGGAAGACTTCAAGCACAGACCCAATGTTCAAACTACTTGACACTTATTTACAGTAACTGACAATGTAGAATTATGTGTGAAGAGAACACGAAGGTAATGTCATTTTTGAATTCGTGGCGTTTGGGTATTTGACTCTACCTCTGAAAGAAGAGTTGAAAAAGTATTGCATTTTGGGATCATTGGATACAGCGAACCTCTGATTGAGTGAACGAAAAACTGTTGGTCCCTTGAGGGTCACTATAACTGGAGTCGACTGTATTTTAGATTGGGGGCCCGCTGTAATGATGAACAGGTAAGCTGCTGACCACTAACGTTAACCCTTAATTTCAATCATAATATTTGACTGTTTTCATTGTAAATTCACCTGACATATTTTAGCGTCATGTGTCAGTTGATCGTCCTGCTTCATCAGAAGTCATTCTTTACTCTTGTGTGTGCATCGTAGCTGCCTCCACGCGTGTTGCGGCCCAGGCAAGCTTACTTGCAATTGTTCTCGGCAAAGGCGGGATCCATCCGCTCTTTTGTAAGAAGGAAATCATTTGAGTGAGAGGCGGAAACATTGTGACTAGCGGAGGGGTTGTGGAGGAGGAAGAGTAATAGGAGGGGATGGGAAGAGAAAAACGGCGGGGAGGCTTAGCGATGTCCACGGGGAGCCGTCACATTCAGCCGCTGGCTGCTGTTTGGCAATATCGACTACAGATGGACCAACTGTGCTTGGAGAGTAAGTTAGAGAATATGGGCTGCTCTTCAGTGAAATTCGTGTATGCTGCAAACGAGAGTAGTTCAAATAATTACTTATTGGTTTGGGATACACTAAACTGTTTATAACTAAATCTACTTTGATTTTTACACTCTCGCCAACTACATACTTACGCGGTAAGGAGAAAGTAATGTAATACTGCGGCAGAAATTGGCGATTTTAGGAGCAAAAACGGGAGGCCCTGGTAACGAAAATTAGATGAATCTTGTTCTTATTTGTAGTAGATTTCTACCTCTAACGTGTGTAGTCCGAATCCCTGTTTTGTGAGTCCTTAATACAGAATGTTTGGTTGACTGCAAATATCTCTCCGTCCGTCCCAGCGTGACCGTCTGTCCGCCGTCCCTGTGGTCAACGTTAGTGCCTAAGCTATTCAGTCGATTTTCTCCAAAATTGGAATTCATGGTCGATCAGGACGAACTCGAGGCCTTGCGAGTTTCGTACAGATATTTTGATTTTGGGGGTCTACAATGAATGAAGCCTGAAGAACACATTCCAAATGTTCTCAAAAATGGCTATCAATTTTTTAAATAAACTTATTTTTTGGATAGCGCAAATGACGCTTTTAAAATGCTCAGATTTCACTTTCGTTTCAAACCTCTAAATTTTCGAAAATTGAAAAAGTTCAACCTTTTTCGGCGTCATCCTACAACTACAATATTGAAGATAGAGATTTTTCTCTGAAAGAAATCTATCATTAAAGTAACTTATCAAGTATAAAAAACCTTCTGAAAAAGTCTCTAAATTTTTCTCATTTTTTCCCTACAAATACAACAAGAAAGTCTTGAAAATGGCACAGGAGTCATTTCCGTTGAACTTCTGAATTTTGAAAAATCCAAAAGTTAAAAATAATGCGCGAAATTATGTACTATTGTAGGATCACTAGTTGTACAATGTTTCTTTTATACACCATATTTTTTATACTTTGTTATTATAATTTCAAATCATGTGTTTAAATAAACTGTTTGATTATGCAGAAAAAAATCATTGAAAAAATTTATTTCGATTCAATTTTTTGTTACAAGTAGCGATTAGGAACAACGTGAGAAAATGTTAAAGGGAAATATGCGCTCAACTTGGAAGGAGGGAATTGAGAATCATACATTGAAACGAAAGGATTTCCAAAAAGAAAAGAAAGAAAAAAGAAGAAAAAAGCAAATGTGAAGGACTGTATTGTAAAGTATTCAAATAGTCTACCCTTGCGTGGTGGGCACTAATAAAGGAGCTTGTGGGGTTTCTCACTCCGAGTTCGTAACTCTGTAACGTTCCGTGCATTCTGTTTGTTAAGTGAAAGCGGCGGCGAAGGCGGAAGACGCACGCGCGATGAATCCCGACCGCATTAAATTATTCACGCAGCGAGTGGGCTTTGTGCAAATCGTCGTAAATCATTTCGACCATCACGAAAGAGAGGAATTCAAAAGTAGCGGCTGCTACGAATGGCCTAAGCCAGCCAGAATCCTGCGTGGGGCGAGAAAGAGCCTTTCTGCTTTGTTGCGGGGGGGGGTGACGGGAGGGGGCGGGGCGAGGCCGGCGGTGACGGCGTGTGTCCACTCGCCCTCGACTCCCCGGCACCACGCGATCGCATGCTTATCGTACCCTGGCACCTCGCCGACCTTCTGGTACTCTTTTGGAGCAGTTCCTTCCATCTGGTCGAACCAACTATTAGTCGGAAACGATTATGGGGTAGTCCCAAACATGCTAATGTAAGATGTTTTCAAGCAGCATTGTTTCGCAATTTTGGTCTCGAAAGGTTGTACATTCACGCAAACATGAACTATTGGTTGTTTTTTTTTTGTTGACATTCTCCCTTTCTTTCCAAACATTCATGAATGTGCGTGATTATACTTGTATTCCTCCTTGCCGTTTCGTCAGTTTTCTCATTTATTTTCCTCATCTTTGTCCTGTGATTGGCTGCATGATATTTCTTTCAATAATCTGTTTTTGTCCTAGCAATCACCGTCTTCATGTTTATCTCTTATTTTTTGTGGGTTTTGAGTTTGTTCTTCTTTCGTTTGAATTATCCCGTTTTTTCTTACATTGTATCTGTGCGTATTATGTGCCTCTTCTTTCGTGTTCTTGTTTATTATTTACTCAATACATTTACAATGTATTAATATACATTTTCCTAAAACCATTATACATATTTTATATTTTCTTTTGTTATATTTTATTTTTTTTCCATTTTATTTTATTTTTACAATCTTCTAAGTTTAATTTTTTGTTCTTCATAGTTTACAATATTCCTTGTATCCATGTTGTTTTCGGTCTACCTCTTTTTTGTCTACCAATAGGCATCCAATTTAATAATTTCAGTGGAAGCTGTGTTTCTTCCATCGTTTTTTTCCATTCTTTTTTTTTCGTGTTCTTTTTTGAGGAAGTTTTATCTCACTTGCATGCTGTTTGCGTTACTCGCGTTGTTTTTCGTCGCTTTGCGCCGCGAAGTCGAGTCCATTTGGGCGCGCGCGGGTGCGAGTGCGCGGGCTGTGACCGCTCGCGCGAAAAACGATGTCGCTTAGTCGCCCTCTTATATCCGCTTTCCTCCACTCCCCTCATCGGTTCCGTTCGGGGTTTGCATTCAACAGCTGGCAGCTGCGAGTTGAAGAGAGTGTTGTGGTCTGCACTAGACGCTGTAACTTCTTTCACCCAAGAGGGTTAAAGAAGTTGTTTCTTACGTGATTGTGTTTACCTTGCTTGTGCAAAAATGAGTATGAAAAATGAGTATTCATGTTATGAATTAGTGCAATAATTGTTAGCCTAAATTCGTTCTAACAATTAGAACAAATGGTGGTAAAGAAGTCGTTATGATAACGACAGTACACTTTTAATAAATGATTGGATATGCATTTTATAGAAATAGTATTAATTGTTTGTTACCAACAGGAAAATAGGAGTTGTTCTTTTTGTGGTTGAGGAATGTTTATTTCAATTCTGAATATTAACTCAATTATCTCAATTAGTCGCTCTTTGTTATGTACTTTCTATTTGAGAATTACAATGAAACACTGTGAAGCTGGTAGATGCAGCAACAAAGTAGTGTTAACGCACTACTGTCCCTTCTATCATCCATTCTATCCTTCTATCCATTCTATCTACTTGTTTTTTCTCTTAATTTACCGCTATCGTATTACTTGGCAATTGGCTAATAGGCTTTTTCTGGAGTTAGCGTTTGAAAGCTATGACAGAACGTACTCGTATTAGCCTTGGAAAAACTACATGTAATTGGTATAGAATTGAATAGGATGGTGAAATGTAGAATAGATAGAATATATAGATAAAGAAATATAGAACTCAGTGGGCGGGGATAGGTTATTACATACATCAGAAGTAATCTCTTTACACCAGGCTATTGGTGCTTTTTTAAGACAAGCTCACATTTTTCCAATCGCGCATTTCGATTCGTGTTAGCGTGATGAGTGCATAGTCGCCCAACATTTAACCCGCTCGCCATTCCACGTGGGCTTCTTGCAGGGCCACTGAGGGAGATCGCCTTCCTTGGAGCGCCTGCCTCCGAGTCTTGTTTCGGGACCCTGCGTCGCCCTCTTCGCCTGGCCTTGTCCCCCCTCGCCCATCCTTTCCTTACACGCCTCGCCAAAACCCTGCGTCGTCGTCTGACCCTACCTCGGCCCGCCCCATCCCGCTCCGCGCACCCCGCGCATCCCGCGCCGCGGCCGCCGTCCCTCCCCGCCCCAGCCACCTCGCCCCTTCCCGCTCCGCGCTACCCGCTCCGCCCCTTCAGCCCCGCACCGCGCCGCCCGTTCCTCCCCGCCCCGCCCCGCCCACCTCTCCCCGTCCCGCTCAGCGCAACCCCTTCCTGCGTCACCATCCCGCCCCCCGCCCCACGCCGCCACGCCCCGCGCCCCCCGCTCCCTCCCCTTCCCCGCCCCACCGTCCCGTCCCGCCCCGCGCCGCGCCGCCCGCTCCTCCCCGCCCCGCCCCGCCCACCTCTCCCCGTCCCGCTCAGCGCAACCCTTCCTGCCTCACCATCCCACCCCGCCCCGCCCTGCGCCGCCCGCGCCGCCCCGCGCCCGCCCCGTCCCGCGCGCGCCGCCGGCCCGCCCGTCCCTCACCACCCTCCCACCTCTCCCCGTCTCGCTCAGCGCAACCCACTTCACCCCTTCCTGCCTGGACCGTCCCCGCCCGCGTTCGCCCCAACCCGCGCTACTGTCCCGCCACGCGCCTTCCGTCCATCCCCTCCTCCGTCGCCCCGCCCCGCGCTGGCGGCGCTATGCGTCAGCGTCCCCGCGGCTCGCTGGCTGTCGCGCCCGTCTTAATTGGATCCGCCGACGGCGCCGCCGCCCTATGCTAATGCGTGCGTGAGAACCGCACTCGCCTCCTGCCCCCGCCCGCCGCCCACCCGCCGCGCGGCGGTCCTCTCCCCGCGACGCGTCGCGATGCGTCGCTCCCACGCTCTGCTCCGCAGGAAATCACATCCCAAGATAGCTCGCTCTATCCATTGTTTTCCTCCTCCTGCTCTGTATACTTGTATTTACAACTCTTCTAGAACGTTTCGAATCGCGCGTATTCGTTCTGTTACAGTGGGAACTTCGCATAGCTTACTTTTTCTTCGAGCTGACGTCTTTCGGTTCCCTCTACCGCTTGTACATGTGAGGTTTTTCTCGTAAGCAGCAGTTTTTGCCGTTTGCGCCACCGCCCGCAGCCCGGCCGCCGGCGGGGCGGGGTGGGGGGCTCCCGCGAAGCCCCGTGTGGGTCGCTCTCGGCGCTTGGAAGAGGACCTAAGTGAAGTGGCTCCGTTTCGTACGTGTCTTCCATACCGGGAAGTTCTTACATTCTCCTTAGTCCCTGTATATAGGCGGTTCAGGGAACAGAAAGACTTTGGCTTGCAGAAGAGGTAAGCTGTGCGAAGAGTCCACTGTAAGAGATCACATATACTGCGATTTCTCTAACTTTGCCCCTCAAGGCACTCAAATCCCATCTTCGCGATGGAATATGTCACGGCATTTCGCGTCTTTCTCTGTCTTGCCGGTAGAAGTCGCATGATCGCAAGCACTGGTGGACACGGTCGCGATCATGCGAAATCTAGCGGAACGACTGAGAAAGATGCGAAATACTGTGACATATTCCATCGCAAAGATGTGATTTGAGTGGCCTTGAGGGGCGAAGTTTGAAAAATTTCAGTACAGACGACTGGAATACTGCTAGAAGAGTTGCAAATGAGTGTGTATAGTGCAACAGGAACTGTACGCGGAAAATAAGACTTTGGAATTTATTACTTGTACGGATCATCTGATCATACTTGTGGTTTGATTTGCTCTGCCTTCTCTTCCTTACGAATAATAAATAGAAGGTAGAGAAAAATGAGTTCCTGGTAATATTTTGAATATTATCGAAAATGTTATGATGATATTCTTACTTAAGTACATCATATTTCATTTGGTCACATATTGGTAAATTTGAAATTAAAAGCGATTTCAGCGACGTGATCTTATTGAAACCTTGGTAAATTAAACGTTTAGGCCTTTTTAATAAACTTGTTACATATACGAGAAGGGAAATATATACGATAGTTATTCATCCATGTGTATTTTTTGCGGGTGTATAAATCAAATACACATACATTAGATGGAGTCAAAATCAGATTTTATATATTTGCTTTCGCAATTTTTTTATTGTAATGAATAATGTTTGAATTTCAAAACATTAATTTCATTATGAATTTACTTTCTGTATTTGAACATTCGGAATGTCAATCAAATGTATCGTCAGACGTTGCCATCCTTTCATATCCGACTACACGCTATTTACGCGGCCGTGTATGGACACTTGCATGGCATGTGCCTTCGATAAACTAATTAATATTGGAGCGCAGTTTGGCGCAGTTTTCGCATGCGGGGGACTGACCCTCGATGAAGGCATTGCTCAAAATATCAGCAGACTATCGCGGTTCCGTGAGGAGAATGTCAAATATACGTGAAAAAAGTGTAATACAATAGAAAGCAGTATATTTTTAGAACAAAGTTTCCCAAGTGAAGTCAGAACAACTTGGAAGATTAATGGAAATCGTCACTTGTTAGTTGACACTTCATTATTTAAAGAAGACTTTTCTAACCTAAAGAATTTCTGAGCTTGACGACCGTAAGATTCAGCCAGGATGCAGGAGTATCCAAAAAGTTTCTCTGATCGCTGTAACTTGTCTCAAAAATTTTTATTTTTATAAAATGTATTCCTTTAACTTTTTCACTCAGTTTGTAAGGAGTACGCAGTTGTGTCTGCAGAAACCTTGTCTCTGTAATTTAAGAGTTCTCACCTACTTTAGTTTATATGAATGGAACTCTGTTGTATGTTAAGTTTTTTAGCTCTGTATTGAGATGACAGTTGTAAAATTTTACTGTATTGAAACATTGTGATATTAATAAGCTTTTGATGAGTTCATTGTCAAATAATATTATGAATGACATTTGTAATCAATTGCATCAATTTTACATATAAATAATAATTACTGAAATCAGACTACAGAAATACAACGAATTGTTGACTTTGGCTTCACCGAACCTCTAAAATTTCATTACACGCTTATGAGTGCTGTTGGATTCATGCTTGTTTACTTTGCTTTGAAATATGTTGCTTATCCAATGCCAGTATTTTGGGGGTGATATCTAAATTAAATGGACTTATGGTGGCCATTTCGTTTGTATCCCTAACTTTAGCATTAGAAGAACGACTGATGACGTCCTCTTCGAATCCGTCGCGGTACAATGTTCATTTTTTGTGTGTGCGCAGATTGCCTGTGTTTGCAGGATACCTTGTTGAAAGGAATGGTTTATATAAACGTGTGAGTGAAGTAAATGCAGCCAAGTATACAAAGTTGATAAAGGAAAAAAAAACTCGTCACAAGAATTGGATTGCGGGTTTATGAAACAGGCGACGTGTCTCCAGTTTCGTCTTCTTCTTTCTCCTCCTCCTACTCTTCTTCTTCGAACCTGAGCTCTTTCGTATGTAAGGACTTGGGAAGTATTCTGTCATTCTTAGTTATAAACTTAAGATATCTCTTCCAACTACATAAATAGCAACTGATGTAGCGACTTGAAATACGTACCACCGTGACGACGGTGATGGGAAATTTTTGTATTTATATTGTATCACGACAGTAGAGAGTTTTGTCAGAAAGGAAACAGGAGTGAGAGTATTTTAAGTTCTATGTTATTGAGTCTTTTAGGTCTGTTGGTGGACTGTGGGAGAGAGAGAGAGGAAATGTATATCAATAAGTTGGTCCATCAGAGAGAGAGAGAGAGAGAGAGAGAGAGAGAGACGAGAGAGAGAGAGAGAGAGAGGAAATGTAGTTGGTCCATCAGAGAGAGAGAAAGAGGAAAGAAAGAAAGAGAGAGAGAAAAGAGAGGGAGGGAGGAAATGTATATCAATAAGTTGGTCCATTAGAGAGAGAAAGAAAGAAAGAAAGAGAAAGGGAGGGAGGAAATGTGCGTGGGGGGTGGGGGGTGGGACGTGTGGAGCGCATGGCGAAGGGGCGGGGCGCTCTTTGTCCGCCGGAGCGGCGCGGCGCTGGCAGAGCCGTGAGGGGGGGGGGGCGCAAGGCGGAGGTCGAGCCGCCAAACTGCCGGGGCGACCCCGCCCACGGCCCCGTCGCGCTCGCCGCCGCAGGTCACTTGGCCGCCCCTCGAGCCCCGCTTGTTGCGCGCCTGGGGAGAGCCCTCGGACGGTGGAAACGTTCCGGGGCCAGGTCGAGAAATTAGGGGGAGTGCCCACACGCATATTCCCGCCTCCAGCTTATACTGGATTTTACATTAGCGAATGGCGAAGTGGGACACTTGCCACGTAATTTTCAAGTTCCAAGATGGAGTTTTTTTAAATGCAAGGATTAGTGATATCGCAACGCAATTTCCAGCATTCGTTTGAAGCATGTGTCCGTTTGCAAACAAACGATAATTAGTGATCATAATTATATGCATTTCACAGTCTCTGCAGATTGCGAAAGTCTTTTTTTTCGGCGATATATTGTGCCTTTAATGAATTCATGATTCTACGTGTGTCAGCTGTGATGTTATACTGGCTTGTCTTTTGTACTGGCTTAATTGTCTTTTATAGTCCTTTTCTGACTTATCTGTTTTCAATATTTGGATACAAGCCATGCGATTAATTGTTGAAAAGAATTAGGAATATTCGAAAAAGTATGGAAGCGTTTTTCGTAACAATGCAAAAATATCACGCTGTGTATTCATACTGCCTAATGAATTTCTGTTTCATATGTGTATTCTTTAATATTCATAAACCTTAGTGATAAATGAGTTACGAACCTGTGAGTGGAAACGTGTTATTAAAAATGCAAATGTGCCGCCACAATGTCTGTAGGGAAATGATATCATCTTGGTTGAGAATCTTTAAACTGTGGTTTGGTTGGTTAACGATGTCAAAATGTGTAAGTTTCTTGCATTACTGGTTTCCAAAACTCATTTACATGGAAGAACTGTATATTTCGTGGCCAATAACGCAAACTTTTACCTTCCTTTGAATTGTAAATTAACACAGTACAACTGTTTAGAAATCCTAAATTTCATTTAGAAAAGCCAGAGGTATTCAGTTTGATCGGAAAGTTGGAAATACGCGCGCGCAAGGTGAAGTGTCATGGAACTAACGGTGGAGAATAAAGGCCGCAAGGTAGGCACGCGAGTATTTTAGCAGGGGTGTGTTTTTATTTAAACTTTGCATAATGGCGCGGCAAAACACGCCTCCAGAGGGAACTCAACTTTCCCCTTTCGCTCGTGTGGCCGGCGGTCGCGATGAAATCTCCCGCCGCCGCTGCAAGATCCGAGCGCGCTGTTTTATTAAATGCGAGCTCGAACGTGCAGTCAAATGGCTACTGCGTCCGAGCTCGCGAAATGAACGGCTGGTGTCGGGCGCGGTTTTCTTTCGTTTTCATTTTCCCTGTCACAGTCGATAACTTTTCTTGCCATTCTTCTCTTCTGTACTTCTTTGTTCATTTCGAACGTCCTTTATAATAAGTGTTCTGAGCGGTTGTCCAGTAGTCCTTTTCATACACATAGTTGTTGTAAAAAGAGCTGAATGTCTCGTCTCACTATCTAAAATTAATTATGATAATTTTTTAAAATTTTTCGCCTTAATGCCTACTTACGTTGTAAAATGAAAGTATTGTAATACTGCTAAAAAATGGCTCCGATATTGAAAAATGTGGATACATTCTTTTCCTGTTAACGTAAGTAAATTAATTCCGCTAACATTTTGTGGATCCTTGATAGTGAAAAATCGATTGACGGAAAAAAAATGTCTGCAAATGTGATCAACGCTAGCACCTCCAGATGACTTTCATCAAACCAAATCAGAAAACCATTAAGGTTTTCTCCAAAATTGATATTCCCCGACCGATTTGGCTTAATTCGAAGTTCTGCAAGTTTGAAACGGATATTTTAATGTATGATTGCAAATTGATGTGCAAAATATGAAAATATTTTTGACATCGATTTGCAAGGCATCAAAATGTATTTTTTTATTTAATTGTGTTTTATTGATTGCATTTTCTACACAAGTAAAATCTGTGTCGATTTCTCTGTTTAGTATAAGGCCTTCTGATACATTTCTTTTGAAGAAACTTGAGAAAAAGAAAATGTATGTTTATAACCATTACATCTGAATGCTGAGTGTTTAAGAGACTCGATTCACTATTCTTTTACTTCTCTGTTGCACAGTGAATGTTGAACTACTTCTCCAAAACAGGACGTGGGCTCCTGTGTCCCCGTGAAGAGGACAGCGAGTACAGAAAATGGTCCAAATATAAACATATCTTTGCCGAAGTTTAAGTGACAATATTTAAAGAATAACTGGCAGCAACTGATGGTTCTCTATTGCTAAATTACCCATAGTGATGGCGTTCTGCCGAGTGGCCGCAGGGCTGTGGTGAGCGCTTGCCGTGGTGGCTGGGCCACTTACTCAGAAAACGAGGAAAAATTAGGGAATTGCATTGCTCTAGGAAAAACTGAGGCAATTTGTGGAAGAATTGTTAGAAAACTGGGAAAATGTTGAGATGGTAATAAAACCGTGCATTATTCCTAAAAAAATGCAGCACATGTTTTGTTCGTAGAGTGTTTTTATATTTGTAGCTTGTCATGGTGAAATTAGGGAGCTAACAAATTAGTTTCATGCTTACTTTAACAATTATTTAAATTGTGTAAAAAAAAACAAAATAGTTTATTGTAGTGAAAAAAATTAAAGTATGGTCTGGAATACTGGAAAATTCAACGTTTGTCGATTAGAACAAATTTCCCTAACTTTTGCCTGGTTTCCCGGAGCGTTTTTTAAAATTTTCACTGATAAGATTTGTAGTTTTTCACACTAATTAAAGAAATATTGAAGGAAGTCCGATAATTATTTTTACAGCTTTCTGATTCCACTGCGATAAAGTAGAAAAAAAACAACTTAAGAAATAAAAACCGAGTCGCAAGTTTTTGCTCTTTTGCTTTTAAGAAATAATATCTAGTTTTATCTCAAAATATTCTTTGACTTGTAACGATTCTTGCTACCAATTGCCTGATTTTCCTGAGCGAAGCAATTCCCTGGCGTCCCAGCAAGTGGTCGGCGCGAGAGGGCGGCGCGGGCGGCGTCGGTGTCAATCACGGCGCGCGGCGCCTCTTGCCGGGAGGGAGGGGGGCGGGGCTAACTTTGTTACGGTAGTGCAACTCTGCGGCGCGCGCTCCAAAAATTGCGTAACGAAATTACCGCCTAACGAGCAGCGCGCGCGGCGATTGCGGCCTCGCGGAGTGGTGGGGGGAGAGGAGGGGAGGGGCGGAGGCGAGCAGCGATCGGAAGCCGATTGCGGCCGTCTCTGTTCTCCTCGGCCTCCTCCCCACCGACCAACTCTCTTCCAGGAGGCCGCGCCGCGCTGCATTACGTCGTTTTTCTTGGAGAACGTTTCCCGTTACTAGTACTGCAACAGGACGTGTTTTTTGGCATTATTTCTAACTGTAGGAGTAGTTGAAAATTTATAGAGCTCAACCTAAATGTGACTTGTTCCATTTTTACAGTGCCCTTTGCCCTGTCCGTGGATACAATTTAAAGAAATAGTTTTGGAGTTGTTTTTGAGAAAGATTTTTTAAATTTATTTTATCCCTCTTACTTCCTAAGAAGATAAAGTAATGTCGGCGTCGGAAAATGAAAAACGTGCGTCCGAAAAATGCTTAACCAAAAAGTAGATAATTGAATATTTGTATATGTATTATGTAGAACTATGTAGTAAATAGAAGTGTTTGTAAAAATTGGCGGTAGCCATCATAATGACTGACTGGAATAAAGCCTGAGGTGAAGTGGGTCACGTACAATCCTCAAACAAACAAACAAAAACTGAAGAGATGCACACTGAATTCAGTTTTGTCTGCTGCGTCGATGCTTCGATTAATGCTTATTCTAAATCACATACAATTGTGTACCGTTGCACAAACATTTTTGCTGTAATTTTTGCATTCATGATTAATATGATAAATCATTATTTGTTGTTTCTAGTACTTAAATATTTATTGCGTCGTCATCAACTTTGTCATTTCTATAAAATCCTGATGTTTGCAACTTTCTGATCACGTGTGCTTTCGGGTGCATATCAAATAGGAAACTTCCGAGAAATCAACTACGGGACTTCCACGGAAGAGGAATTTGTGTACCATAGGCCGCTGAATCGGCTTTTAGAGTATTTGTGCGTCTCACAACCGAAATTCACGGTGGATGAACAAGGGAGTTACGCAGTTTGCGTAGTTTCAGTGGGTTCCTTGAATTATAATGGAATACAGATAAGCTGTTTAGTATGTGTGCAGAATATCTTATTTCAACATTCAAGATACTAAGTTGTTTTTATCGCTTGACCACATGGATCAACACTTTTGTACTCCACAATATTTATTCGCATTCATTCACGGACTGCCGTGTTATTTCGTTGTAACTTACGCACATGTATAGCAATGTAACGCAAAACAACGTTTTGTGAAATTACGTTTTGTTCTCTGTTACAGGTAAGTGGAACTCTTTTTCGTTGATCCACCCATGGTGCTCTGACGGTAAGTTGATGAAATAATGATTTAGAGCAGCGACGCATAAAGGCGACCGCCCTGCGCCATTGAGGAATTGGACAATTCCGCGGCGTTGGGCGCGCGAGCGGTGTGTCGTGGCGGCGCGCGGCGCTGTCGGGGGGCGTTTGCTCGGCCACCTTTACGACGCAGCGGTAAACCGCGTTTCTTTCCCCGGCGATAAGGCGGCGGCGCTCCTTTACGACCGGCGCACACGACGCCCGGCGTCGCGCCGCCCCGCCCCACCCCCACCCCACCCCACCCCGCCTCGCCCTGCGCCGCCCCGCCCCGCCCTGCGCCGCCCCGCCCCGCCCCGCCCCGCCCTGCCCGACCCCACCCCACCCCGCGCCGCCACACCCCACCCCGCGCCGCCACACCCCACCCCGCGCCGCCCCACCCCTCCCGCCCTTCGCCGCCCCGCCCCGCCCCGCCCTGCGCCGCCCCGCCCCGCCCCGCCCTGCCCCGCCTCGCCCTGACCCGCACCGCCTCGCCCTGCCCCGCCCCGCCCTGCCCCGCTCCGCCCTGCCCCGCACCGCCCTGCCCCGCCCCGCCCCGCCCCGCCCCGCCTCGCCCTGCCCCGCCACGCCCGACCCTACCCCACCCCACCCCACCCCTCCCCCGGAGGCTCCGGGCCACGGCACTGCGCCCCGCGCCCCGCCGGGGCCAGGGCACGGGTCGGCGGCGAAACGCGTGAACGAGCGACATCGGCGACGTGCAACTTTGTAATGGCGGAAAGGAAATTTCGATTCAAACAGTGCATGTGGTGATAGTCAGTGCGTTAAGAATTATTTTTTAAAAAATTGGGAAAAAATACAAGTGAGGAAATTGGCGACGTGGAACTTTGCATTGGCGGAAAGGAAATTTTGATTCAAATAGTGCTTTTGGGGATAATCAATGCGTTAAGAACTAATACAAAAATCTTTCAGGGATTGTTCAAAGCAATGGTTTTTCTGATTTGAAATTTGGGAAGTAAACGACAAAGCCAAACCTCTATGTGGATTGAGAGACAAGCTGCGGAGTAGGTACTTTTTACTTTATCGTATTACTATGTTTTCGTAGGAAAGAGAAAGTATTTAATACTGCGGCGGATATGAGTGGTTTTTCGACTGAAAACGTATTATCAGACCCTGGTCACCAATGAGTGGATAAATCTCGTTCTTGTATATCCTAAATTACTTCCTCTATAACGCATTCAGTAGTCAGAATCTATGTGTGGTAAGAGTCGGTGATAAACGTCTCTGTCTGAACGTCCGTGCGTTATTTTTTCAAATATTGCTTCAAATATGTTCATTAATTTTTCTCTTGAATAGAGCATAGTACAATTTTTTTGTAGTAACGCTTAGTATATACAATGTCATTTAAAAGCGTTTCAGATAAGCTACCGTTTAGTGACGTCATAATTGAGAAAATATAAGATTAATTGCTGCTCAAACATTTACATAATTTTCATTAATATGTGAGAGTTAATAGTACATTATGAAACGATGATGTAATGATGGGTATTAATACACGAGTGTGATATTACGATACGAGCGAGGTACGAGCGAGTATCGTAAACTTCACACGAGTGTATTAATACCCATTACACCGAGTTTCATACGGTACTTCTTCTACGACTTATGGTAACTTTTATAAGTTAAACTTCTCCACTGAATCGTTTCCTGGCAGTCTACATGCAAGATTCAGCCAAGGCCACCTAGCGGACACCTCACTACCCTACACCCGCAGGTGGCTGTGCTTTACCAGAGCGCCGGCGAGGGACTACAAAAGTTGCGGCAATAATATTCCGACTTCCTTTTTTTCGCATTTGCTCTCATTTCTGGAAACGTCAACACCATCAGAAAGAACCACCATTCACTAAATATTTTAAACTAAAGAATTGGCCGGTTTTTTTAAGGACAACCACACAGAAGCAGCAAATAACACAAAATGACTTGCGTTCAGATCTTAACCTCACTGAAAGTTCTCTTCAATGACTACCACTGCGCTAGTCAAATAGGATAAAAGTGAAATGACGATCCAATTTATTTTTAATAATATTTCACGTAAAAATTACTACTAATAAAATAAAATTAAAACTGAGAAGCTTAATATAATATTAAATGCAATTTTAATATGCACACTCGAACGAAACATTTAATGCAACAATTCTCAACGATTAATGAAGTGACAATACTTGATTTGCAAGCGTCTCTGTGATTGGCCAAGAACCTGTATCATAATGAAATCTGTATCGAAATGACCATCATTATGCAACTGATTGCAGCCATCCAAAGACAGCGTTACACAATGGGAGTAGAAAAACAATTTTTTACTTCTGTCATAATGAGAAAATATCATTGATAATCAGAAAGGATCATGCGTTTTTCCTTATCTCGGTTTTTTTTTTATATATATGAAGTTAACGACTATTAAGGTTGCGTACCATGTGAAAGATATTTTATGAATCAGTACTTAACATTTTTCTCGTAGCAGTTTCTGTTATGAGAAAGCCGACAATTTTTACGCCTTATGAGAGCGAGAACGTGACTTACGGTCCTCTGTAAGAGCAGTTTCTGCGGGAGCTCGGGGGGGCTCACGGTTTAGCGGGGAGCCTGGGGCCGGTCGGGGGGCAAACAAGAGAAGACAAGGCGAGGCGGCGCGAGGGTTGGTGGGCCGGCCGTCACCCCCGTTTGGCGCTCTTCCGCCTCTATTGTACGCTCGTGCTCCCACGGCATC
Source organism: Acheta domesticus (assembly GCA_031308135.1). Taxonomy (NCBI): domain Eukaryota; kingdom Metazoa; phylum Arthropoda; class Insecta; order Orthoptera; family Gryllidae; genus Acheta; species Acheta domesticus. Next base: position 242,292,151 of record JAHLJT010000631.1, read on the forward strand.
GCTCGCTATTCTCCTCGTGGGGTCTCTCAGCTGCTCTCACGGTGCCTCGCCCTGCGCCAGCCCGGTCCACGGCATTTTTCCCCTTCGTTTTTCTCCGTTCCGCGCTTCGAATACGGCCCAACGCCCCCGTCGTCATCCCACCGTTCGCCTCATCGCCGCTTCCACTCATTTGGGCCCCGGCCGCCTGTTTCTCCGGCAGCGGCAGCGGCCGCGCCGCGCCCGCGAGGCGCAAAACCGCAGATCTCCCCGGGGGCCGCGCGAGCCGCGCCCTCGCGCCGCTTGGCTGCGCTGTAATCTCTTAAGTACACACGCCCCTCCGACCTCCGACGGCGCGGCGCGGCGCGGCGCGGCCTCCCGCCGGGCGGACTTCATTTTTAATGGCGGGGGCGCGCGGTGCGAGGACGCGCTGTGGGCGGGCGCGGGGGTGGGGCGGGGAGGGGGGCGTGAATCACCGGGTGACGGTGTAAACACGGAGGCCGTCGTGATTGAGAGACAGAGAGAGGAAAGTAATAGGTTAAAAGCATCAGAGGGGAAAGGAAACGCGACGATAATTAGCGTCGCATGCCGTGTCCAGGATGAAGCTTTCAAAAAAGCACGATCTTACTCTAGGGCGTAATGAATACCTCTGGTGTAGGAAGGACGCGGCAGCCAGGCCCAAAGCAGAGTTTCTTCAATTCTTTCCTCTTTCGGAGGAGCGCTAGGTTAATGAATAACGTAAGGGCCACTTGTTATTGGCGAGACGTAGGGGGGGGGGGCAGCGCGGAGTTGCTGCTACCAGACCGATGCGCGGGGCGTCGGGAAGAGCGAAGTGAGGGCCGAGCGGGAAGTCGGTCCTCCGCCCCCTAGGTAGAGTGGCCCGCGGACGTGTGGAGGCGGCGGGAGCGAAAGGGCCGCGGTGCGGGGGGCGGGCGTGGCCGGTGGGGACGGCGCCAGCGGAGTGCGAGCGCAGGGTCCGCGCGGTGGACGGTCCCCTCGCTGTGGAGGGGAGGGGGCGCGGCGCGGCGCCGAGTGCGCTCCCAAACCGCGTTATCTTATTTTCGCACCGCCGCGCCGCCCGGATGGAGGAAGTGGGCGTGGCGGGGCGGAGGGCGGGGGCGGTCGCGCTCCGCGAGGCGACGCGTCCCCGGATCTTGGAAGTTGTAACTCACGGCGGCGGCGGCGGCGGCGGCCGACCGGAGGGGGACTGGACGGGGAGAGGAAACTCGGCTTCAAGTACTTCCGAAAGGATTATTGACGTAGTGAGACATGAAATATGAATGAAAGGGTTTCCTGGTCGTGCCCTTAGGTTTGCTTCTCTCTAATGTATTGATGCACATATTCTTACTAGTGTATTGATGTAAAACGTACTTCTACCGTGAGTCTAGAAAGCGACAGGAAAATGAGAATTGAAATTCTTCTAAACTTTATAAATGAATAAAAATTCATTTTGCGTATAAATGATTAAAATTAAATTCTCCTGGCAATGAAATAAGAAAAATCAGATGATTATTGAAAAGAAACGAAACGATGTAATTGGTATTTTAGGTCGACAGTCCGACTGTCTTTGTCTGCTAGTTAACGTTGTCCCCCATTCCTGAACCTAGGTTAATTTCCAGGCTTGGGGTGTAAGAAGAACATGTGGCGAACATGATTCCCTTCACAGTACCTAGCGACCTCCGCCTGCCTGAGCTTTTCTTGGTCACACAGCTACAGAAACGGACGATTTCAAATGAAACAACTCTTATTTGTGCTTTGGCCGTGAAACGAAATGAGAAATTCTTTTTAAGAAAAAAGTTGGAAATAATAAGCCAGAAGAGTGAAACGACGTAAATAAATTAAATAAAAGATGGTAATTGAGAAGTTGAATTTTCATGTTTTAATGAAGAACCGTGAATTTTCATGTTTTAACGACGTAATCTGAGAAACGCGGAAAAAGTTTGCGTTTCTTTTGAAATACATGTGTAATCTGGAGGGAGTACAGCCTAAACATGCCTCAGGCGACCTACATATTGTACTATCTTTCTGACAAACACATTGAGGAAGGTTAGTCCCTCTTTTTCTTGCGAAAACCTCCTTGTTAAACACTCGCCCCTCTCGTCCAAAACTCTTGGCAGCCGTGGCTCCCCTTTTTCAGCTGTTCTCTCGTTCCGCGTTTAGGTCTCGCCCGCCCACACGCTCGCATCGCCTGCTCGCATCGCCCACTCGCCTGCTCGCCTCACTCGCTTGCCTCATTCACTCGCTACATTCGCTCGCCTCATTCACTCGCCACATTCGCTCGCCTCACTCGCTCGCCTCATTCACTCGACACATAAGCTCGCCTCATTCGCTCGCCTCACTCGCTCGCCTCATTCGCTCGTCTTATTCACTCGCCACATTCGCCCTTTCTTCAAATCGAGTAATTACTTCTGGCAAAACAACGAAATGGGTCATAATAAAAATGAGATATTTTCTATTTCTATAGAAACGAGAAATTTCGTTCCTAATCCGACTGACGATGCGTCATCCTCCAGTGTTGACTACAGGCAGGTATTCTTGAAAGAATTGAGGAGTAAACATTCTCAAACCGCATTCCATGTTCCTCAACTTAAGACAGGTTGGGGAGGCAGTGGCCTCATGCCTGATTCTTGCAGGTCATTTAAAAATAATATTCACTTCTTGTGCCACCGTGAAGTGCATGAGCTACGCAAGTCAGTGAAGCATAGTCGGGAACAACACTAACAAGGCTTTTGCTGCTCTTTTAAAATACTGTGCTGCATCAGAAAAAAAAGAAGAAAAAAAACAAACAAAAAACACGATATCTTATTTACTACAAAGCATTTGTGGACAACTGCAATAGTAGAGCTATTGAATTTTTCTAAATTTTGAACGGAGGCCAAAAACGACTTCATTGATGAGCTTTCTAATGAATAGTCTACAGAACTAAAGACATTCGTTACAAAATGATCTGTGGCATCAGTTGCCTCGTCAACAGAGATCCAGGTCTTCACATTTTTAGATTCTTCTTTAATTTTGCTTGTCACTGCTTCATAACACCGAGGTACTATTTGGGCAAGTATTTGATTCACTTGGCGCAGATTCTTTGGTATATGTAATAATAATAAAAAATAATAAGAATAATAACGATAACAATAACAACAACAGGCCACATTTTGCGCAGTATTGTAGAGGCTCCGATAGTCCCTAGAACTGCTCCTAAGGAAGCTGGTTGCCGGAGTAGACTTTTTACCGACCCATAACATCTTTAGTCGTTTCAATCGTTTATGAGTCAGATATATGACGAGGCAGTATCTGAGTGCACTTGTCTTCCCGAGTTCCAGATTTCTTACTCTCTCTTACTGGATACTATTATGGGAAAAGGTAGAAAGCAGAATTTCAATATATATAAAAAAAACTTCACATCTCTGTGAAAGAACTGCAAGCGACGTTGAGATTTGATTTTGAATACACTGCTAACAAATATTTAATTCCTCCATTTCTCTCGTGTCTAGCAAAAGGGAGCTCAAGAAAACTTGTGCAGGGAGTGAAGTTCTATTTACAGTCCAGAAATCAAAGCAAGAGTTCCATCTCAGCATTTGCCCGAATGATCAAGGGAAACTGGAAAAAACCCTGATCGAGTTAGTGTCATTGCCCTTTTAGCTGAATTACAAGAGTTGTTACTAGTAATAGGAATAATAACAGTAATAGTAATAATTCTCATTGAAAATATGATTTAACAATATCAATGTTAGCAATTCCTAATGTATCTAGCAAATCCAGGGTAAAGGAAATAAAATTTTGGTTAGGCATTCTCTTTCTGGATCAGTCCTACTGCAATTTAACACAGGCAGTTACTTTTTCTTTGATTCATCTCGAAGTAGTCAACATGAAACAGTCAAAAGGGATACGAATTTTTATTTATTTTTATTTTTAATGGAAGTAGCGTTGGTTTTTGAAAGATAGGGGAGAACGGAAGTCGTATGGTTAGTAAGGTGAGAAGTTAAACAATGATCGACAGATATCGCTGGCAGAAAAATATTCTTTCTGATTTTATATTCATCGCCATCAGAGAGAGATGGGGGGGGGTATTATTTTAACAGAAAGAAATCTATCGCTTTTTTAACTTAAAGCCAAATATTTTACCACGCCCGGTTATTAAACTGTTTACTTTTTAAAATAAAATAATTACATTGAAATGAAAACAGGAATTTAGAGTAAAATAGACATTTATCGCAAAATGAGGAAAAACGGGAAAACAGAAAATCGTTTTTGTAATCACAAATATGTAACTCAATGAGAATCATTTTAAAAATCTAGCTTTGTGTTAGGATTTTTTAAAAAAAACAAACATTTTGTGTAAGTTCGGATCTGTAAACGTAACACTGGAGAATACATGTTTGATTAAATTTGTAATTTTACATGAAAGTTCCGTTTTTTTTTTAAAAATATAACGTACTTGAAAATGATGTTGACTGGTTTACTACAAAGCCCATTTAAATATTGTGTGCCATTTTGAAAGTACCTGTACGTATTGTTGCACTAGACGTAACAGTGAGTTGTGGGAATGCCGATGTGGTGTTGTTGACTTTATTGAAGTACGGAATAATTGAAGTCATCTTTGCCAAGTTATATGTAGAGCGTCAGAGATGTGGCTTTGGAGGTCTCAGCGTCGCTATGTGTGTCGGAAGTGGTGAGAACGTGGGTATGAGCGAGTGTGGAGTGCGAGTAGTGTTGGTGTGGAGTGTTTGCGGAGAAGGCGCATGGCGGGGTCACGGGGGGTCAAGTTCAGGGCTTCGGGCCCAGGGCCCAGGGCGGGCGCGGGCGCCGGCGAGCGGGCTGGCGCGCGGGCGCCGGGGGGCGCCGCGCGTGGGCGGGCGGCGTGTGGCGGCAGGTGGCGACGGGGGCTCCGCGCCGACGGCGGCCGAGCGGCTCCGAGGCGCGCGGATCGATGCGTGGCGCGGGCGGGGCGGGGCGGGGCGGGGTGAGGGGGTGCCGGGGCGCCCGGCCGCCGCCGCAGACAACGTGCCGCCTCGCCGCCGCCGGAGCTCTGGCAGCCCGCGCCGCGCGCGCCGGCACAGGCAGAGGGCAGTGCGCCGCGTCGCCCCGCCCCGCGCCCCCGCGCCCCGCCCCCCGCGTCCGCGTCGCCGCCGCCGCAGCCACCTGCCCGTCGCAGCCGCTAGTTCGCGCGCCGCCCCGCCCGAGAGCGCGCAGTGCGTCAGTGCTTCCCGCCGCCGGCGACCGCTCTCTTCCGCTCTCTCGCCGCTCCTTCGCCGCCTCCGCCGCCGCCGGCGCCGCCGCGCCCCGTCGCCGGCGCGCTGTTATGCCCAAGGACGCCACGTGCAGATACGTGTAAGTACCGCACGTGGCAGCCCCGGTACCGACGTGCAGGGAAGAGGAAGGGTCGGCGTGTGCTGTTTATTTCGAGAGCAAATATTTTTGCTGGCGACGCGGGATTTGCATCCGTCCGCGTCCGCTCGCTGGGGCGGGCGCCGCCGTCGCCGCATTTGCATGCGGATTGGACGGGCTGCGTGCGCCTGGGCGTTTCCCCGACGCGGCGGGCGCGCGGAGCGGAGCCGAGCGCAGCGCGGCGGGGCGACCTCGTGCGCGCGTGGCCGGGCCGGCCGGGCGGCGTGGGTTGCGGCCGCCGCCGCCGCCGCCGCGCGCGCTGCGCCCCGCCTCGCCCCGCCCCCGCCCGCCTCCGCGCCCCGCCGCGGGGGGCTGCCGGAGACTGCCCGGCGCTGCCTCTCGCCACGTGACGCGACGGCTCGTTCACTTTCGAGCGAAGAAGTTCCTATTTTCGCAAAAGACGAAACGGACGTGTCAAGTTTATTCATGGTTTCAGTTTTGCCATTTACAATTGTTTAAGGCATTCGACGAAGTTTTGTGGATCGTGTGTTAGTTTCTGCTGGGTATTTCAGTTGGCAGTGTAATGCCATTCGTTGTGCCTGCGTGAAAAGAAAAGTACAGTTAACGAGCAATTTCATACACTTGTCTTTTTGTTTTACTAAGCTTATGCTGTGCTTCATAACATTAGTTATGGTTTCTTGAGTTCTTCCTGTGACGTAGACGGCCGTCGTAATTTCCTGTCGTGGATGTGTGCCCACACGTGTGTGAATAATCCAGATGCTTGAGTCGAGTTGGATTCGCTTGAAAGTCTCAGGACGTTGTGCATTGTGCGGAGTGCAAGACGCATTGTGGAAGCGGCTCGTTGTGCTCCAGCTGGAGGGAGTTCTCCGTGCGTGGGGGCGGGCGCTGGCGGCGGCGCGGGAAGCCCTCGCCGTGCGCTGCTCTTGCTCGTCTCCCCTCCCCCCCGCACCCCCCACCCCTCGCCTCACTACTCCCCCACGCCGCTGCGACGCTTCGCCGCTCTGTGCGCCGCTCTCTCCTCACATAAAGGGCCAAACTTCCTCTCTTTACCGCCTTTCTCCTCGAAGTTTTCAGTCTTATTCCATCGTTCTAAATTTATTCACTGTTTTTCTGCATTTCCCTCTATTCTTTTCCCATTTAGCAGTCAGTTTAGGTGGTTAGAAAAATCAAATTTTGTCACTTATTGGAAAACATTATACATATATTGCGCGCGAACATCGGCAGAATTCTTGAAACCAGTTAACATTTACCCTGTTCTGTTGTTTACTCACGCCTCTCGCTTTTTAATTCAGCCCAGTAATAACGGTAACGTTAGTCTAAACTGTTAATCAAAGTCTTAGAATAGAAATATTTCCGATTCTGAAGAATGGTTGGTTCGTAATAGAAATGAAATCGACTTGCGGAGTGAAACCCAAATTATTTTTGGCCTTGTAATTTGCTCGCTTGCTACTGTACCTTCACCGCCCATTCAGCTTTGCAGGGCAGTAGTGGAGGAGCGGTTGGAAACGATCATTCAATGAAATGCTACCTCGTACGAAAATAATTACAGAGGGTTTCTTGAGAACTTAGAACGAATTAACTGAATCCACATCTTTCCTTACTTTCACTTTTAGAAACATTGTAGTTTTGAGTAATAATATATCTGCAATATTACTGATTTTTTGTATACCTTATTGTTCTGCTATATTCTCTTTTTTCTTGTTTATATTGAATCTCCAAAATGTTTTTAAAGTTCAGTGTGGGAGACTCCATTGCCTTTAGAAATGTATGTGAAACGTAATGCAAGTTGGAAAAGTTTCTTTCTAATCATAATTGTTATGATCACGAGTGGGAAGTGCAAATTGAACGAACTACTTCCTAGTGAATGAAATATCTAATTAAAATTGCTAATTACGAAGGTCATTTCGGATGATTATTGAGTACCATTGGTATTGTAATACATTCAAACATTAGTCAAACTAGTTGTCTCGACTGCCTTGTAGTTTTCATTGTCTAACAGTCTTATTCATGAGCAGCAGGATGTGTTTTGTGTCTAGAATAGCGATTTTGCAACAGGTACCAACTATTGGGTGGAAACTATTAAATTCATTTTGATTTCTGCTCACTGGGCTGCTGTGGAATAGTACTGCAACTTCCCATTTGTGGAGAGCGCAACCGGGCGGAGCAACGTGCTGACTTGAAGGGGAAAAAGTGCGAGGAAAGGAATGCGTGCGGTATAGGATTTCAGTTACGAGAGTTATAATGGCAAAACTTCATTGTAAAAAAACTGGACACTTGTGAGGTATCTATATAATTTTGTTTTATTCGTAAATACTATTTCGCATCCAGTTTCTGAATGCGGGCTCTTTATATTTTTATCGTATTTCATATCAAAGTGCTTAGGAAGTAACGGAATTTGAATAACTAGCGTACCCGTTCGTGAACTCTCGCATGCTATGTCCCACCCTCTTCCTTATTTTTCCATTTCCATATTAAGCCTGCAATATATGTTTGTTTTCAAGGCCATCTTATCCTCCTTCACTTGCTCTAAATGCCACCTTGTAATTAATAACAATACAATACACCTTGTCAACACAAACTATTCTTATTTAACTTTATTATCGAGCAAAGAGGTACACCCATGTAATTCAAGCGCATGGAATATGTAATAATTTCACGTACAGTTGTAGATACTACAAGCTCTGAACAGGTGGAGTAGAATCGAGTAGCGTCGAACCAGCAAACATATAATACCAGTACAATGGACAAGACGATCTCATCCTGTAGATTACGGTGTGAGAGACGTTTCCTTGAGACCTTTGACCTCATAATTTTAGTTTCTAAGCCCCAGAACGCTTCGTTTAGAAGTTTTTTAACGATATAGATTCAAAAATCCTGGCGTGCGTCGTCGTGGGTTGCTCACGCGCATATTTAGATTCGTTTTTAAAACAAATCCTCCATATTTTTAAAGTCAAAGTGCAATTCGTCGTGTCTCATGAAATTCGCTTTCTTTAGAGACCTCATTTGTAAAGATTGGTTGCGTGTGAGAGTCGCACTATGATTTGTAATAATTTTTGTGACGGATTTGTGTAGTAAGCTTGCTTGAGAAATTCTGTCAATGATGTGTCTATTTTCGGTATTTTTAAGGTGTTACAACGGTTCAGGAGGAAGTTGAAATTTATATACCGGAGGAATATCAAGGTAATTCTTGTTGGTATGCCACGGATTCGGGGAGATAAGGATCTAATGTATGATGGTTGTCTGTGGAGGTATATTCTTTGTTGTTGTGGATATATGCAAAGTCTATTAGAAACTGCGTTTTCTGTAATATTGTAATATTCTACTTAATATATTACATTTGTAACAGTATATTTTATTTGTGAGAATTTTTCTAGTTCAGCGAGAATTTGGTTCATGTGTCTGATAAGGGGCATTAGTATCTTCTCGTTGTGACCGTTTTGGAGTTTTCGTACGGATCGCGTAGAATGTTCACCTTTATCGTTCTTTGACTAACGAGCAACTAGTTCATTGAGATAACCTATATAATTGAGTATATCTCGGTTGCATTAATTTACAAAGTTCGATGAATATTAAAATAATAATAATATTTCACACGACAGCACTAAACCACATGGCCACTGTTTTGCATACCATTGTACTTGACTGTCCTACGTTTCAACAACTTTGCGCGCCATTCCCAACACTTCACTGAACAGCACGACACAAGTTGTTAACTAACTGTGAGCTTTTGACGTTTTTTTATTGGCACTAAACTAATTCTAACATTCCTATGTCAGGGTACGTCACTAGGAATAATTTTTAAAACTGTTGCCGGCAATCTGTTCCAGTCTCTTCTAGTTGACGAAGTAAATTATGAAATGAATGTATATATCCAGTTTTCAATGTTAACACATTTTTCCAGTTTCCAACAATTATACAAGAACAATAATAATATTTAAATTACTTTTTTAACAGTTTAATAAATTAATTTTTTCCATTCTTCTGTGTCATAACTATCATCTTCTTTTATTCCTTTATTTTTTAAAACTATTATTGAAAATTAAAATTTCGTGCATTTGTTCTCTGCTTTTTTGTCCGGATTTTGTGATTATCGTCCCCTCTGCCGAAATACGTTGGTCTACAAAGCTTCACTTTCCTTCTTGTTGCGAGCGGTTCTCATGATTGTTTGAATGCATTTTCCCGTATGTAAACTTAAACACTTTCTTTTGAATTCTTTCAAAATTTGTTTCGTGAGTACGTCTATGTGAATCCCAACAAGTCACTCCGTATTCCGTAATAGAACGGACAAGATGTGAATATTTCCATTCTTTCGCGTTTAGTGTACATCTCTGATATTATTCCATTACAAAATGGGAAGTCTTCACATTTTTATTGTTTGATGGTGTTTTGGGGTCTCCTAACCTTACTTACTATCTAACTGAATACCAAGATACTCGCGAACTGAAGTCGTTACCCAAATAGTAATCAGTTACACCGTAATTACTACGCCGGACAAATACCATTGCTTTACTTCTCGATTCGTTGAATATTCATATCGTTAATTTCAGACCTCATATAGCAATTATTGTAAGTTCTGTTACAAAATATTTATATCTACCTTGTATTTATTCGGTTTAACACGCAATCGACTGCGATAATAGTACTTTCGAAAGTACGAAAATGTTTGGGAGATCAATTATAAATGCTATGAAAAGGAGAGCCTCTATTAAACTTTCTTGTGGAACCCCTGATATAACATCGTTGATATTAAATTGTTGTCCTATTCCAACTGTTTCCTGTCGCGAAGGAACTCTTTAAATTATGCCAGTATACAGTATCTTTTACTGGCATCAAACGTTTCTCATTAAGTAGTTGATGCGGAATTACATGGAATGCTGTAACTGCCCTTTCGCCCCCGTCAACTGCTTCAGATAATTCCTGAAAGAGGGAAGCAACGTGAGTTTCACTTCTAACACACGTTGCCGATTACGAACGATCACATAAACTCGGGTGAGTAACATCTGTGTCTTTTTCTCCTGCCGTGCCTGATGCAGTGTCGGTTCGTCGGGGATTATGAGGCTTTCGGGGCCACTTTTGGACTCCGATGCGCGCCCGTGGAACCGACCGATTGAGGCGTAGACTAACAGAGTCTTCCGGCTTAGGAATAAATCTCCCTTTAAATCGAACTCATATCGAAAACGATATACCCGATATCGACTCGGGAGGCGCAGGAGACGGGCTGGTGCGCCATTACGCGCGGGGAGGTCCTCCGTGAATCAGAGCGATATATATCGAATTGGAAGACGAGAGAGCGAGAGGCGGAGGCGTCGGGATGGGGGCGCACGCAGCGCGGGTGGCAATACCAGGAATTAAGCGCCCCGCGCGGCCCCGCCCCCTCGCGCGCCCGTTTGCCTCTTGATTCATTTCCTCGCGCGCGCCGGGGACGGCGAAAAAGCGACTGGCGACCGGCGCATTCGTCTTCGCTCTCGGGGGCGAGGGCGCGAGGCTCCTTAGCATGCGCGGGCGCCCTGGCGCAGAGGCGACGCTAGGTGCGTGGGAAGGATCGAGAGCGCCACAGGAGAAGAATTCGGCTAAAGAGCCGGGTGAGTTGCGTCGCCGAAGTGTACTTTTACTAGTAGTTACAAGCTTCCTCGTTTTCGAAAACGTGTTTGAGAATGGTCATAATCGTAATCGTGCAGGGTCGCCATTTTCAGGGAAACGTGGAAATCTGAAAAGCAAATCAGGGAATTTATAGAAGAATCGTTAGAAGTCATAATTTTGAGATTCTGTTAGTAGATATTATTCCTTAACAAAATAGCCTAGCAAAAAGTAGGGACTCAATTTTTATTTGTTGACAATTTTCTAAGTTTGTACTTTATGTCGGCGAAATCAGAGACCTGACAAATTAGTATACTTTATTAATAGTGTGAAATCATGCACAAATCTTATCAGTGAAAAAGCTGGGAAAAATCAGGGAAGTTTGTTCCAGAACATCGGTGGCCAGTGGCCACCCGAACGGACGTGTGCGGTATTACAGACAGCTTACCATGAAGCATACTCCATGCTTTCGTTTTGCAGATAGAATAATAAAAATGATAGAAACAATATTTGTAGTGATTAAATGTCAAAAACATAACAACAAATACACACTTCTGGAGTTTGTAAACTAATAAGACAAAAAGTTCAGCTTTGTTAAGGATTATAAAGGATAAAGATATCCGTGGAGTACCTACTTGCTTGGCTCCTGGGCAGCATTACCGCTATCCCTGCAACAATTTTAATTGAGAGCCCCTAGGGTGCGAATTCCGATAGTAGCGGACTTTCGACACCGGCTGCAACGTCAACGTTTTCTTCCAGGCTAGGGGGCCGTGGTCTATTGGAAAATATATTTCCATACGTTTCTTTCGTAACTGCGACGGACATCCTCAGTCATCGGGGAACCATCGAAGTGGATTCTTTGTCTGAGACCACATCGCCACTATCGCAGTTACGGACAAAACGTATAGACCACGGCCCCCTAGCCCGGGAGAAAACGTTGACTATAACTCCGGCCGTGAAAGCCTACATTGTTATACTGGCCACATAGATCGAATTCAGCCGCTGTCTGAAGGAGAATTCTAGCGGCCGGCTGCTCTGATCAGTAGTTTTCCGTGGTTTCTCCGAATAATACCAGGCGAATGTCGGTGTACTTAAACAAATGGGCTACGGAACTACACGCCATCGTTTCTTCATCTCCCCTTACACTCACGCACGTGCGCTACATCACCATGCATGTCGGGAGTTTAGAGCTTGTTCATTCCAGGCCGGCTTCGTCGCTGAAGGAGATACCTGGGGGGACCCCTACAAGCCGACGTGTAGGTTGGCGTTGGATCTCATTGGGGAGGAACATCGCCACCTTCCAAGATGTAACCTGCATTACACTAAAGGGACTAATGAGCGTAGCCCTTGCCGTTCCGGAAACACCAATCAATCAGTGAACGCCCGGGGGGGGGGAGGCGTTAGGGGCGTTGCGGGAGGGGGCGGGGCGAGCGACGAGGCAAAGGCAGCCAATCTCGTTTTAGGGAGCATTAAAATTTATCGCGGAGCCTGCGCCGGCGGAGGCGCGGCGCGGCGCGGCGCGGCGCGGCGTGGCGGCGACAGCGGAGGGCGGGCGGGCGGCGGGATCCATACTGCCTGCCCTGGTTCCGGGCACGCCGCCCCGGGCCCGGCCCCGGCCCGGCGTCCGGACAGCTCGTCAAAGGAGCGATGAAGACGGGGGCTGGCAGGAAATGACAGCGCGCTCCTACAGATGTATCAAGTCCCATCAAAGAGCGAAGTCAACGGGAAAGCAACTGCAACTGCAATTCGGGAGAGGGCCATTGAAAGCAGGGAAGGAAAAGGTTGGAAACGTAAAAGGTCGATGCTTATGTACTGGGTACGGACTACACGCGATTATTTCTTCCTCCACATGCGCTACTTCACCACACATGTCGGGAGCTTGGAGCTTGTTCCATCAAGGCCGGCATCGTTGCTGAAGGAGATACCTGGGGGGGAACCCTTATTACCTTATAACAAGCAGTATTTAGTGCAACGAAAACTCTGCGAAATACGACTTAGTTCAGAAATGTAGTTCTTGTAGAAAAGAATAGTGTTTGGAACACGAGATAGTAAGGACAGAAATCACCAAAATGTAAGATGTAAGACGGAAAGAAAATAAGGAGGAAATGTGTGTGGGAGAGCCAAAAAGAAATCGAGAAGTGGAACATTGTGACTGAAAAAAACGTGAATCCGTGTCGATGAACAGCAAGAGATTTAAACGCCGCAGTCGCGTTATAATGAGTATGTTAGTTGTGGCAGATGGTCCTGGTCGCCTGAGCGAAGTAGTTTGGAAACGGACGACGATTGGCGATTGTTGTACGGACAGAGCTACCGTGACAATATCGGACCTCGGCACAAAGAATGCAGGCCATTATAAAAGTACTTGAATATATGTTTATATTATTATTTTTTACAATATGTTATATAGAAATTTTTAGATAAAACGTAACCTTCGGTGCTTGTCTGCCCGGCGCCCGTCTCAGTGCGACTTACAGAATCGCTTTACGAAATATTACATTTCTGCCCCGACTGAGAATGTTCGTAATTACGATTTCTTTACCAGAGATTTTAACTGTGGATTCAAGTGAAGAGAAGGAACGAAATGGCTGCACATCAAGATTGTTTTCCAACTTATTCCTCTTGAGTATACGTCTTTGGGAAAAAATATTATTAAAGAGCGAGCATTTCACTTTATTCGATACTTTTTTTTACGTAGAAATGACACTTACAAAGCTACAATATATGATTCTGAGATACTGTGATTTCTTAGTATTTAAATTATGTATAAAGCATGCATTGAATGAAGACAGATTCATCCAGGAATAGAAGCACATGTTCACGGCGAAGAAGTAGATCGCTGCTGCTTACATTTGCCGGAGACGTCGCAGCGAGTAAAAACTGAATGTCTTCAGAGATCGAAAAAAGAGATTTCGAAACGCCTTTTGTTTTAAGGAAACGGACTTAACGATACATACTTCTTTAGATACTTTCAAAAACAAATAACAGGCTACGAGAAAGTGTGAAATACGAGCTTGCACAAAGTTTACAAATTAATTTGTTTAAAATGAGAAAATGAATAAAATAATTGTTTTAATGAGACAATCGACATTCAGTGAGAGATTCCTGCGATTGTCTCGTCGTATACAGAAGTTCACAACCACGCCTGAATCTCCATTGCACTGGTCGCATTTCAAGACACAGTGTCATAATCTCCGTGAAACAATGAGATAGAGTCGTCACAACATTTTGATTAGATTATGAATTTAATGCCTTTTTTATCGAGAACAGTGCATTTCCGCTGAAAATACCTCTATTGCATTTGTTCTCGGTCAATAATATTTGCATTCAATTATGTTCTTGGGATGCAAAAATAATCCTGCATAATTATTGAATACTCTAATGTGAGATAACATTTTGTACGATTATGACACAATTGTCGGCACGGTCACCGCAAGCCAACTACTACTGAATAGGGGTATTACTCTCCTTCGTGAGACGTATCAAACTTATTGTAGACGAAAAATATACAACTAAGGCGAGTTATGTTTCATAGATCGTAGTCTATTATGAGACAACGACGTCCTATGACATTTTTTGAGAGTATCTTCAATATGAAGCAGGAGAGATCAGAAACATCGGAGTTGATTTTCAATTTACAACGATTTCCATTTTTAAAATAATGATATAAAAAGGCCAGGCCCAACTACTTGCAATTTATCGCTTACTACGTCTTAAACTTGTATCATCGTAAAACGTTCATTACTGATGATGAGCATGCTTCTTCGGGGAATTATATAATGAGAAATGTATTGATTCAATCGCTAAAAACGTTTGGAAGAATATGTATATTTAGCCCTCGTAGTATTTTTTTATTATCAATGAGTGAGGGGACCTACCATCGATTTTCTCAGAAACGGATCTGAACTTTTACTTTCCCTTATACATACGTATATACGGAGTAATACACGTAGTATGGGGAAAGTTATGTAATGCTGCGCGAAAAAACGGCAAATTTTCGGCAGAAAAAAATTCATTGCTGGGCCCTGATAACGAAAAAGTGAATAAAACCAGTTGCTAAATTAAGGGAAAAAATCTTCTAACACGTGGTGTAGCCAGAATCCTTGTTGTGTTTGTCCTTGATACCGAAAAACCAATTGAAAGGAAAATGTTCGTCTATCTGTCAGTCCGTCCGTCTCTAAACACCACTAGCGCCTAAACCACTCGTTGGATTTTTTCCAAATTGAAGAAACCCAGACCATCTGTCTCTACTCGAAGCTTTGAGATTTTGAAAAACTTTCTTCAAAATTTGGGGGTACTTTACACAAAACGCCCCCCGGACATTTTCAACATTTTCTCAAAAACGGCTCCAAATTATTTCATTAAATTTATTGGAAGAGTGGAGTAAAATACACGTATTAAGGTGGCGTAGGTCTGAATTTCACGGTGAACTCTGCATTTTCTGAGATTACAAAAGTATGAATTTTTTTCGGTATCTTCCTCCAACTACAAAATTCATGATAGAGATTTTTCCTTCAAATAAAATTTGTTCTCCATAGTAAGTTCTCTCTTTAAGCTCATGTGCAATTTTAAAAAATTACAATAACAAGATTTTCTAAAAAGCGGCTCCAAATTTTTTCTTTAAACTTTTAGTAGGGTTATTACAAATGTACTCTATGTGATAACATAAATGACATATTGCTCTATTCTTTTGTTGTTTCAAAAATTACTAAAATTAATTATTTTGACTTGTTTCTCGCGTCGTTAATATTTATATTAGCGGCAACTTGTTAACATTATTATATTAACGCGTACATGGGCTTTCAATAATGTCAAGTAACGTTTCTCTAAAACTCAACCGTTTTCTGTGAAAACTTGCTCAAAATTCCGCATTTACAGAAACGCTGAATTTGAATGGCTTCAAATATTTTCTTCGAACTTTTCGATCGGATTGTGCTATTGGTTCTCTTTTAAGTGGCTTAAAGTTCACACTTTGGGAAAATTTTTGTTTTTTTCCAAAATTACACCATTACAATTTTTTTGAAATATTTGTAACACCGTTCATATGCACATTTGCAGTAATTTGTAAACACAATTGTATTTGTTAGTTGTTGTACTTTAAATGATTCTGATGATGTTTTTCGAAAACTGAAAAAATCTTCTGTGAAAACGAGTTTCAATTTCGCGTTTACAGTAGCGCTTAAACGCCATTCTCTTAAAAACGGTTCCAAATTTTTGAAATAAAATTGCCTTTTAGGACAAAGTTTCACTTTTCTCTAATATTCTTAAAATAATATGTCCATTCTTCTATTGAGAAAATGTTTAAAAAAAGTAATTTGAGCGGCGATAGATGGCAGCTGGTAAGAGTATACGGCAAGTCCCGAGTAGCTAGCCGAGACCAAAAGAAATAGAAAACTAATACGGGAAAGTCTGTGCCATTCTATAGCACCACAAGTTCACTTTCTCACCTTACTGCGTACGTAGTAAAGAGCTAGTTTTGTAATCGTGCGACGGAAATTGCCAATTTTTCGGCAGTACAACTCTTATTGGCGAGCCTTGTATACAAAAAAGTGGACGAATGGTTTAGTATGTATAAATTACTTCCTTTAACACGTGCAGTCAAAATCCACCTACTGTATGAGCTTTACAATTGATGACCGAGGAGTCTAATTATTGACTGCGGTTTTATAATGTTACGTAATTTTACCACTAGTTTCGTTCCGTAGATATAATAATCCTTCTCCTCTTACGTACCAAAATGAATAAATAAAATTGCATCCATTACCGAACCAATTAGAGGTTTGTGAGTTTTAATGAACAAGGGAATTCATTAACGAAATAATATCATCCATCGGATTTCGTTAGCAAACAAACGACGGCATCTGCTACTTGCTGTAGTTCAATATTCTTCATCTATAGAGCGTCCAAGCATTTGATTGCAGTACAGAGCTTATGGAGAACAGCGTTGTCACTTCTCAGCAGCGCTTACATGCAACACACGCCGTGCTTGATACTCGGATTGACATGAAATTTTGCCAGCTTGTTCAGCACCTTGAATACCACTTGAACGGAAATAATTTCAAAACATGTTAAATAGATGGTTTAATATTAGAAATTAAAGATTTTTGATAAAAAAAGATGTATTATTTTTATTAGAATTATTATTTAAAAAACAGGCCTTTAAATGAGAGTTAAAACTGAAATATCAATAGCAAAACAAGTCCAAATCCAGTTGGAACATTGTTAATTCATCACATACTGACGAGGCTTGAATTGTTTTGCGCGAATGACATCGATATCAAGGTCAATATTGCTAATTTTTAGTCCCAAGTCATTTTATACGTCCAATACATCCACTTTTTTTTATGTAAAATAAAGAGAAAATTCATTCACAAAGGTGAGATGACATGGATGGTATCAAATACTGCAAGGGTTTGTGCGGACAATGCATAATATTCTTTTCGAACACCCAGCTAATAATTCGTCACCTATTTGCATTTGAAAGCACATTTTACGACAACTACTGGCTCCCTTGTCATTTCATCCGCTGGGTGTTTGTGCTTTTCTGCAATAATAAAAAAGTTTCTCGCATAGTGAAAATTTATGAAAGTCAAAATGTAGAAATAAGCATTTGTCTATCGTTTATAATTAATTTCATGGAAATTAAACCATAAAACTAAATTACAAAATAACCATCACATTCATAAGAGTTCTGGGAATAACTGGTAAAAAACTCAATTGTCTAAGATTAACACAACTGAAGCTATCGTTGAATGAACTTGTTAAGTATTTGCGCGTGAAACAAAATGGACGTGTCGAATAATCCTGATTCTCCTGAATTTTCGAATGTTGAATTTTCGGACGTGTCGAATTCTCCTGAATCGGCAACACAGCTTGCGGTAGAAAGAGAGAGTCTTATTTAAAATTGTATTGGATAGAAAGAGAGGGCTATACTCCATAAGGCGCCATACTGCAATCAAATGTTTGGATGCACAATAGTATTCGCAATAAGCTACACATACGTATGTAAGACAATGATTTGGCCTGTAATTTCTTATGCCTGTTTAATTCGCAGATGAGCTTCAAAAACAAACGTCAATCGAATACATACTTGTCAGAATAGCTGCCTCCGAACATTTTCATGCACCATGGTTTATTTAAAGAATTCAAATTCATTATTAGTTTCGTATACTTTCATTTTTTTTCACATTTGTTGCGTCATTACGCAACGCGTCTAAGCCCTTGGGCCGTTGAGCGCAATTCGGAGTAATCCTCCATTAACATTGCGCTATCTATATTTACTTCAGCGCTCTCTGTATGTGTGTCACGTCTCGTTTGTCAATTGTCAACAGGGCCGCCAGGTAGCATCTTCGCGTACGCGCCTCACACCGCGCGCCCCTGCGTCACTACCCAGCGGCGAGAATTGAAAAGGAATAAGGAAGGGGGTAAGGTTTAGGACTCTTCACAAAGGTTGGACTCAGTGGTGAAAGGCGAGCGACTTTGCTCTGAGCCACGAGACAGACTAAAATTCAAAACATTTTATGCAAATATCAGCAAATTTGCGTTACGATATTAATAATATTCCATCTACAAATTTTAACAGCTAAGTCGAATTTAGAAACTGTCTGGAGGAGAATTCTAGAGGCCGGTTGCTCTGATCGGTAGTTTTTGGTGGTTTCTCCGATCGACTCCAGGGAAATATGAAAACTACAAAAATTCAAACTTTTTCGTTGCCTTCCTACAGCCACAATTATGAAAATAGTTTTCTCTTAGTGATATCTGTTTTTTAAAGATAGATTTTTGAATAAGGTCATGTACAATTTTTCGAAAACTTCCGTATTTTTCGTGCATTTTGCGAGAAATATAGACAATTTTTATTTTCTTTAAATAATTTTTTGTTAAAAATGGCACAATCTTTTATTAAATTTTGACGATAGCGTGAAGGATGCTTAAAAGAATGGTGCCGGTCTAATGTTTCTTTGAAATGCCGGTTTTTTTGATAATTTAAAAAAAATCAGCGTCTTTCTACAAGTACAGTTGTGAAGATACATTTTTCTTAATGAAATGTGTTCATCAAAAACAGATATTCAAATTAGGTCCTGGTGAATTTTCGAAAATATGAGTATTTTGTAAGTAATTTGGCGTGAAACTTAGTCGTCTGCTCCGAATATCCTGCGCTCTGTGAACGTAATGAGGGGCCATTCGCGGGAGGTAATGAGAGGCAGTGGCAGTTGGATGCTACGTAGGTTAGAATGTGTATATTTTATATTTGTTTGTTCGTTTCTTACATTAGAGCTTTTGTTATAATTTTACAAATTAATCTTTTAAAAACTATTTAAAACCTATTTGAAATATATGAAACAAAAACTGTTCAGATCAGAAAGGGGAATAGGGAATGAATATCAGATTGGAATGCAACAATGGCATTCCGCGTCATGACTCCACAGCTGAATTTCTGTGAATTACGTCTGATTGTTGGAGTATGATTTACCGGTATGAAAAGCAGTCATAATTGTGAAATTTGTATTTATACTATCTTGAAAATGTTTAGTTTTCCTACTAAATGTTCCACGATTTGTAATGAGTTTTACAAAGAATGTTGAATGATGTGTTAATTCGGAGAGAAGTTGTGGCATAAATAGTTTTACATGACCATTACTAAAGGCGAGATAAGTACGTGCTGTTTGAGCTCCACTAGTTTCTACTTTGAAATGATGGTGCTCTTTTCCTTTTTGTGTGGCTGCTTCGAGCATTGCCTGGCAGGGGTTGACGCTGAAGAGAACGACTGGGCGTCGGCGTCGCGAGGCGCCGTCGGCCGACCTTGAGCCGCGGGCGCCGGGCGTGAATCTGAATTTCTAATCAATTTCACTCAATTATCGGAGAATTAACTTAAGGGCAACATCTGCATAATCAGCCCGGGGGACTCCTCTGAGAAGTGGGCGTCCTTTCACAGCGAGCTGAAGCGCAGCGCCCCTTCCCGGGAGCCTTAGGGCGACGCCGCGCGCGCCATTAACTCACCAAGCCCCCCCCCCTGCCCCCCCCCCACCCGCGCTGCCTTTTCACCTCCGGGCACGGACGCCGACGCTCGCTGTTGCAAGTCGGGGGACGATTTGCTCCGATTCTTCCTTCACAAAAGTCGTCTACCTTTCCATCGGCCTATTGATAATAGTCGTCGACTCAACGACTTCGACCACTCTTGCTTGTACTTCGGTTCTTCTTTCTTGGCGCACGGGGGTGTCAATAAAATGGAATATCTCACGATATTTCGCGTCGTTCTCCGTTGTGCCGCTAGGAGTCGCATGATCGCCAGTACTGCTCAATAGTCGCGATCATGCGACTCCTAGCTGCACAACCTAGAACCTCGCGAAATACCGTAAGGTTTTCCATTTTATTGACACACCACCGTGCGCCAAGAAAGAAAAACCGAAGTATAATGTCCCATTTCTCTGCTACTCTTCATATTCTCCGCGTTTTATCGTTCAGTTGAGTATTACCTCTTAGACTCTCCATTGACCAGGTTGTCAGTCTCGGTTTTCGCATTCTATCTTGGCAGAAATCCCCTTATCCTTATCACTGGCACTTCATGATATTCCTTCTCAGAATGATCAACCTCTGCATAAACTCCCTTCTGATTCTCGCAGTTTTATTCAGTTGTTTTTCCACAGGTTGTTCCGCCTTCGCGTTTCTTCGGGCGAGTTCCGTTGTAGATTTCCGCTACCCTCCCCTTCTGACTCAAACCGAGCAGTCGCTGTCAACCTTTCGTTTCATCCGACCTTCCGTGCTTCATCTGCCTGTTCATCTCTGTCTCTCCCGCTGGCAACTCGCAAGCGGCGCGTTCTTGCGCCGTCTGCGCAGCTCGAGCCTTTCGCCTTAATTCATAGCAGCGCGGCCTCCGAGCGCTGACGCCTCTCCCAGCGTTCTCCACCCCCCTCCACCCCCACGACTCGGGCATTCTGCTCCCGAATTCCTGCCTCCCGACTCAGCCCTGCGGAATCCAGCAATTCGAAGCATGTTCCGCACTCCAATTAAAATATCGAAATGTACCGTATTTGCAAATATTTAATTGTACTTTTCACTGTTATGGTCTCGTGGGGAGCTTACTTTAAGAAATTTACGGTAAATATTTCATATTAAAGAACAGCCAGGATTTAGAAAAGATAAAACGGTTTTTAGTATTATATACTTAAAGATGTTTGAATGTTTTGATTCACATTTCTCATTTTAACGAAATTAATACTGTTAATTCAGAAATTTTCTTGATTTGTTTTAAATATGTTTTATTTTATATTGGTTTCTTTCTTTCATGCCGCTTTACTTATTAGTGCTAGACACATTCAAACTAGTTTACTTTTTCTTTGTTTAATTTTATTTTGCGTTTTACTTTCCCGTGTCTGTGTGAAGTAATAAACGTAGTATTAAGAAAATGATTTAATGATGCGGGAAAAGTGTTTTATTTCAAAACGTCCTCTGTCCGTCAACAATATTAGCACCTAGACCCAATTTTGCCAAAAATTGACTTATGAACTTTTACCTCATGACCACAGAATTAGTATTAATAGCGCAACTTTTCTTGACCGATGACCTTGCTTCCCTCTCTCTGGCACAATAAACAGTTGACAACGAAAGCTCGCAGCGAGCATTGATGACAACTTTCCGAACACATCTTCACTGGCGCGAAATAGAAACTTTTTTTCTATTGAAAACGAGAATTTCTGTAAGTGATTTTCTCCAAAAAATGTAAAGAAATGACCGAAGCAGGCGAAGGTCCATCGTAGGAGATACCTCGAACTCCTGAGAAAGTTAAAACGCAAATTTTTGAGAAAGTTGCAAAGACGATTGATTCTCCAGAGATTGGCATTGCTTCATAAAATCTAGTGGCCGGTTTTATAACTAATACCCCCACTCCACCCGTATTTCTTCAATCCATCGGTCAAGCGAAGTTGCGCGAGTAATATCAGGCTGGCTTTAATATTTTCTTAAAATAGCGAGAAGTTAAAAATCTTATCAGGAAAGGATTTTAAAGAAATATACTGGGAATAGTTAAGATGTACTTTCTAACGGCGATATCAGAGAACTCACCAATTAGTATCAGGTTGGCTTTGATATTTTCTTAAAACAGCGATAAATTAAAAATCTTATCAGGCAAGGATTTGAAAGGAATCCAGTGGCAAAGTGAGGGAAATCCGTCCCCGGGCCGAGTGGGCTCCTCGGGGCGCGAGGTGGTGTCTCGGGGGCTTAGCGGTGGCCGTTAACGGCGCCGTTAGGGGCTGCGGCGGCGGCGGCGCCCGCCCGCCCTCGGAGACACGAGTCCTGGCCGGGCGCCGTGTTAGCGCGCCCTCATCCGGCTTTGCAGCCGAGGGCCGGGGCTTATTGGCGCCTTTCCGTCCGGGCTGGCTGTCGCGACGCCCTGGCCAAGGCACGGCCCTGATTTGCGATTCAGCGGATGAGATCATTAGACCCGCAAGTGTAGTGCGTGTATTTTTTATCGCGGGATGTAGCGGTGATCTTCCTCCGCTGGATGGCGAGATCTGATCTTCACGTCGTCGGCTTGCTGGTTTTTTACCAACCAGGTGCCTTTCACCAGCAGGGCACCGCCCCAGTTGAGACAAGCTCTAAGCTCCTGACTAGTTTCCAGGCATGTGTGGTAGTGTCGTGCATGTGTGTGTGTATGTATGTATGTGTGTAACGGGAGAGGATAGGGCGTGGAAGCTGTAGGAAGATCGCGCGCGGTCCGTGGCCCGTTTGTTATGGTACTTCTCCAGCGTTTGCGTGGTGTTGAACGGAGAAAACTATCGATCAGAGCAACCGCCCGCTACTATTCACCTCGAGACAGCGGATGAACTCGACCTAGCTTCTAGCTAGCAAAGCCTGCAACCGTCAGGATTCGAACTCTAGGACCTTCCGATCATAGGGAGTGCAGTGTTACCAGTTGAAGAAAAATACGTGAAAATGCATAATTTAAGAATTTACATGGTACTACCAAATAATTTTTGCTTTTTCGCCATATTGTGTACTTACGTAGTAAAGAAAAACGGAATGCTGCAGTGGAAAGTAGGTATTTTTCGTTATAAAAACTCGTATTGTTAGTAAAACACTTTGCTCCTCAGATAACCTAATCTCAGAACAGAATTGGGGAAGTAAGTGAAATAATTATGAAATTTCTCGGGAACATTTGGTTTACGTTAAATTATTTTTAGTCTTGAATTATATTAAGTGTGACCATCACTCTTTTCGCCTCTCGCAGTTAAACCTCTTTAGGTCTATTGTTTGAGCCAAGGAGCTTTCGACCCCTCTCAGTCTATGGGGAGGGGGCTCGCCATTAGAGTGTTTCCTTGAGGACAAACAATTGGCAACATTTCAACAATTTATGGTTGATATTTAGAAAATAGATATCGAAAAGAAGCTTCATAAATTATTTTCTTCTAAGACAAAAATGAAAATAAACATGTTGCTGAATTTGTAGAAATAGTCTAATAAAAAAACGGAATTAGAGTTTGTAGTGTGTCACTTCACAAATTCCAAGGGTGAATGATGATGAATATGACAATATTTCGTGCAAGTAAGTTTATGCATATGGACTCATTTTTAATCAGATGCATGGGCTGTGGCCTCATATGAATTTGATGTAGCTCTGCGACCTCATTGCAGATTAAGGGTTTGCACTCGACACGCTAGATAGGGAACTGCAGAGTGAAATTTAAATGAAAATTGAACCTGTGCACGAATGAACGTAATTAATTTATCATACAGCAGAAAATATAGATATCGCGTGAAAATCGATAGCCCCGGTACATAGAGTCGTGTTCGTTAGCCTATTGTGTGTTCCTCATTGTTTATGCTACCTTTTTTTAAAAAAATGCTGTGATTTAGTAAAATTACTACAAAAATCTAATTTAATTGGTGGAGTGTTAGTCACACCGATTGCCCCTGTAAGGGCGCTGGTGGGTTGCGCGGTGGTATGTTTGCGGTAGGGACGCGATATCGATGTCGATGTTTAAGTGCGTGTCGATGTTTTTATAAAATTATTGATGTATTTGACATCGATTTTTTGAAACAGATGTTTTGTGTTAGATGTTTTTACGAGGTCGATATTTTTTAACTGAAAAAAAAGTTCATCATAACTAAATTCTATAATAATTTTGTGATATGCATAGGGTATTCAGATCAACGTGAATGGGTGAAAAGTAAATAAAATCCAGTTTTCGTCAATAAAGAAACCTATATTATTTTTTAATTATCGAATCAGATAATCCAAGTTTTGTTAATTGTCCTGATGATCTTTGTGAGTTTGCTGAGTGAGTTATACCTCAATTAAAAATTAATAAACGAGTCCCCCCCCTCAAATTAAATCAATGGTCACTAATCCACTTTTAAAATCATCGTTGTTGTAATTTTGAGGATCGATGCTTAGAGAGATGGATGTTTCGTTGGCGATGTCGGCGGTGGCCTCTCGCCGCTCCAGGGGGCCGTCCCTTTTGCTCACCTCCTGGGTCCACAAGTCCTGTTGCTCTTCGAAGCGCGACACTCGTTCACTTCTTACTATAGAAGAATTCACGTAAGAAAAAGCAAAAGTGACAGTTCGCTAAACAAGTGAACATCACATGTAATTCAGAAAAGTATCCCTCCGCCGCGGCAGCTGTTCAGAAACACGTGCACCAGTACGCACCTTACATTCAAGACTCGGTTTTAAAATAAACATAATACTTATCACGCCAAAAGTAAATTCCATATAATGTGTATGAAAGAAATAAATTTTTACAGAAGAGCACATAGCACAGCACTTCCTAATTTCAATTATTTCTCGTGGCGCACTATATTTTTGTCGGACGAGGACATGACAAAAGGAAGTGTGGAAACCATTTACAAGTTAGCCAATTCCAAACGAACGAATGGAGGAAGGAGAGTTCAATGGGATCAAGGACTCAACGACCACAGAACCTTCGGTTATGTTGCCAGCACTAGCTGTCAAAATTGCTTGTTCTTACATGAATCTCTCTATAGCGCGGCAGCTTCTCCCGCCACTCTTTCCCCTTTTATTCCCTCGCCGCCGCCGTTTCATTGCCTGCGTGTCCTGTACTTCCCTCCTCACGGCCCGCCCTGTTGTCCTCCATCGTTGACTTTGTTTGCTACCCTTGCTCGTCGTCCGTGCCATTGACCGATTCCTGTGACCTCCTTCCAATTCCAGTTGGATCGACTCCGGTCTCCTCGACCTTCCCCGTCCCTCGCTTGGTTAAAAACCCTCTCCCGCGATCCTCTCCGCTCGATTACAGAAACGCGCGTTGCTCTCGCAACCACAGATTGGTCTTTAGTTGCTGCCGCTGTGTCTGCCTCCATTTCGGCGGTTGGCGCCGCTACCGCCCCTCCCGTTCCCCGCCCTGCGCCTCTCGACACGGGCGGCGCGGTCCGGCCCCCGGTCGTCTTTTCAATTTCCCTTGATTTACGCGGGAATCAATAAGGGCGCGTGTGTTTCAATTACAGCGCTTAATAGCTGCATGAATAATTACGAGCCGGGGGAGGAGGGGGGGCAGCCCCCCCTCGCTCCTCTTCCTTTCGCTTCGTCGCCTCCTCTTGCGGCCCGTTCGCACTCGGTCGCCTGGCTCTTTACGTCCGGCACCGCAGCCCCATTTACCGCTCTATCCCGCTCTTTCCTCATCCGGCTTTCTTGGCTTAAATTAGAGGAGTGTCGGAGCACAAACTGAAAGAGAGTGCTAGTCTGTGAACTTGGTCTTCTCATTATCTTGCCTATTCATTTACGGATCAGTGGATTTTGTGAAAAATGAGTTACTGAAGGGTGACAACAGATTTTCAGCGAATACAGATGTCTATAACACTCGACATATAAATCATATTCAAGTGTGTGTATCAACATCGTCCTACACAAAATTCGTAAACAGTACATGAACGCGTTATTTTGCAACATAGTTTTTCAGGTGTTGGTATCTCGCTTTGTTGGCTCTTTTAATCAACATTCAACTATGTATAGGGAAAGGTTTATAAAGAAATTTTGGAGATAAACTTGCGAAAATTGTCTTTCTCCCCTATGCGTCTTACACACATTCTATTGTTTTTTTGGTTTTTTTTTTTGACGAAACAAATCAAACTTTTTTTGCCCTTTATGCGATAGAGGAAGCACTTTTCCTTAGTAAGTTGTGTACGTCTTGTTGTGAAACAATTTGTCTGCGTATTGCAGTCGTTTGTGTAGAGAGAGGTGTGATTTTGTTAATACTGCTACCGCCGCGATTTGCGCTCAACGCCGCCGCTCTCGGTTAATTGCAAAGCCTTCAAATATGCGGGATCGATGACAGTTGGCAAAACGAGAGGCAGGCCCTTTCGGCATCGCCCGCGCGCGCGCCCGCGCCTCGCGCCTCGTGCCTCGTGCCCAACTGCGCCATTCCGACTCGTTAATTCAGGTGTCACTTGTTTGCTGTAATAATTCTCGCTTGGTGATTCCATTCGGAGCGCGGGCTGGCCACCCGCCTCGCCTCGCCGTCTGTTTGTCTGGCGGCGCTGTCGCCTTCGCGAGAGCTGATTATCTCCCGTTTGCTCGCGCGCGCGCGGTGAGCTTCCGCTGGAAATTTTGTTCGCGGCGCGACGTCGCTTTTGTGCGCGCGCGTGATAGGTTTTGCGCGCGATGAAAAGTTGTCGCGCGTTGTCACGCGGCGCGGGAATAACGCTCCCTGGCGCGGAGTGCGGGATGGAGAATCCTCCGGCTCCTGTGTTCGTCACAGAGGGAGGAGACGTTTTCACCTCCTGTGTTTCTTCGATGGCGAACGTCGTTGCATGGGGCCTTAAACTCGCTGTTTGTTGCTTTGTGTCTTGTGCTGATACTCGTCTTCTTTTGATGCACTCTCCTTTCCTATTCGATTTTTCTTTCACGCATCACGTCGTGCCTCGTTTCTTTTATCATCCTACGTGAGCGATGCTAGAGTTTTGTGAGGCCACTTGTGGTTGACGAAAAATGCGTCACGTGAAATACATACAGAGTTTTTGTCATGCAAATATTCATATTTACTAGAGGGTACCCGTAAAAAATGACGGGACGAAACTCTCGTAAATAATTCATTGTGACGTGTGGTTCAACAGTAGTTATTTAATTTCAGTAATTTTAAATTAAAAGGTTTTGCTTTTAAAAATTTCCTTTGTTATTAGTAATAGGTTCTCGAATACGGGCTATTTGCTCTTCTAGGGTAACCGCAAAACGATTTTTAGGGAGGTCTTCAAGTAGCGGCATGTGTGTGTGTGTGTGTGTGTGTGTGTGTGTATTGAAGATTATGTTCACTGCATTTCCAAAAATCTTACGTACATTACTGCAGTACGTGATTGCGCTCTGCTACGAGAACACGGAGGTAGATCTTTTCCCTTTAGGGTTGTCTTTCCCTGTAGGTGGAATTTTTATTACATCCTTTTTTTTACCAAATAACTTTGTTCTCTAGCCTATCTGCTTGGTAATAAATATGATTTTTTGCTTTAGTTAAATTTTTGCTTAATCCTCTAATTGACAGTGGGTTTGGTTGAACCTGACAAGGTCTCTACTATTCAGCTCGTGTAGCTTTTCCCTAATCCCCAACTCTAGCGCGCGTCGCGGCCAGGGATATTTAATCTGTCTGCCTCCGCAGACCTCGAGTTCCGAAGCGTGTGATTTCCTGGACGTGCGCGCGGCACCGACTTTCTGCACAAACGCGCAAGAGTTACTGCCGTCCCTTCTATCCCCACTTACCGAAACTGCGACACCGAATTGCGTGACGCGAACACCAACCAAGTTTACCGTTAGACGTCGCACCACTTTTTATAGCGACTCTGTTTTTTATTTATTCCTGATGGAAACGTTCTATTCGAGAAATCTGTTTTGGAGGTGTATCTTTAAACCATAAGTAACAATATGGAAAAAGATGCATTCAAGTGTGTATTTTGCTTCAGTTATTCAAACTTAACAATTCAAAATAAACTCTGCAGAGGTCCACAACGTGGCACGAAATGTTAGCTTAACGTGAATGGTTTGGGTTTCCATGATATGGGTCGAAGTTCGAATGTGGGACGAAGCTATTTTTACATTTAAATCGTATTTAGAAAGAACAGAGCGTTCACATGATTATAATACATTGCCTGCTTGTGTCTCCTTCAGGGTGGTTTGTTGAATCCTATTTCACTATTTTAAGTTATTAAAATTGATTAACGAAATACATTCTGCCTCCTGCTTCTCTATAGCATTTTATTTGCGCTACACCTATTCGTCATTGCTAATTACTCAACATTTTACTGATTCGTAAATACCCAAAAACGTGTATCGTGAGATGAAATAATGTTGAGAATTCTTTATTGGTCTTCATCTCTATTAATGCTTTCAACCAGGGGCTTTTACGCGTAGCAATTATATCAACAGAATTGGATACCAGGATTATTATCGCGACGGAGGCGCAATTTGTATCTTGTAGGTCCGAGACCGAGGCCAGCAAGTTCATCTCGCAACTTATTGAGCCTGGAATGGAGGAGCGTGTGCGTGAATTTGGCGACCGAAGCTGCGTTGCGTCGCCGCCGGAGGCCGTCAGTCAACTGTCCATCGCGGGGCGGACGCGCGCGCTAGAGCATCGTAAAGCCGCCGCCGCCGCCGCTGCCGCCGCCGCCGCCGCCGCCGCCGCCGCCGCCGCCGCCGCCGCCGCCGCCGCCGCCGCCGCCGCCGCCGCCGCCGCCGCCGCCGCCGCCGCCGCCTGGGGAAGTCATTACAGCGCCTGCAACCTCCGGGCGGGCGACGACGCCAAGGCGGATCGAAGGCAGCAGCGGCGGCGGCGCCCAACCCCCCCCTGGGGAGGGGGGGCGATGCAACGCTCTCTTTGTAATTAAACTAGTGGACCCGGCAATGCTTCGCTATTGCAGCTATTACCCATAACACACTACTGGTCACGTGATTGTCAATCGCGTTTTACGCTCCGCTGTGCAAGAATTCTAAGAGACGAAAGGCTTTCTCGCAAGTATAGGATAGTTCTTTTTTTTTTTTTTTTTTTTTTTGTTTTTTGATTTGGTCAAAAAACAGTAAAAACTGTATATGACGTATGGAGAAAGAGATTATATGCGTATTGAGGTCCAAAATTTAAAAAAAAACAATAGCGAAATTAGCAACATTTGAAAAACTAGAAAAAGAATTTAGAAAAATTATTATTTTAGAAAAATAGAAATTAGAAAAATGTTTGTTCCTGAGTTATAGAAAATCAATTTCAACGGTAAATGAACTGCTGATTTAATTTTTCTGCAGTGCTAACAAAACGTCCTGGGCTCTAAGTCTACGTCAAACGTTCTACGTTCTAGGTTGGACACAGTTGCCAAGCAACCTTTTGTTAAAAGATTCTCCCTCAAATTTGGGCTTGCGTTTGCTATGACACTGCCTCGGAGAAATTTGATTTACTTATCCGAGATTCAAGTAATAATTCGGCCGATTTTTTACAATTGCAGGGGCAGAATTCTTGTTTGTAGTGAAGACGCGCGTAATACTTGACGGTGCCGCGGGTTCCGAAGAGTTCAGGGGTGGTGGAGTAATCATCGAATATATCATCAACAACGCCCCTACATGTTCTATTTAATTCAAACTTTTAACATTCCTGTTACTATTAAGAACAAAGTGTGAAAATTAAAAATTTCAACGAAATCGCTCAAGTAGTTTTTGCGTATACGTGCGACACACACACAGACACACACACACACACACACACACACACACACACACACTCACACACACACACACACAGACACACACACACACAGACACACACACACAGACACACACACATTCCCTTTTAATTACAGAAATAGATTTGTTCCGAGAATTGGTAACTCCGACTGGGATTAGAACCAAGGTCTCCTGGTTTATGCCCAGTTGCTCTAACCAGTAAGCTGTTGCGTCCAAGGAGGTGGCAAGATGGTGACAGTTACGAACTCTCTTCCTTCAACTCTTTTGTGTGTCTAATATGTGAGAACACACTTGTTTTGCTTACATGTGAAACCTAAACATAACAGAAGAGACTCTTGGAAGAAATAAAACGGTGAAGAGACATGAAGCTCCGCGACATGGCACGCTTAATGCCATGCTAGATATAACGTGAGAACGTATTTGTACTAGTTTTCTTAGTCGTCTGCTTGAAATAGACATGCGTAATACCCAAAAATGTAGCTTATTTAGTTATAGTTATTGAGGAACATGAAGTTTTAAGAAGGAGAATTTAGGCTTCTATTTGAAATTATGAATATTACATTAGTAACTTTAAAGAAATTTCTCAGTTGTGAATATTTCTGTTAAATACTGTGACATATAAAATATGTTTTAAAAATTGTTGAATTTTTTTCATTTGAATATTTATTTAGAGAACGACACAGCTTCTTGCAACGATGATTGTGTATAAGCTACAGAGAATATGCAAGCAGTTATTACTATTGCTCGTTGAAGGTGATATATTCAAACGTGGCTTTTGCGGTAGTAAATATAAATTGAGAAGATCTGCTCTTTAGTCGGTTTTAAAAGAAAGAGAACTTGCAGGATTCTACAACTTCAGGAATTGCAGGAAAACAAGACCGATTTAGAGGAGTTTGCTCTCCTATTTCAGTAATGAATTCAAATATATTTTCGTCACTTTTGAGCCCGTATTCAATGTTAAGGGCTGCTTTTACGGAAGCTATCGTGAAAAATAAAATTTTGGAAACATCAATAATGTGTTTGGATATTTATCTGTAAATCTTTGTTGGGGAAACATTGGTTTTATGAAAGAAGCATATATCCCGACGGGTATAAATTATTTTTTATGAAAGGGAAGTGAATTCGAAATATGCGGAGCATCTTATCCACTTTACTCTTTTCGTTTTGATGTGTAGATCGGCGCTTGACAAATGAAGCAGTTCACACTCAGCTTATTGAAAACCTAATCATATCGCTGTTCTTCGTGTAACGCTGTTAGGATGTGTGATGACTGGATCGGAAGAAAGACCTATTGAAACATGATGTTTACGAATAGTAATCAAACTACATATACACGTACAAGTAATTGCCAACATCTTCGTGAAACTCGCAATTTTTTTCTTATCAAATTTCAGTATGGGCCATTAGGCGAGCAGTCGATTTCTCCTGAAAGAACGTGGGTGGTGGTGGTATTGAAATAACAATTTTAAGTGAACGTCAACAATTCCTTTTTAAGGTAGACATTCCAACCAGCATCTAGAAGCACAACACGAAGAAAAATACTCATCATTCACATCGCGAAGATAATTTCTTAGTTTCAAACATATTCACTAAAAACAAACAAACAGGAAGTTCTATTAAACATCCGCCCTGTTTCTGATGCGAACAACCCTGTTTTCAGAAGCTAACTCAAGTGAAAACAAAAGGTTTGTTTGGTCTCCGGGGGAATAGTACTCAGATGCAGAGATCGAGCAAGGAACAAATGCAGAGATGTGTAGGGACTTTACTCTTATATGCACAGTTAAATATTAACATGCACAGTTAAATATTAAACAGAATATCATCTTTGCACTCTTGAAGGAAAGGGATTCCATAAATATCTTGCATTATCTTTGTATGGGAGACAATTTTTGGACGATCTTTATTCATGGACAAAACTCGTATCATTGTTCCGACAATTATTTTGAACATTTCTGTATACATTTTAAAGGAATCTTTTCCTTGATTAAATCCAAAACTTGTCTAAAATAGTTGGAATGAAAAGTCGAATTAACGAAAGATAATGAAAGAAGGGAATTGAAACATTGACAATTGAGAACAAAGCGGCTTTTTTTTCGAGAGAATGGTCCAGAGAATAGGAGATATATGTAAATCGTGAAGAAGTTGAGAAATAAATGTTTGGTGTTTATATATGTAGTTAGTCATTAAATGCCCTGTAAAGGGCAATTGGTCTGAGCGCCGTTAGATCCTGAGGTTTTTAGTTGGTCGTCCAACCGCGAACACGCAATAGCTCGAATTCGCTTAACTTTCGTGACCTCACGTAGTTAACGAATTCCGATAGCAACGCCGGTCGTGGCCTTTCAGTATAACCATCTCGGCATTCGCCTGGATGATCAAGGAAAGCCACGAAGCTCCGGCCAGGATGGCCGGCACGGGGATTGAACTCGGGCCTCCCGAGTGCGAAGTCAGCGCGCGACGCCCTGAGCCACTGTTTTCGGTAGGATTGTCGAGTGTCATAGAAGGTAAGGTGAAGTGAACGAGTGTCGGAGCTGGCATTGAGGAAGCAAAAGTAGTCGGAGATGTGAGAAGGAAGTTGTGCACCGCCATAGCCAGTGCCGCCGGCACCGGCACCTCCACCGACACGGGCATCGACAACGGCATTGAATCGACATCGACACCGGCACCGGCACTGGACCCTAGGTCCAGCACCGACACTGACATCGATACCGGCATCGGCGTCAACACCGACATCATCGACACCGACATCGTCATCGACACCGGCACCAGAATCGACACCGGAACCGGTACCGACACCGACACCGACACCGGCAACGGAACCGACACGGACACCGACATCGTCGACATCATCAACATCATCGAAATCGACATCATCATCGACACCGGAACCGTAACTGGAACGGGAACTGTCTCCTGCTCCGGCCCCGGTTCCTGCGGCAGCCGCGCGGCCACCGCGCCGTCCTCTTCTCAGCGCGCCGCGTCGCGCCGTTTAAAAGCGAGAGCGGCTCCTGATTTTGGCAGCGGCCCAGCGCGACTGCGGACCCTGGCTGGCGGCGCCCGGGGCGCGGGTGGGGGCGGGGGCGGGGGCCGGGGCGTGTCCGCTCTATCGGGCGCGCCACCCGCGCACTCCCACGGCCGTGCCATCGATCTGGCGCCCCGCCCCTCGCACCGCGTGCCACTCCTGCGTGCGCGAGGCGGGCAGCGAAGGCGGATGCGACGAGTGGAAGAAACGTGCGCAATCGGATTGTCTGCAACCTCTCTCGTGGAATAGAGAAGGGCTGGTACACATTGTGCTAGTTTCAGCATTCTCTTTTAACAGTAATGGATACACGTTCTTCATTGTGATGATACCTGGATACATCACAACTCGAACCTTGCGTTCATAATATGCACTATTTTATTAGTTTCCACTTCCATTTAGAATTTCTGGTAGATGTTTGCCACAAGTCGAAAATTCCATTGTGATCTCGTGTTGCATATAAGGATTTTATGAACTCTCTAATATGTATTGAATATTCTCATTTCAGTACAATTCAGTTCAATATTGCCTTGTTTTTCGGGACAGGGCTTAGTGGTCATGGTCATCAGGTCTGCTGACCATGCAAATTTCGCTATGGTCTTTCCGCCATCTAGCAGTGAAACAAGATATCACTCCAGCCATGAAACACGCTCAAAGTTACAATAATTTATCTCAGATGCTTCTCAGGGCTTGAGGTTATTGTACATACAGTATTTCTACAGCATGGGAGGGACGACTTTACTTCCCTTCCGAAAGAGAAGGCGCTCGAAAGAATTGTTTGTCCTTAAAAATCGGAGGTATGGTCAGACAAATATGCTACACTGTAGATCATTTCACTTGAAAACATAGGGTCAACCAATAACGCTTAATGATCTCTGGAAACAGAACTGCGTATTCCCCCCTTTTTTATTGCGAATTTTGCGTCATAACAGCATTTCGTGTCTGTGCAGACTGCGCAGACATATTAAGGCAATATGCACTAAACTTATGAAATGTTAAAAAAGAACATATGATTTTCTAGATCTACTGATTTGTCTTGCAGGAAAATCTCGTGTCCTTCCAATAGCGAACGCCCCTTGTGCGAGTCGGAGAAGAAAGTTAAAGAGTGGGTCAGCGATGCGAAGGCGGGCTGAGGGGTCCAGCTGCAGCGTGCGTTATCTCCCTCCGTCGCCTCTCCGGACACATTAGCGCCGCCGCGCGCCCCTCCTTCTGCCCTCCCCTCCCCTTTCTGTGGACCTCTGGGCCGCACTCTCCTCCGGGCAGTGTAAACTAACGACGCTGCGGCCGGCGTCCGCTCTCCCGTTACGTCGCGTCGCGGCGCCGCCCCGCCCCGCCCCCTCACGACCCTCCCCGTCCCGCCCGCCCACCCCGCCCGCCAAGCCCCGTCCCGCCAAGCCCCGTCCCGCCCTGCCCTGCCCAGCCCAGTCCCGCCCCGCCTTCTCAGCCCCGCCCTGCCCTGCCCTGCCCCGCCTCGCCCTGCCCAGTCCCGCCCCGCCCGTCTCGCCCCGCCGCCCCCTCACGACCTTCCCCGTCCCGCCGTGCCGCGTCCCGCCCCGCCCCGCCCCACCCCGCCCGGCGTTTCTGCGGCGGGCCACCGAGGGCGTGCGCTCCCCGCGCGTAACTCACTTTACCTGCCCCGCCGGGGAGAGATTCTTTATTTTGCGCTCTCGGCCGGGGGGCGGTCGTCCTCGGGATGCTTGCGGCTGCCCGCGGACCCCGCCGTCCCTGCCTCGCCCCGCCTCGCCCCGCCCCGGCCACCTCCAATGCGGCAAAGCCTTGGCCACGTGGCACTCGCCTCCTTCGCGTCGTTTGCGCAGTCCCACTTCTTCCTGCATACTTAGCCTCATCTGCGTATGTCTTACTATTCCTTCCTTTTCTGTGGTATACTATTCTTCTACGATAGTGAATGGAAGAAAAGTATTGAAATGTGTTCCGTTCCACATAACTCAGAGAAATTATCTCACCTCACACTCTGTATCTTGCTTTCTTCTTACCTTCAATTGAGTAAAATTTAAGACAATCTTCATAGAGGTAACCTATGGAAATTCCCTCGATCAGAAAAAGGTGTATGATGGTTTGCTAATTTGCAGTTACTCGTAACTTCGGGCCACTGTAATGCATCTGTCCATTATGATACATATATAAAAGCTAACACGCACCTGTAAAGTGGTAATCACACTGATGTGGTAAATAATAAACTAGTGGTGCTACAACAGCACTTACTTTCCCGTATTAGAGGAAACAGCTAAGTAGTACTGTAATATTGCACTTTATGCGCTACTAACATCTTCGCTTGGAACTCACTATTTCCATTGCAGTGTTGTCAGAACTATGTGAATTTTACAACTTCACAAAAATAGAATGCAAAGGTTTTGTAACCCTGTATTGGAAAAAGAAGCCTGATACCCTGGAAATATAGAAATGCCTTCCATTGGGCCATGATTAGGGAAGAGTATTTTAAAACCATGCAACAAATTCTCTACTCACTACAAATGGTACAGCATTTGGTGCAAAACTAATTATTTGCCTGCAAATATCAACATAAATTAGACAATTATAACTCCTTTTCATACAGCTCCATTAGGTCACAACAATGACACTAATTCACAGATATTCGAGAGCGCAAAGTGAATTCCATTGTTGCAGACCCTGCATTGTCGCTATTCTGAGAGCTATTAATTCTTTTTACTTTTTCAAATATTTCAAAATAAACAATTTCTAAAATATTAATGTGTATGTCTATAACAAAGTTCGAATGTAAGAAACGAAGAAAGAAATAATATACAAAATTGCACATTCTAATTTACGACGCATCCAGCTGTCCGAAGCGCAGTAAATTTACAGTGGCCTATTACGTTTGTCACAAACTTAAAGAAAAACTACTCGTATTTTGAAAAAATTAAGCATGACCGTATTTATTTTATTTATTTATTTGTCAAAAAACATAAACAGAATGGCACAGACTTTCCCGTATCAGTTTTCTATTTTCCTGGGTCTTCGCTAGCTATTCGGAATTGCCACATACTCTTTCTGGCCAGCTACCATCTATCATCGCCCAAATACATTTTTTGTCATTTTCTTAATTTTTCGGTTTCCTATTGGTAGAACAGAAACATTAATTTTAGAATATTAAAGAACACAAAAACCTAGCCGTAAATGGCAATTTTCTTTTAAAAATTATGTGCCGTTTAAGAGAAAATGGCGTTTTAGCGCTACTAAAAATGCGAAATTTGAAGCTCATTTTCACAGAAAATTTTTGAGTTTTCAAAATACTTTATTTGAAGTTATTTGAAGCACTTACACTCACAAATATAATCATCTTTACAAATTGCTGATAATGTGCATATTAAAGATGTGAGAGATCTTTCAAAAAATTTACATTTATATAATTTTTGAAAAAAACAAACAAAAAAAAATCAAAATAAACCTCACGCTATACTAATGAGTGTAATTAGCACTATCCGTTACAAAAGTTTCAAGAAAAAAATTGCAGCCATATACGAGAAAATGACGTTTGAGCATTTCTGAAAATGCCGAAATTTGAGCTACTTTTCACAGAAAACGGTAGTGTTTTCGAGAAACTTTACTTGACATTATTTAAAGCATATATACTCGTAAATATAATAATGTAAAAAAATCGCCGATAATGTAAATATTAACGACGTGAGAGACAAGTAAAAAAATTTACATTTTTGTAATTTTTGAAAAAACCAACCGATAGACCAAAATGGCTTTTATGTCATTGATAGAGTACATTTACCACTATCCCTACCAAAAGTTTAAAGAAAAAATTTGGAGCCGTTTTTGAGAAAATCTTGTTTTTGTAATTTTTAAAATTGCACATATTGCACGCAATATTGCACGAAAACTACCCAAATTGTGAAAAACATTTACGTGACCTTTATTAAAGAACTCAATATGCAGAACAAATTTTATTTGAAGAAAAAATCTCTATCTTCAATTTTGTAGTTGGAGAAAGACGCCGAAAAAATTCAAACTTTCACAATTTTCGAAAATTCAGAGCTGTACGTGAAAATCGGACCTATGCCATGTTAAAAAGTGTATTTTCCTCTATTCATACAAGAAATTTAAAGAAAAAATTTGGAGCCGTTTTTGAGAAAATGTTGAAAATCCCCGGGGGGCTTCATATAAAGTACCCCCAAATTTTAAAGAATCTTTTTCAAAATCACAAAGCTTTGACTAGAATCAGATCGACTGGGGAATATCAATTTTGAAGAAAATCGACCGAACGGTTTAGGCGCTAGCGTTGACCACAGACGGACAGACGGACGGAATGCCGTCAATCGATTTTTAAGTATAAAGAAGCAACAAATCATGGATTTTGACCACACCACGTGTTAGGGGATTTTTTTTCTTAATTTAGCAACTGGTTTTATCCACTTATTCGTTTTCAAGGCCCGGCAATTAATTTTTTTCCGCCGAAAATTGGCCATTTTTTCGCGCAGCATTACATAACTTTCCCTATACTACGTATATCACTCCGTGTATACGTACGTATACGGGAAAGTAAAAAACACCTCAACAATATGATCTCGAATATCGGGCGTACAATCTATAAGGTTCTTTTCAGCTGTAATTTCACACACACACACACACACACACACACACACCGTAGGTTTCAGGTCTATTAGTGATGTTCTAAAGATTGCTGAAAGTAGTCCTTTTGATAATTTTGTTCCCTAAAATCCGAGTGTATGTATTAACGTGTGGAAGTGTGTAGTATGTCTTTCTCAGATTAAAACCTTTGGAGCTGCAACTTTTTAAACAAGTCGGGAATAATGTCTAAGTGTCTCGTTCCTGAGATCGTTAAGATTTTAATTTTCGTTATTTAATAAACTCCTCTGATATTTTCAGTATATTTTTTTTCAGTTTTTTCTTTAATTTCTTTTCTTCAATAGAAAGAAATTCATTTGAACTAAGTATTGTGTAGTTCAGATTAACATGAAAACCTCGGACATTTTGAAATTTGCAAAATCTTTTTATTTTACTTTTAAAACACTAGGGTATTTCGTTTAGAAAGACGTTTGAACTTTGTACTCAACCACATTTCCTGAGTTGTAATGAAAGATAGTGGGGCCCTAGAAGTCTTATCACTCGCTTATACTATTAGATTTGCGAAAATAAACCTAAATTTTAATACCTTAGTGGTACTGGGAGATAATGGATAATCAACTACAGTAAGTACTTATATAATATTTATTAATACCACACATGCCCAAAGTCAACTTTCGGTATCCAAACTTTTTCCCATCTTCAGTGGGTCTCTAGCAACAAACGGGAAAAATGAGAAATCGACACGAAGAAGAAGCAAAAGCAAGAATACAAATTAAATGAGGTAAATAATACATAAATGAAATAAAATAAAAATAAGAAAATTTATAAATTACATTTTATAGAATTCCGTCATTTGTTTATTATTTCATTGTGCAAGTTGGAATTGATATTTTCGTCCTAGTGTTAGAAGACATGTGCGAGTTTATTCTTAGCGAAGCGAAAGTACCGAATTTTCTTCAGTTCGAGTGATTTTGAAAGCTAATTTTAGGGCGGGAATGTAAACCAATGCCCAAAAATATTTTGATACGTGCTCTCTTTCTCACTCTCTGTCACTCTCACACTCTCTCTCACTCTCTCTTTCTCTCTCTCATACACACAAACACACCCACACATACAACACACACTAGTAATTCTAATCATAAGGTGCGTTACGATTCTGAATTTGTTTGCCATACTTCCTTGCAACATACATGTACAGATCTTACTAATTATAAAACAAAAACATGTTCTATTTTGTGTTCACAGTGAATTCTGATTGTGCTATTAGCAGAATTTGTTTTGCACCGGTTGAGGTGGCTCAGGGCGTCAATATCTCTGTAGTGCGTCTGATCGGGAAGGAATTCTTTGCAATGATTTTCTGAGTGTCCTTTGCATTACGGTTAAGATTGTTGGCGACCTCTGACTGCAACGCTTGCTCTCTTTTATTCTGATGACGCGAAGACATAACGAGCCTCCGCCAGCTCTACGTCCACCGCCACCGCCACCTCTATCTCGACCTCCAACGGCTCCGTCACCGCCGCCGACACCACCACCACCACCACCACCACCTCCACTACCACCACCACCACCCTCCCTACCAGCTCCACCAGCACCTCCACCACTACCACCACAACCTGCACCACAACCACCACCACCACCACCACCACCACCTCCACAACAAGCACCAACGCCACCAACACCACCACCACAACCACAACTACCACCACCACCACCACAACCACAACTACCACCACCACCACCACCACCACCATCACCATCACTTTTACTACCGCCACCTCTATCTCGACCTCCACCGGCACCGTTTCCGGCACCATCTCCGTCTCGGTCTCCGCCTTCGTCTCCACCTCCGCCTTCGCCTCAGCCACTGCCACCGCCTCCACCACCGCCTCGGCCACCGCCACCTCCACCCCCACCGCCACCTTCGCCGGCGCCGCCGCCGCCGCGAGCACCACCGTTCCCGCGTCGCGTCGCAATAAGGGCCGGGCCCTCGCGCTGCGTGGTGTGGGGCGGGGCGCCGCCCGCCCCTTGAGCGCAATATAGCCGGGTGGCGGTGGCGGTGGCGGTGGCAACGTTGACGACGCGCCCGCGAATATTGCAGCTGCCGTCCGGCGCGCACTCCATGTCTCACAAGTTACGGAACGAATCTTATTTTGGCTGACGCTCGCTCGTCAGCCTGTTTGAGGTGGGGAGGGAGAAGGATTACGATGTACTTTTATTGGGAATTTTGAAAATACAAGCCTCAACGCTATTTGGCTCCGTGTCGCCCCTCGCCTTGCAACAGGGGTTGTCGCGGCAGGGGCCCGCAGGACAGATGAGGATCCGTGTGCGCATTATCGCCCTCCGCTGGTGGAGTTGGAAGAAGGAATGACTCCGGGCACATAAACAAACGTACAAGGAAACATGGAATAATAGTAGAAGGAACATTGTTGCAAATATTGTGTGCGTGATAAAGTCTTTAAAGCAAATGTGTGTTTCTGCCCCTGACTCCTGTGACGAATAAAGTGAGATGACTGTACATCAGGGTGAATTCCACTTTCTCTTAACATGTAATTCTCCCATTTATCTTATTACATAAGTATGTAAATAGTTTTTGTTGGCTGCTATGTTAATCCATTGTATGAAAATTTATATTTTAAATATTCGAATTTTCTGTAAATTTAATATGGAACGTGTTTTCAATTATTTACAATCACCGTTAACTTTTATATACAATTACACATGCTAATTATTTAATTTTGTTTATTTATATCAGATCAAGTGGAAGATCAACGGACAATTCAGGGATATCAACACGTTTTTCCAAAGAATGCTTCCGATGCCAAATTGGAATTGTTGACCGTTAGATCACAACCTTTCCCCTGGAGATCAAATGCTCTTTCATTAGTCGTCAATATTGCATAAGGAAAGAAAAGAGCATCGCCTTGTCAGGCAACGCCGCACTCGCTTGGTGCGACATTGAGGCTCGCAATCTCGTTACGCGAACTTAGGTTGATTGAGGTAAGAAGTAAGTGCTCTGTGTTTGAAAATGTTTTGTCCACTTTCAAAACAAAATAAAAATAACCTGCGGAATGAAAATACATGAAACTCTTGACGCAGGCTACGTGTGTTTAAAAAATACCTCGAATGTAGGTGTACGTTACAGTATACAGGATGTCCGGGGAGGAAACGTCGAAACTTCGAAAATAAGCTCTTAAGATTCTAAGCATATTTCCAATAATTTAATAAATTTCTAATAAAGCATATTTTGTCTAATAAACTACGTGGATATTCCGAATGGTTGAGCCGCTATAAGTACTCAATAGTTGGTTTGAAAAAATGATTTCTAGGCAAAAATTTGCATTATAGAAGCATAAAAACATTCCAGAAATATATAAGTTGTTTATTATTTACGAAAAGAAATAAATATATTTGTTCAGAAAGAAAAATTAAGCAAGAAATAAAAAAAACACCCAATTTACAGAATTCATTTGCTTTTTAATTTCTCGCTTAATTTTTCTGTCTGAGCAAATATATTCATTTGTTTGGTAAATAATAAACAATTAACATGTTTCTGAAAGTGTTTCTATGCTTCCACAATGCAAATTTTTTCCTAGAAATAATTTTTTCAAACTAAAATTTTGAGTGCTTATTGCGGCTCAACCATTCGGAATATCCACGTAGTTTATTAGACAAAATATGCTTAGAATTGTCTTAAAAGCTTATTTTCGAAGTTTCGACGTTTCCTCCCCGGACACCCTGTATTAATGATTTAAGTTAAATATTTAAATCGTATTAAATCATTTGCAAAGAAGTAATGTACTTATCAGCAATGCACCACATACTTTCCCGTATTCACTGGCCTTATTGGGGTCCATTCTACTGGAGCAATATTACTTGTATTCACTGTCCGTCCGTATTGCCTTGTTTCGGTCGCAATTCGTACGATGAATTTAGTCTAAATCGTACCAACTATTTCTTTTCTGTATACTTCATATGATGGTGCTCTATATTGTTGTATACTCTAAATGTCGGCGGTGTCTCACCTTGATTAGTTAACGCACGGCGATACAAGCTCCTCCCATTCCCTAAATAGATTTCGAAATTCCTAGCTAACAAAACCCGTTCACCTATCATGGCTCTAATCCACTTCTTTTTCCGCTTTCACATTGAAATCCACTGTAATTCTGATGGCCACAATAAAGCGACGACACAATAGCAGAGCGCCATGTCAGCCATTTCGTGTTAAAGGCGGCGCGATTGAATTTAGTCCAATGGCGAGCGCAGGAACAGTTGAACTGACACACCATCCCCGGTAACTTGCGAGGGAGGGGTGCAGCTTACAACATTTCATGATATATGAACGCATTTATAGAATTGCGGACAGCGAAATGGTAGCCAGAAATAAAATACTCGTTGAAAATAAACCGCATCCGCGAACGGTTTAATGAGCTTCGCCGGCCAGCGGTTTTGAAATGCGCCCTGGCCGTTTGTTTGAGCAGCGAAGTTTGAACGACGTCGGGGTTTTGATCCAAAATCTGCGCTCGGAAGAGTCGCGAAAAAGGAAGGATTTGGGGGATCTGTCCTTTGCCATCGCTGCCAACTCGCAGCTTTGTCGTCGTCCCTCAGAACGCGAAAATAATGG
This sequence comes from Acheta domesticus, assembly GCA_031308135.1. Lineage (NCBI taxonomy): Eukaryota > Metazoa > Arthropoda > Insecta > Orthoptera > Gryllidae > Acheta > Acheta domesticus. The sequence continues at coordinate 242,333,917 of JAHLJT010000631.1, forward strand.
GGTCCCAACCTAACCCTGGGTGGCAGGAGGGATGGGTGGGATGACGAGAGACCTCGTGCGTTTTGCAGGCGGCCAAGCTGGAAATGTTGAGAACCTCTTCTGGGGATTTGCAATGCTGATTCTTTGAACGAAAATTAAGGTACTTGGGTTCTCGCCTTTATCGTGAAATTTGATTCAACATGTACACACTGATTTAAAATTCGTACAAAAATAAGTTATTGTGTCGCTATCTCAATAAAAGTTCCTTTCAAGCATACGAGTATGTTCTATGAAATGTATTTACTGTGTTTCCAATTTTTATGATACTTTGCGAATGTGTACTAATTTCTTTGGGATTGTGTATTATTATATACAGTAAGGACATCGTTTAATATCTTCGGAATTGTGTAAAATGAATAAATTTGCTTGAATTTTAATTGACAAATAGAGGTTTAATGTCTTGATGTCTCTGTGTAAATGTACTATTGACAGCTAGGAATGTTATTTCATTACTAGTAGCACGTAGTAAATATAGCCAAAAGAGGCTTAATAATAGGCATACTTAGAATTATAGTTTTCATGAAAACATACAGAAAGAGAGAGAGAGTGTGTGTGTGTGTGTGTGTGTGTGTGTGTGTGTGTGTGTGTGTGTAAGGGGAAACGATAGGATGAGGAAATGGAACGAATGATCGTACGCGGTCGGTGCCTCGTTTGTTAAGATATTGCTCTGTCATTCACCTTCTGTTGATCGGAGAAGACTTGGAAATGTATCGGTGTCAGCAGCCGTCATATACAGAATTCTTCTAGAGGCACTGGCTGAATTCGACCTAGCTTTACATCTAGTGACGAAAATCCATAACTATGACGACTCCAACCCCTTCCGGCCAGATTCGCTGCAGAAACAGCAGCAATGCTGGCTGTGAGCGAAACTCAGCCGATTTAGCACTGGTTAAACGCGGATTCAACTTCGACATGGTCCATCTCATTAACATCAGTGTTAATGCATCCAATGTGGTTTGTCAGATGAGAATATGGATGGAATTTGAAATATTGGCATGGACAGTTGTAAATGAAACATATTCAGCCAGCGAACGTTCCAAAGAGGTTCATCACGTTGTTCATTCGCAGTTTGGTAATCAGGAACAGTGGTGCACATCGACGTCCTCTACTTCGAAATGAAAAGCTCCACCGACGGCTCCCAGCAGGCACTGCAATCAAATGGCTGATACGTTCCCAAACTTCGTATTAATAGCACATTGCACCGGCGGAGTTCACATGCATATGCACACATTAGGGGGCCCGACGCGCACGCGCCGCTACATATGCTTCGTTTGATAAATTGGACATTTGAATAAGCCGCTTACACCGCATCGAGGACAGGGCTGCCATTTTCTTCTCCGCTACGGTGGCTTACTGACTGCGAATGTGACACGTCGTTGCCGTCCTTTCATTGCGATTAGGGCGGAAAAGATTTCAGTTTCTTCAATATGCTAATCAGTAAATGATTTCGCTTGACACCTTGTGCTTAAATACTTAAGTTTAGAACACGTTTAGGAAAAGTATTCTCAAATTCTGTGCCCGTCATTTTGTTTCAAAGTTTTATTACAAAATTTGTATTGTATCATATTCAATTAAGATTGATAGAATTAACTCCACACTACTAAGTCTGTTAAGCGTGGGTGACCTCTGCGTCGGCGGACGACAAGCCAATAACGCATGCTGGAGGCGTCAAGGGATCTGTCGACACCGTGTGTTCCTCAAACGTTTTTGTTAAATACTTAAGTTTATGGCATGCTCTTCAAAGAAAAGTGAATAAAAGTTCAATCAAACTAGGCACATTGTAAACTTATTTTATAACTTTACGTCATTGTAAACAGAAATCCTACGAAACCTTTCAGTAATGCGTACTTTTTCCATCAAATATTAAGCTTGTTATTACTGCATTTACGTTGTCAGCGAAAACTGTAAATACATTTATCACGAAACTTAATTTTTTCTCGCTTTCTATCTATTTACATATTAAATAAAAAGTACGGTAAAGCTGTAGCGAAAAGGGGCAATTTTTGATAGAAAATCACACATTGTGGCTCCTGATATGAAAAGAAAAGCGCAAAAATGCATGATACTATATGTAGGTACTTTTTGTTTCTATTTTGTGTAGTCTGAATCCACGTTTCGTGTGCCTTTGGGAACGAAAACTGGCTTTCGGCTCAACATCCGTCCGCGCCCCCCCCCGCCCGCCCCCTGCCCGTCCGTCCGTCCGTCCGTCCGTCCGTCCGTCCGTCCGTCCGTCCGTCCGTCCGTCCGTCCGTCCGTCCGTCCGTCCGTCCGTCCGTCCGTCCGTCCGCCCGCCCGCCCGTCCGCCCGCCCGCCCGTCCGCCCGCCCGTCCGTCTGCCCGCCCGTCCGCCCGCCCGCCCGCCCGCCCGCCCGCCCGCCCGCCCGCCCGCCCGCCCGCCCGCCCGCCCGCCCGCCCGCCTGCGTGCCCATCCGTTTGCCCGCCTGCCGGCCCGTCTGTCCGTCTGCCCGTCTGCCCGTCCGTCCGTCTTTGCCGGTGACGAAAAGTGTACATTAAATCCTTGTGGGACGTTTTCTCCATCTCAATCAGTCCAGAAAACGAGTGCAAGTGTGCGAAGCGAATATTGCCAGTTCGTCCCGTGTCGTTCCTTCCCCTCCGACGGAGGCGAAGCGAGTGCCGGGTCGCGAGCGCAGGCTGCAGCGGCGCTGATAAAGGCGGCCGCCGCCGACGCCGCCGCCGCCGCCGCGTCGACCTGCAGCGCGCGCAGGAGAGCGGCATTTGTCAACGTTGAGCCGCGGCCTCCTGGGGACGTCGCGCGCGATCCGCCCGGCCGCCTGCAAATTTCCTTGAAGAGGAATTTTAATGAGATGCGTGAACTTCTCTTTTTTCCCCTCCCCCCTTCTTCCGCTTGTTCTTTCCTCTCCGCCGCGCGCGAGGTGCGAAAGAGGAACAAAAAACGGGGCGAAAGCGAGTGGATCTGGTGGAATTGAAAGAAAGACGGGGGGATCCTGGGTGTCGCTGGCTGTGAAGGAATTCTTTTAATTCGTGTGAGTTACAAGAACTCCTGCGCGTAGCTCAACATGGCTTTCTTGCCGACTCTTTTTCTTTTTCTCCGCGAATCTTCCGAGTTTGCAATGAATGCCGAGACAGGTTTTCGAAGATGACAGTTCAGTGGGTCAATTTAATGGATGCCGTTTGAATTCAAGTGAAAAATAATGTCACCGAGTTCTCGCATTGTCTCGAGAGGACAACATTTCTCAATATATACGCATAACACGTTTCGAATAGTTAATACCTGCTCGTATTACAGAAATCATTTCTTTCCTTGTCATTTCAAACTCAAATCATTCAAGTTCCTTCTAAGGGAAATTTGGTTTAAGTTGGTTTTCGGATATTTCATTTATTATAAACTACGAAACAAATTCAACGCCTAAGATTGAGGGTAACATTTACCCCATTCGTGTGTTGCGCCTCACCTGTAAATTATTGCGGATGTTTTCATTCTCCCCTTCCATGTGAGGCCTGCTGTGGTGGTTCTTGGAGGGCGAGGGGGCGTGTCCGCCGGCGCCAGCGATGCGGGCGGTGAAGGCGGCGAGCGTCGGAATTAAAGGACTTCCCTCAAGTTTACTTTCCGCAAGGCAGCGGTTGGCCGCTTTCTTATCGAGAGGTAGTGGAAGCAACAGATCGACTACTAAGAAAAGTAAACGAGTACATCAACAGAAGCGCACGGAGAGCATTAACAGAAAGTTTCCTCAAGAGTAAACTTAAGGGACTGTTACAGAATAAAGAGCAACTCAACTTCTTTCCGATATTTAAATTGCAGTGTAAACTAACGAGTAAAGCGAGTTCTTAAAATGGAGTAATTTCTGAAGGCTGCATGAACATTGTTTCTGAAATTGCTTAAAAAAGTACTTAATAATATAGCTGACGTGTTGACATAGTACGAGCTGTGCCTAACCTGTCCACGAGAAAATCCTTTGACAACATCGGTATCATTCTAGTCAATGAAGTTATTAAACTAGAAATAGTTCGACACTATTCTCTTTGATGCTTATTTATTTTTTTCTCTTTATTTAAATTTATTTACAGTTTTATTTTGAATAAAAGAAAGAAAAATACTCGAAAAACAATGGCGCAGGGAATCATCTACGTCTCAAGTTTAATCACGAGACATTGAGATGTTGTGCATTGTGCTATTCAAGTGGGGTTTAAAATCCACTTGACAAATGTGCAGTAAGATCGCATTTCCTGCTTTTATGAAACAGAAGTATGCAAGCTTGACAATTCTCCGGTGTACGTGTAAAGGAACTGGCAATTAAATCTGGATATGTTAGTGCTTATTAATACAAATCTGTAGCTTGGTGCAAGAAGAACTAATGTCGAAATTCAAAGCTTTACTGAATGCCTGGTTTTGGTACACCATTATGACAAAACAATCGTTGGCCAATGTAAAGATCGATTGTGAAATCAGGGGATATGATGGACTTTTGACTTTGCCCTTTCTTGCACTGAAAGAAGGGGCTTTAAAGCACACATTGGCCTTACAAACCGAAAATCACTAGAAACAGACATTGACCTTTTTTGCACCAAGCCACGGAATTATTCTTGAAGGCTATATCGTGGGCGCAGCCGAAATACAATAATTAAAAGTACTGTGTAAATGTTGCAGAGGGAGTGTGTGAATAAGGGTAAAGAAATAATGCAAACAAAACAAAGGCATTGCATCGTAATCGTGCTATACCGAGTATTCGATATTAGTAATTTGCCAATGGAGTGCGCAAGACAGCGACAACACACCGGAGCATCTGAGCTGAGTACAAGGGGAAATTAGTTTCGCTTGACACGTGGCGTGACAACTTCTTCGCACGTGCCCAACACTTGGCCGAGTAATTGCGTCTTTTGTAGACACAACGAGAAGACAGTTTGGCTGGTAGTAGGCTGCTATTACAAATATATAAGCCACATTAGTAAGATATAGTTCGTTAAATGTGGTTATGTGCTCTTAATCTATAATTTAAGATCCTGTACTGATCGAAATTAATCATGTAGGTATGCGTCAATTGAGATGGACGGCTTTTACGTCCTTCTGTCTTGCTTGACCGAGTCTATTCACGCCTTTCTGGACACTTTGATATTGGAATGCCAGTGCACAATAGGTCAAGAATCAGTAAATTTCTGTAAAAAAAATATTTTCCATTATTATAATCATAAATATCATGTTTCAAATGAATTATATAAACAATGGCAGAACGAGATCTTTCCTGCCCGGTCTTAGTAATGCACTGCCGAGATATGCCTCTCCGTAGGCTGCACGCGAGTGCAACTTACCTCTTGAATACGCCATCTGTGTTCCGAGTTCTCTCAAATGCAACATCTGCTCTGGGTCTACCGAGGGTTCCTGAATTGGTTAAAAAAGTTTCAGGTCAAAAGTAGTGGTGGTAAATTATTAAATTCGTGTAACATTATTGTATTTCTACTTAATGATCGCACACCCTCAGATCGCATACCTTGCAAGTCGAATGATTCTCCCTGCTCAGACGAAAGACAAAATGATGAAGTTGACTGGAAGTTGTTTCCAAGGGCCTTTCTCTATAATCAGCTCGTTCTTTGTCTTATTACGTCTTCAATTGTATATATACACTTATTTGAGTCGCTTTCGAACTAACGCCCGAATATGAGCGAATATCATATAAAACGAGTTATTTTTACGAATGTTTTATTAATACATTAATAGAATTGTATGCGCTATAAAAGAGTTGTAACCATTTACAAAAAACATGAAGTTCACGCTCGAAAAAGAAATTATAAAAACATGAAATTCATATTATTATTCAGAATGAAATCGTTAAAAAAAAAGAACTTCGTTTATCTTGGAACCGGAGTTTTGATTGTAAAAGTGACGTTTTAGTGTCGCGGAATTGGAAGCTGCTTGATGCAGCGCTTTCTAAACGCTGTCGCGGGAGCGTGCCGTGCGCCTGGCGCGCCCCTGGCGGGCACCTGTGAGGAGAGCCGCAAACGCGTGTCGGCGCCGAAACGGTCCCGCTCCCCGCCCCGCCCCGCCCCGCCCCCTCCCCCCCGCCCCGCGCCCACCGCCACCGCCCACGCCCCGGGGCGGGATCGATGCTTCTATTTGCAATTCTAGCAGTCACGGGGCGCCTGCTTTTGTTATGTGCTTCCGAGGAGAGTGGCTTCTGGTCTCGGCCCGCCTCCGATTTCGGAGCTTCTTTCCAATTTCCACCGCGTTCTGGCTTCCAGGGATTGATATAAACGTCGTGAGAAGACACTTCTATGTCTCGATCTTAATTATTTACTTCTTTTTTTGTCGGATTACTTGTACTAGGACCTTGAGCTACTAGCTTTGCAGCAAGTACTGTCAATGCGATTCTAGAATTTGGCTTTCCCTTTTAGTTCCCGACAGAGCTTAAACACGCATGTAACGTTTCGGCATCTCGATTACATTTCAGTTGCCACAGTTGTTGGAAGTAATGACGCCATTAATTCGTTTGATTTGCAGAATGAACAGTAATTTAAATAACGGAGTGGGCGAAATTATCAAATCTGACGTCTGTGATGTAAATGATCTTGTTAAAGAGAAAGTAATCAAATAATGCTCTGAATTTAGATTATTTGTTTGTGTATACTTCGGTGTATTAAGAAAAGAATACGATAACGCATGGGAATACGAGCAGCCCTTTTAAGCTGCGTTAACCGTGCAGTTTTGTTAAGTCCTGGGCCACGTACAAGATTTTATTTTGGATAATAATATTTGTTAATTTTTATTTATATTAAGTTTAATTCTAGAAACACATGTTTATTATGGAGTCGACACACTAGTAGCCATGACTGTCGTTGTTAAGTACGCGATAGTGCTCACAACCTCGACGTTGCTAAAAAACTGCTCAGTTGCTGGGATTCTCCGATGTACTGCCCGTGCTCTGGCAACGCACTGATAGCTTATAGAGTATCACCACATGTAATGCACGACTCAGAGTAAACATTACGCTCTTCCAGGGCACGTAGAGGAGTGGGAAACGATAACGTTTTGACGATGAACATCGAGTGCTAAATTTCATACACTATACTGCGATTTTGCTAACGTTGCCCCTCAAGGCCACTCAAATCCCATCTTCGCGATGGAATATGTTACGGCATTTCGCATCTTTCTCAGTCGCACCGCTAGATTTCGCATGATCGCGACCGTATCAAGCAGTGCTTGAGATCATGCGACTTCTACCGGCAAGACCGAGAAAGATGCGAAATGCCGTGTGATATTCCATCGCGAAGATGCGATTTGAGTGGCCTTGAGGGGCAAAGTTAGAAAAATCGCAGTATAGGATTATTTACCCCTGATTCGCAGGCAACCTCGTATGCAGAGGCGTATGGGACGTTGCGTTTTGTCGCTATTAAGGGACTTTTTCCTTGTCAAACATCTGTGCATGCAGGTTGCATAATAAACAGGGATATTAATGAAAATGCTCATTCACAAAACATGATCGTTTGTAACTCCTTTACATGCGCTAGAAAGTTTAACCTTTACTTAGACATCTACATGAACTTCTAAACATATGTTCATAGTAAAGTTTCGAAGATTATAAAAAACATAGTACTTCAATATAAAAAAATAAAGTTTCTCAAGTTCTTTTGTTACAAACATTCATGTAGTTCTCACTTTAAAAAATCAGAATTGAGCTTAAATGATTGCTTATATAGCCATGGCAGAGGGCAATGTGTCAAATTCGTGAGGCACCAACTCCAACTATAATAATACCAAGTCGATAACTAATGGAAATGTATCTCAAGAATGTATAAATTATCTTTCCTCCGAAGAACAAATTGTGTTGCAAATTTCAAGTACTATGAACATAATTATTTTCCTCAATGGCTCGAACATGTTACTTATGATCGTCTAGTAAGGCGAGATCATTATAGGTTTAAGTCGCACTGAAATCATACGTAAAAGTAGAAGCTCTTAGGGTTTCAATATAGTTTATTCTGCAATAAAAGGTGTGTTAAAAATCATGGAACGTTTGAATTCATTATCTTGAGAATATTTACTATACTTTTAAATTAAAACTTTTTGTAGGAACGTTCTTTTTCATTACTTTGTAGTAATTCGAAAACAACAGACACAGTTGTTCAAAGCCAATGTACGCTAATGACTTCAAAGGGAAAGTTCTTACCCTCAGTGTTGTGGGAGCGCACTTCACTGCAGCTGGATCGAAACCAACTTGTGTTGCATTGCGGTCGATGACGCAGGGCTGTTTCACCGCTAGAGCCATTGACATCCACACACTCACGTTGCAAGTGCAACTTTTTCCTGCATTATAGTATTTCTAATAAACTCTTCGTTTCTACCGGAGATATCTGATTAGTCATAAAAGATAGCAAGCAGTAGAATATGAGAAATGTGAGGCATTAAAAACATTAATGTCAGAATTCAGTGAAACCCAAACTTAGTGGGGGGGATACTAATGATCGTTTCCCCCTTCACCCTCCCTTAATATTGTCTAGTACATCGAGTAGTTTTATTTTAATTTCATTATTTTCCGTTACTTTCTTATGATATATTCTTTCAGAAAATACTTTACTGTCCTTTATTATCCAGGTACATCTTTGGATTATGTTTTTTCATTTTATAATATCCCGACCGTGGAATGCTAACATTGTTTACATTACTTTTTTTGTCTCCCGTTATTAGTGAGAAATGCGTGAGAGGGAAACATTACAAAGCTTCCGATCTGGCGGGTATATATAGCGTTACTCGTGCAAGTCCACATTTGTACATCTTACGAAAAGGGCTCACGAGGAAATTGCTTCACACACTACTCCAACAACCTCCGTAGTCTCATGGCCTTCATGACGCTGAGGTTTTGTAAGTTAGTTACTATATAATTCGAACTACCTCCATCTGTGTATCTTAGCTTCAACAAAAAAATAAAAATGTCTTGGCTTAAACTAAAATTTCTTGGTTGCATTGAGAGTTAAATCACATACCATGATGACCTCCGAAATTTGACAAGTGAGTGATGCCCGTTGCTATACTCGCAAAGGCGATAGTTCTTGACATACAAGGGCCCACCTTGCGTGAGATTCGTTTCTTCAATCAAGGCACTAAGGTATTCCAGCAGCTGCCGAGACTTGCGATGTCGCTAGTTCCTCTGAACATTCACCGTGCACCGCATTGCAGTTTATAGAGGAGCCAGGGCCTGTCCAAACGTGTGACCTCTTCGACTTTAGGGGCTACGACCGAGCGACGCCGAATATAAATTATTAATTATCCAAAATATAGCGGAGTTAAAGTGGCTGGCCCCGCGCCACGAGGAGGCTGTTTCGGCAGGCGCGCGGCGGGCCGTCGCGGTGGCCGCCGCAATCGATACTTCCGGCCTCGGCCCCGCCGCCGCCTCGTGCCGTAAACTGCCCCCGCCGCGCCCGCGCCTTCACGGCCGCCGCCTTCGCGTTCACCCGTCGCCAAACATCGCGCGCCCCGCCCCGCCCCCACCCGGTCCCATCTTCTCATCCCGGTTCACCTCGCTCCATCCTACCACATCCCGCCTCGTCTCGTCTCGTGCCGTCCTATCCCGCCCAGCCCTGCCCTATCCAGAACCGCACCGCACCCCGTCCCGCGACGTCTCGTCCCGCCCCGCCGGCTCCCGATCCCGCCTCGTCCCGCTCCATCGCGGTTCGTCTCGCCCCGTCCCGCCCCGTCCCATCTCATCCTGCACCGATCCCGCCTCATCCCTCTCCGCTCCGCCCTGCCCACCGTCTCGCCACACTCCGACATGCTTTATCCCGGTCCGCTCTGTCCCACCCTGACCCGCGTCGGCCCCTCGGTCCCGTATCGTCCCAGTTCGTCCTACCCGTCCCATCTCATCCCACCCCGTCCCTCCTCATCCTGCACCGTCCCGCCTCATCCGTCCCCTCCCCGCCCTGCTCGCCGTCTCGTCACACTCCGACTAGTCTCATCGCGACCCGCCCTATCCCACCCTGTCCCATGTCGGCCCTTTGGTCCCGCCTCGTCCCAGTTCGTCCCGCCCCGTCCCGCCTCGCTCCTCATCTCGGCCCGCTCGGCCTCGACCCGCCCCGTCCCGTCCTGTGCTTAGCCACGCTCTCTCCAGCTTTGTCGTGCGCTCTGCTATCCCTGCTTGTCCCACTTCGTCCCGTCTCGCTCCGTTCCGGCTCGGCTCATCTCGCATCTCCCTATCCCGCATCGTCCCATCGTGTCCAGTCCGACCCGTCCATTCCCGGCCCTTACCGCCCCGCTCCTCACCGCCACACGACCCCCGCGTATCGTGTAGAAGGCTCGTGCGCTTTCAGTTGCGAAGACTCTCCATGTGGGGTTTTCTCTTATGCCTCAACCTCTCCGAGCGATGCTGCATCATATTGACCCCGAAGCTTTCCATTCTCTTCTCGCTTTCCACTTTCCCCTCCACTTTCTTTCCGCTTTCTTCCCTTTCCTTTCGTCTTTCCTCGGCGGAAGGTCTGTTTCATCGCGTGCTTCCGCCGGCGGCGCGGCGTTCGCCTTGTGTCCATATCTCGTGCGGCAGGCGCCTCCCCTCGCTCGCACTGGGTCAGCCAATCTCCCGCCGGCACCCCCCTCCCTTCCCCCGCCAATGGAGATGACGAGCGGAGGAAGGAAGAGACAGAGGTCGGGGAAATGGGGAAACATGTAGATAATATGCTATTTACAAGTTTTTATGTGAAACTTTGTTTCTATATGCATCTTTTGGTTTGGCATTTTCTTACCCCCCTTTTTTTTAACGAGTCAATTTCAGTATCGAGGAAAAAAATTATGTTCTTGTAATTTCAGTGCGAAATTAAATTTTACTTAAAATTGCTGTAACTATTTTTGTGCTCGAAAGTTCCAAGCTGCAGTTTGGGGGGGGGGGGTTCAAAGAGCTCCATTTTTAGCTTAAACATAGATGCGACTCATTGCGATAATGAAAATTGCAGCATTAAAAAAATGTTTTTAATGTCAGAAAACCCGATCTTCACTCAGTTGCAGTAAATCTTACTGTTTTACAGGTAATTCTGTGGAATTCGAAATGTTATCCAATTTCTATTCTATTCAGTTAATAAAATTTGAAGGATTTTTCTACAACAAATAATAGTTTCCGACTTTTAGTAGGATTGATGTACTATTATACACAGTAAATGAAAGTAATGCATATAAATTTTGTAGTAAATAAAACAATAAATTTTGTAGTAAATAAAACAAGAAACAGTGAATTGTGAAGTTTCAAGGCTCCAGTTAAAACGATATTGATTACAAAGGAATGTAATGGACGGGAATAAATACGGGTGTAGTGTCCATCTCTTATGTGAAATTGTTCTTTCAATCTTTATTTTAAATTTTATTCTGATGTTAAATTTCTTTGAGGCCGCGTTTATTAATTTGAGGTGCGTCTGAGGTGCAGTGGCGCATTCCATCCCATTGAGTGGTGCGGTGTAGGGCTCCGGCACGCGCCCTATTCGGCCGACGGCTGGGGCAGCCGGAACATCCAAGCGATTCGGTGGATTCATCGGCGATGTGGTTCCGGCGCGTGAACAGCTTATGGCCGTTGTAGTCCCGTAAGTGTAGATTCATGTTACATATCGGACAGTGGCGGTGTTCCTTCCCCGCTAGAACCCGCTCCGGCGGGTTTCTTTCTCCAGATATCCCCTCCAATATCCTCTTTATTGTATTGCCTAATACTTGATGAGAATATTGTCAGAGAATCACATTCCACTTCAGAAAATTTCAGAAACTGTCAATCACTTGGCGGCGTCGATAGTGTAGCGGTTAGCGTAATGGACTGTTATGCCCAAGTTCGCGGGTTTAAACCCGATCGAAGTCATGGATTTTTAAGGGCGAAAAAATCCTTCGCACGCCTTCCTTCGGAGAGGAAGTAAAGCCGGCTGTTCCATGTTCGTAGATTTACTGCATGTGAAAGATCCTCAAGCCTAAATGAAGCCTCTGAGCTAAATTCAAATCTCCTGTTCCGTCGTTGTCTGTTCTTTCCTCTGGATGGTGAAAGGAGCGTAGCGAAATGTGCGTGGTCAGACGGAGGAAGAGATGAGAACCTCATGACCTGAGTCTCGCCACGCAAAATAGGGCATCAATTCAATTCACATGTACACTATTTTCTTTAATGAAGTCAAAGGCTTGCCAAGAATATGATAAAGCTTTCGTTCGGGAAGAAAATGTCTAAAATATTATTTTTGTTCTTTTCTTTGATTGATGACACAAAATAAGAGAATCAGAGTATTTCCCCCATTTTCGTGTAATAATCCTAATATTTAACATCATATTAGAATGGTTGTCTTCCAAGACCCCTTCGCAAATTGAATTGAGTACGTGGGAAAAATAAAGAGACATGAAAAGGGGAGTAGACCACGTTCATAGAGACCGCCCTGAAGCTGTGTGTGTGGGTTCTCTCTCCCCCTCCGGCGACGTGACGCCCTCTCTCCCACCGCCGCCCCCTCCCTCCTCCCCCTCCCCTCCTCCCCCTCCCACTCGTGCGCCACAGCTGCTGCCCTCCAGATCCACTCGGCGCCGCCCCCCTCCCCGCCCCTCAGCTCTCGCACCCTTCCCCTCCCTTCCCCCCGTACGCACCAGCGCTGCAACCGAATTCTCTTCCACCCAGTGCGTGCCGCGAGGGGATCACCTGGGATGCACGAGAGGAATGCACATTCTCCCTCTCCCTCCCTCCCCCCCCTCGCTCCCTCTACGTCAATGCAGTGGGCGTCGAGAGTTCCTTTGGAAACCCTGCGTGTTGAGGTGTGCTTTCATCTAAACATGCAATTACCGTATCCTTGCGATTCCTAATGTTAATGTGATGGTGCATTAAACAGATAAGTAGTTTCTATGTATTCAAACTCGGTGAAATGTCAGGAAGATTTCTTTCTCACTTTGCTCTAAGTGTAGTCTTTGGCATATCGGAGCATTCTATTTAATTACGAGAAAGAATGACAACAAACAGTAATGCAAACTTTCATGTAACGTGCACTAGAGAAAAAAACTAACATTACGTTGTAAACCCTGCGACTCTTCGATAGGCAATAAAATATTCATGGAGATTGCGTTTGTCCCTGTAAGTTTAGAGTGTACCTCATTTAACAGTGGATAACGAAACATTATTCTGCTACTACTTTTCCAAAAAATAAGCGCTCATCGTGCATTTGTATTGTTACTTTCATTCATCACTCTTCCAGAATGTATTCCACGTGAAATCCCTCGACGAAATCAGGAAGTACGTTACTCAAGTGTAATTATAATTTCAGGGAGTTGAGAAATCTTCTGACGTTTCAGGAGATAATCGCTTTGGTTAAATAACGTAGAATTTGGCTACATAAAAATTGCAATTATACCTTGTACTCTGTATTAACTATCATTTGTAAAGTCCACGAGACTACGAATCTTTGTGAGTGTGCTCGCTGTATTTCATTCGACATGACTTCTAATATCCATACAAATGTCGTAGACGATTGATGAAAAGGAATGAGTGAAAACACCCCTATTCAGTTTGATCCGTTCTTTGTTTCGTGTGTCGTTTTGGTGAAGTTTCATTAATAGGTTTTCTTTTTTATTACTTGAAGCTTCGGTTTTAATTGAACCACACGCGATCTTTTCCACTATTTCCTGACAAAGCAATGTATTCATTGCCGCCTCGTCGGACATCTGCTCCCGTTTTCTGCGTTGCCGTGTGCACCCTCTTCCTCCCGCCTTGTGCTCCGCACTCGCATGTCGACTCTTTGGCCGCGTGCCGCCCCTTGCAGGGAGCATTGTTGCCGCGCGGCCTGTCACGTTCAGTCGCCCGCTCGCGGCTGCGACTTCTCCCCGAGCGCTCCGCTCGCGCGCCTCATCGCGGCGAAGTGCGCTCCCTGCAGTTGAGGAGATGCAGTTGGACCAGTGGCCCAATGAACGCTCTCTTGAGATACCTATTACATGAAAGGGAAATTGTTTGCAATCGAATAGGACACAAAGAACTTAGGACCTCTGGAGTGGTTGCTCCCAAATCCGGATGCTTTTGCAAATGCACAGATACTTTTCGCCGACCAAGAATCAAAAATAACATAGTTACAATTGAAAATTATTCTCCAAAAGTGTTTTTTGTCGCTAATTTCCAGTATTCGTATTGCTTTTGAGTACTCAAGCTGGACCATAATTAAAACAAAAGTATGAAAGAAGTGATCCGAGAGAAAACTATCTCAAAGAAAAAAAAAAGAAACGTTTATTTTACATTCAATTGCGTAATGTGAGCGAAAATGAAACATGAATAATGTGTAGAAGCTAAAACTGTGACAGATTTATAACTTATCTATAAGTATACTGTGAAGAAACAACATTTACGAAAAAGAGTTTGTCTTACAACGTGGTATTTCATTGAAAGTATTCATATGGTGTGTAAAAGATCACAAAGACAGAGTATTTTAATATTTTAAATATTCAAATATTTTATTTGAAAGTATAAATATTTTATTTGTACTTTCGTTTATGTATGTTAATTATTTTAGTTCGAAAGTAACTGAAGTAGTTCGGTTGTTTGGCTATGGGAACTTGCCAAGAGAGGACCAAAAAGATGATTGTGATAAATGCGTATTCGGATAACGTCAGGCTCTTCACATGGCTATTAACAGGTTAAAATATAGCTTTAATTAAAATTGTAAATTTGATTAAACTTTGTTGCGTGTACACCAGCTGTCTAATTGATGATTGTGGTAAATGCTGGAGCAATGCAGGGTTTCTTAAGGTAGTTAATATATTTCGAAATTGAGGTGCCAATGATTTGAAATAATACTCGTACATTTTCAATTCATTATTGACTATGATGAGAATGTCTCGCGATTTATGCAAATATTGCGCCCTGAAAATATTTTGTAAAATAACGGCATTTATATATAGTAAAATATCAAATGTGTATTTTAATTTTTTGTATATTTTCTAAACGTTCTGTGTGTGTCATGGACTCTGATTGTGCTATATTATGTATGTTACTACGTAATGTTTTATGTATACGTATGTTGTACAAAAACGCGTTTTTTTATTAGAAAGAGTCCGTCCTGTTGATCATAATTTTTCGCGTACGGTTGAATACTATTCGATGAGTGAAAATGGATTTTTGTCAATTGCACTAAGTTTTGAATAAAATCTATACAGGATCCTCTTTTCTGAAAATACTCTTAACGTAATTTTCTTCTCCGTGTGAAATTGTTGAAAACAGAGCTCTTTGTTTTGATTTAGTGTGTTGTAATCATTACAGCGCATGTCCTTGTACTTCGACGTAGATTAGCATATAACAGGAAGAAGCAGTAAGAGTTTAAATTAAATACAAAATGGTATTAAGAGATGGTAAAACGATTGAAATGGCGTTCCGTCAATCTTATTTAGTGACGTCTTTTTCCGTAGTTACGATTTAAAACGCGCTGAATGTGTACTCGAGTTACCGCGTCCCGCATTTACAAAAACTAGTTAGTCTTTCCGCAATCAACAATGAAGTTCATATTCGTAACCCGTTGACGCCCAGTGTTCTCATTTGAGGACGCACTTTTCTGGAGAACTCAAATTTGCATCCTTTGCAATAATTGCAATGTATTTCTTCAATAGATGTTGACACCCTAAATGAATCATGTAAGCAAGTCCTCGATGATGTCAACTGCTGGATTTGGCTGTTTTCGGGACAAAACATGGATTCTGACTACACATGTTGTAGGAAGTAATTTAAATAATTAAATAAATAAATGTCTTTATTGATGGCGAGGCTGAGGGTATTTGACGTGCCTTGACCTCTTTCAAATTTTTTAATACAATACTACAAACCAAAAAATTCGCAAGGCGAGAAAGTAAAAGGAGTTCATTCAAAGAAAATACATAGTACGCAGTTAGGGCGAACGGTTTCTCACATTGGTGGGGGTTGATAGGAAAGGAATATTCTCGCAGTATTTGTGTGATAAATTTTATGAATTTGAAGTTAGAGATATATTTAAAATTAAGCAGAAATATATCAAGTGAACACTACGACGATTGTATTCTTGTTTTAGTGAAATTTTCTTTCTGCGACTCAGCAAATTCGGTATAGAAGAAGATTGGAAATGATTTGTCTAAATCAGTGTTAATAAGTACTACTAATTGTTACTAGAGTTTTTGAAGAAACTAAAAATGCGTACGAATTTTTGAAATTCCCCTAACCAAAACTAAAAAGGGAAGGTATCTCGTCAGTTTATTAGCGAAAAACACAATGTACTATAGAGGAACATTTATCAACTTTTTCTTTACCAGGGCGTGGCAATAACACTTTGGACGGTGTTATGCATCAACCGGCTATGCGACATCAAACAAGTTTTGAGATAATCATGTTCAAAGGTTCTATTACATTTTCAGCTCTAAAAACTGTAATTCAATTATTTCATTAATTGAAGCGTCAAACTACACAAACATGAGTGGAAATTCTGGCGCTTACCTGCACAATGTGAAATTAAGAACAGCAGACTTGAAGATCTAGGTTTATAGTCGGTTTTTGTGAAACATAAAATCACTGATGCGACTGTTGATATTTTTCATAAATTATGAGGCTACTTTCACAGGTCTGGCGCCAAAATTTTACGTACTCTTAGAACATGGTCCAATGCAACCGATGGCGTCAATATCTCATTTTTTTTTTCTTCAAAATTTGCTCCTAGCCGGTTGATGCATCAACAGCGTCCAGTTTTTGCTGATGAAAAATCGCAGTTTTCCCCCACAGCATTACAATCATTTTTCCTTCTCACAAAGTAAGGGCGAGAGAGTAAAACCGTTGCCTTACGAGGTGGTGGCAAAGGATTGACGCCTCTTTCCCTGGCGAGCATGTCTGGAGCGCGGCGGCCGGCGCGGCGGCCGGCGTGTCGGCTGCAAGCGCTGCAGTCGATTTGAAAAGAGATCGGGGGCGGCGGATGCGTCAGTGATCGGGGCGGGGGTGGGAGAGGACGGGACGGTCTAACGATGGTGCTGCTGTTGCTGTGGCGGGAGGCGGGCGGGCGTGTGCGGACCCGAATCTCCAATTACCGGTCCTCGACGCCCGGCGCGACAGCGGAGAGCGGCGAGCGAGAAGGGGCGTGGCGCGGGGGCGGGGCGGGGCGGGGCGCGGCGCGGGATCTACTCCCGGGAAAATTTATGAGGCGGCGCCCTCCGCCCTCGCACCCCTAATCGCCGGAACGCGATGGGGCTCCTCATCGCGCAGGCCCGCCAACCCCGCGCCGACAAATTTGAGCAGGTGGCGCCGAGAGCAGCTTGATGACACGCCACTATGAGGGTGGAGAGGACAGAGAGACTTGTGCCACCCTTACTGTCTTGAAAATGATAAGTGCGAGGTCTTTGAGCCCAATGAAATAGCTTGTAAGTCAACTCTCTGCTGAAAATAACATTAAGTATATTTCTATCATTCTCGATATTTGTGTACAATTAGATTAGTTAAATTCGCGACAAAATTAATTTATGATTATTGCCTACATTTTAATAAAATCATAAACTGTGATAAAAATAAGTCGAGTGAGCTGACTATTCTCGTTTTAACATTGATCTGAGATCATGCTCGTCAAACAAGTTGAACAGTCTCATTCTTCATTCCAGAACATGCGTTCAATTAATGGGAGGATAACAACATACACTCATATGTAAAATTTAGTTTTTACAAGATTTCTGCTTTTTACCATGGATAAAGATAGATAATTCGCTCTCATTTATTTATATTCTCCCACAAGCAGACGTTGAATACTTGGAAAATATTATTTCATAGTGTGCAGTTTGTTCGTCTTAATATACTAGCAATGCAAATGACATTTCTTGTCATTTGAATTCTCCAGATTTTATGATTTTTTATATAGTAAGACGGTCTTGTTTGTATTTGTTTTAGGTAAACTAGAACTTTACACACTTAGATAGTGATGACTAATAAAAATGAGATGGGGAAAAGAATGGCGAGAGTTCTTACACATTGCGAATGGGCAGTAATTCATTCACGCTTACATGTTCAGTTTAAAATAGAGGAAAATATCTTGAAATTATTAATGGATGTTCCTAGAGAATAAATTACATGTGCTAACTTTCGTTTTATTCCTCATGTTTGTGAAAAAGGAAAGCTTTGAGAAATATTGTGTATGTGATCTGGGCCACTAGCGGTGGAATGTATATATTTTTTTTCTTGTGCTCGTTTTGTGGTATCGTCTTGGCCTCTTAAAAGCGTTTCACTTCTATTACGAGCCCCGTGAAGACGGCCCGAACCATCGCTCTTTATCTCATCAAGCGGAGTCTTCAAAATCGCATTCGCGCCGGGGGGAGGGGGGAGAGCGATTCTGCACATCTCTGGCTCGGGCCGCGGGTCGATCGTTAAGCCGCTAACTTCTCCCCGCGCGCGTTGTTCCGCGAGGCTGCCGAGGCGCTCGGGCGACGTCTGTTCAGTCGCTTTCGGCGCCGTCGCAAGCGCCACTTTGTCTCCAACTCGGCGCCCAAGTTCGTCCGCCCGCGATCGGCGTCGCAGTCGTCGCTGCCGCCGCCGCTGCTGCTGCTGTGGGCGGATGACCGCGCCGAGAGCGCTCTGGCGGCCTGCCATGCAGCCCCACGGTTGCACGCTTTTCAATCCGCCAAACTTCCCGAATCGTCACATTGTTTTGCAGGAAGCGAAGTGGAGATTGCAGAGAACGTGTGTACACGCAAAAGTTGCTAGTTTGGACTTTGAAAACTATCTTCTCATATATAAGTATGCTGCTTGTTTTTGGAATAAGGATATTACTCCAGTTTTGTAATAAGATGTTACTCCAGTTTTGTTTATTAATTTTAATTTAATTGTATAAAGTACACAAACGCGAATTCGATGGTGTAACGGTCAGCGTATCGGGTTGTTGTACCCAAGATTGCGGGTTCAAATCCCGATCGAATCCGCGGTTTTTTGAGGGCGAAAAAATCCTTCATACGCCTTCCTTCGGTGGGGAAGTAAAGCCGGCTGTCGCATGTAGTAGATTTACTGCATGTAAAAAGATCCTCAAGCCTAAAGGAAGCCTTTGCGCTAAATTCAAAATCGCCTGTTTCGTTGCCCGACATAATACCTTCTTTCTCCGCTAGGTGAAAGGAGCGTAGCGAAATTTGCGTGGTCAGACGGAAGAGAGGGCCTGATGGCCCGAGTCTCGCCACGTAAAATAAGACATTATCCTATCCTATTATCCTAAACACAATTTTAATTTAATTGTGTAGTAGTATTAATTTATAATAATTTTTAATTTTAATAGTATGTAGTTGCATTTGGGTCGATTTTGCCCGACTCTGTCGGCTAGCTAACGGTGTTCTAAGTCTAGACCTAGTAATAATTTCCACGCCTGGGGTGGAGGGATCAATCGTGTGTCGAGAATTCTGTATTCTCTTCACCAGATGTACCATACTCCGCGTGTTTGAGCTTTTCTTGGTCATACAGCTATTGAAAAACTGAGACAATTTTATTGGAAAGCTACAACTTTATTTTGGGAGGAAATAGAACCGAGGTAGCTAGAAAGCTAGGCAAAGTTGTCCTCGTATCGTCCGAGAGGCTTAATTTAATGTGGAAAATAAAATGTTTAGATTAAGGGTTGATTTTTTATTGAAAATTTCGCCTGGTAGTTACAGAGAATTTGAATTTTTTAAAATTCTAATTAAATGCATGGTGATTTCTTTTAGAATTCGTTCATGAAATGAGTAGTTGTTTTTCAGCCTCGAATTACATTTTGGAATCATAAATGTGATGTTCAATTGCTCTCATTTTATTGCAATCGTTTGATATTGTTATGATTACATGATACATTTATATTAATTAATGTGGAGCGAGATATAATTTAATGTGATGCCATTCAAGAACGCAAATTATAGAGCTCATCAATCGTTCGAGAAAAAAAAGGTTTATTGATGTGGAACATTTGTTGGTATAAAAATATAAGTTTATTCCCGGAAAATATGCGACACATTTTCGGTTGGTCTTCTGTTATAAGTATCAACACCATTTATCTTTCGCGCTCTCCTTTCAGGCCTCTCATGCCTCTTCATTATCTGACACTAAACATCGCCCGGACGGTTATTGCACGTGTTCTGCGGTACCATTCATCTCTGCTTGCCTTTCCAACTCAGGAGAACCTTCATACCACATCAGCCACGTGGCGATATTGTCTCCCACCTCCCTCTATTTGTAGTTGCTATCTTCAGTAGTTCGTGTTCTTTCCCATTGCTCGCCCCGACATGTCCGCAACGATGACAGATCGAGTGTAGTGAAGAAAGGAGATCGTTTGTAATGCCGATGTGGTAGCGGTGAGTGGAACACATGATGAGGTGTCGGGGAAAGTGTCAGGTGAACACGAACGACGTGGGTTCAGCAGCGCCCGCAACGATGACAGATCGAGTGTAGTGAAGAAGAAAGGAGATCATTGTAATGCCGATGTGGTAGCGGTGAGTGGAACACGTGATGAGGGTGTCGGGGAAAGTGTCAGGTGAACACGAACGACGTGGGTTCAGCAGCGCCCGCAACGATGACAGATCGAGTGTAGTGAAGAAGAAAGGAGATCGTTGTAATGCCGATGTGGTAGCGGTGAGTGGAACACGTGATGAGGTGTCGGGGAAAGTGTCAGGTGAACACGAACGACGTGGGTTCAGCTGCGCCCGCAACGATGACAGATCGAGTGTAGTGAAGAAGAAAGGAGATCGTTGTAATGCCGATGTGGTAGCGGTGAGTGGAACACGTAATGAGGTGTCGGGGAAAGTGTGAGGTGAACACGAACGACGTGGGTTCAGCAGCTCCCGCAACGATGACAGATCGAGTGTAGTGAAGAAGAAAGGAGATCGTTGTAATGCCGATGTGGTAGCGGTGAGTGGAACACGTGATGAGGTGTCGGGGAAAGTGTCAGGTGAACACGAACGACGTGGGTTCAGCAGCGCCCGCAACGATGACAGATCGAGTGTAGTGAAGAAGAAAGGAGATCGTTGTAATGCCGATGTGGTAGCGGTGAGTGGAACACGTGATGAGGTGTCGGGGAAAGTGTCAGATGAACACGAACGACGTGGGATTCAGCAGCGCCCGCAACGATGACAGATCGAGTGTAGTGAAGAGAAAGGAGATTGTTGTAATGCCGATGTGGTAGCGGTGAGTGGAACACGTGATGAGGTGTCGGGGAAAGTGTCAGGTGAACACGAACGACGTGGGTTCAGCAGCGCCCAGCCCGTGCCGCGTGCGCCGTGCCGGGCGGGTAACATACCTGTCAGGGGCGGCGCGGCGCGGCGCGGGGCAGGACACATGGCCGAGGCGGCTGAGCAGGGGAGCGCGCGGAGGGAACGGGCCCGTCGGAAGTAGAGCCGAGACCGCAGGGGACGAAGGGAGCAAGGACGGCGTGGAAAAGAGAAGGAGAAGGCGGCGGGGGAGGGGAGGCGGCGCGGGCCGAGCTAATACCTGCCACGGGCGACGCGCTTGCCGCGTTACCGCGACGGGGGCTGTCGGCGTAAATAGCGCCATGCCTCGCGGGCCCCTGCGCCGGAACAGGAACAGGAACAGGAACAGGAACAGACTCCTCGGGGCAGGGCTACGTCCTTCCCCCACTCCCTCTCAACGCCCACTGGCTCGTCGGTACAAGGCCTTCAGAGCTTCTCTTTCATTGATGAGTCCTCAGATATTATTCATTCATTATTGTCGATGCCGTCCGTACTCCAACCCTGGAGATCTGTACCGTCGATTGTTTCTAAGTAGACCAATGGCGTGAATCTTTGTTTCGGTATGCTCATTTTCTCGAATAATTTGTGGCCATCAAGCAAAGTGCCTAATTTGAGCCTCAGGCTCTTTATCTTAGCGGGTAATTACAGTAATTTTATTTCTTCTCTTTCAAGTTATATCTATCCGAAATCTGTGATAGCGCTTTTAGGATATCCTTACTTATAGGATATTTAACTCTGCCATTTATCTATTCATTTAACGTCAAAAACAGTTTTAAACTGTGTATGACAAAAGACAGGAAGAAGTGTATTCTGGCAAGTTTTTTTAAGTTCTGGAATCCCTACCCTAGCCCATATACAAGTTGAATTCTGAAAACCTATGTAAATGAGTATTTTTGGCATGAATTGATAAGAAAAGTCTCTTCAGTGTAATAATAACTATTTCCAAAGAAAATCAGCTATATATTTTTCGTTTTATCCTTCGTGAAACATTTAAGTTCCTGCCGTAAAAATATTGAGAACGATAATTTGAATAACTATATTTTCTACAGAACTACTTTAGGCATACTAAAGGCCTACTATACTAGTTTAGAAAATATTTTTCTTGGTATTTAAAATTTCTGTATTGTATTCAGTTCTTTTTACTTTATATTTTTGTTTTATTTGTAATTTATAAAATTTTCAAATTGTTTCTTTCAGACATTTGCGTCTCAAAGTTATACGTGTATACAAATATTATTGCAGCTATTTATCAGAAGCAAGATTTACTACATTTGTACGCGCATCTCCCTTATTTCATCATTTTAAGTGCTGTTTATCACGTTCATAGTTTTTTTTATAAAGAACTTCACACCTTCTACATTTTGAACTAAGCACGTATACTTTTCGATAACATAAAATAGTAGAAAATTAAGGAAGTCAATGAAAACACGAAAGTTCGTGCAGTTTTTCAATAATTCACTATTCATTTTGTTTATGTGAAACTCTTTCAAGTCTATTGTATACATATCGCAACCTCCCGTCGTTTAAGATCCAAGGGCCCCCCTCCATTCTACTCGAGGGTCAAGGAACTGCGCCGAGCGCGGGGGTGACGCGAGCTGATCTGCTTTCCGGTGATCCCGCCCTCGCCCATGGAGGAGGGTGGAGTGGGGCATCAACTACTGACTTAAGGAGTTGCTAGGAAATGCTTAGAAAATACTATGATTTTAACTCCTGTATTTGGAAGCATCTAATCTGTAATTTAATTCAGAACGAGGATTCGGGTTACACGCATTCGTAGAACAAATTGTTCTGATCATAGTCATATAATTTCTTTCAGAGTAACGCACACATTAAACGTAACTCATCACACAACTAGGACAATCATAAACCAAATACACTAACGAAAAAGTAATATTCAAACAAAACAATGCTTTTTATCAAATCCTTTTAAATTCTCATACAAAAATTCATTATAAATTCCGTTTTTAGATAAATGAGCCTGTCTCTCAATTTAATATCCCCTAGTCCCAAAATTTACGTAATTTACGAATATTACCATCATTACAAGTTGATTACATTCGACTTCCTAAAATCCGGAATCTCGTGATGAACTTCTTTACGCTATATGAGTATTATTCAACTATGAATAATTAATACAATTCCAAGATTTATATTCTAGAACGTAGCGCAAGAGATTGAGAATCTGTGTCTCCGACCTCGAAGCCAATAACTACACAGCTCACCGACCGTTACGCGGTACTTCGAAGTGATCTGAGTTTCTTGGGGTTCCTATCCTTTTTTACCCACAGTAAATAATTGGAACATTCTTACTTCGTGTTGGAGCAAATGCCTGTGGACGAAGGTTCAGTTGTGGAAGCCGAGCGTTCTCCTCTCTGTAGTAAAATGGCTCGTTCGGGACATCCAACTCAATTTCTCCTCTCCCATTTCTCTTCCAGCTTCCTTGAAGTAAAACGTGGGATAGCATCAACTGCGGCGAACCAACTCCGTCCCATCCACACGTTGGAGATAGATAATACATGTCCCAAACCGTCTTAGGTGGCTCAGGACATCAACTGATGTCACCGCTGTGCCTCTGACCCGAAGGTCATAGTGTTCGAGGACCCGGCGGTGGCAGGACTTTCGACTCTAGCTAGAGAGATAGGTTAAATTCATCCGCTGTCTGAAGGAAAATTCTAGCAGGCGGTTGCTCTGATCGGTAGTTCCCCGTGGTTTCTCTGGTCAACACCAGTGGATTGCCGGAGCATTACTCTGACAACCGGGCCACGGACCGAGCGCTTCGTTGCCCTATCCTCACCCCTTACTTGCTCTTACATGTACATGCACTACACTACCGCACATGTAAGGAGCCCAGTCGGGAGCTTAGACTTGTTCCAGCTGGGATGGATGCTCCGCTGGTGGGAGATAACTCGTTGGGGAAAACTTAGCATATCGACTCGTAGGTCGGCGCTAGTTCTGGCCATTCAGCGGGAATCATCGTAGCCATATCTAAAGAAAAAATGTGTACAACATTTACAGGACAAATGACCTTAGCAGTTGACGTGTCCGGAAGAACTAATCATTCAATGTATTCTGGTCTCATGCAGCCTTTCTCTTTTTAATCACCATTCAAAGTGAACAAACCCTTTTTAACGCCACTCCTGCTCTTAAAAAAATATCAATGGGTTTTTTATTCATTTTTTAGCCCGTCAGTGGTATTTAGTATTGCTGTCATTCTTGACAATTATTGCATAAATTATTGAATTTCATAAAGAGGAAATATATTAAAAACGAGTTACAAATTCTCATTTACGGTACGATCATTTGACAGCTTCGAACGTTTAGTCAGTGGCACGATCATCCGCGTAGCGACCGATTTTTCATTCTGACGCGCGAGATTTTCTTTATTTTTATATGAATGAGGGCGCGCGTTTATGCATTCAGTTGGCGGCCGATGCTCTTAAACAGCGCCTCTCACTTAAAAAACGACAGAGAAGGAACGGTTGATGAAATTTGCTTTTCGTTTCATCCTAAATGAGGAGGCGCTAATGTTGAAATATTGGTGCTTCCATGTGAAGGCTAGTTTGTCTCTCGATCTGTATAAAAGTTTTGCGCTGTCGCAATACCATAACGAATGAAGCTCTACTGAGGTCTGTTTATTGGTAGATGAAACTTGCTAGTTCAAATATGCAGTGATGGTAATTTTTCATGTCGATGGGCTCCCTGTAGAAAATAGGAGAGATTATATAAATTAAATAAATAAAAAAGTGTAAATAATTCGAATGATACATTTGTGTTTTTTTTTGTTTTATTTTGCAATTAGAATTTTTTGTTGAAACTTTTCATTTATATGACAGTGGATCTAATTTCGCTACTAAAAAATGAAATATTAGCGGACTGTCACGCGATCATTTTGTGTACGATCATTTCGAGAATCCGTTGCAGTTCGCAATTGGACCTATCTTACGTTCACAGCAAATAACTTGGATCTAATATTATCATCTGGATCCTTTTATATTGAAAGTCATAATTATGGCATTACTACTTTCTGCTGAGTAGCGGCCCTCCTCTAGAGGTTTAAGGAATTCTGTAGACAGCAAGTGGAGATGAGACAGCAAGTGGAAATCTTCGATATGTTGTCGCGAAGACAGCTTCACATTTTTTTATAGAGAGATATTTATAAAGGACCGCTTTGACAGATACTTCTGAAAACTTTACTGCGGGTATGTCCATTCATTCAATCAATCAATGCGTTCATGTAGTTAGCTCATCAGTAAATGGTTTTCATCACTATCTCTTGCAGTGTGATTGCTGTACGTGGCATTGATTTGTTTTCCGACCTGTGAAATTGATCCCTTCTGAGAGTAACTCTTCTATATCAACTGTTGCTCCTCTCCCCTCCTAGAGTGGGGGGGGGGGCGCGTGAGGAAAAACGTATGCATCCCGGTTTCTCTCCCGCAGCCGCATTCCGAGCTTTCACCACTTGGTCGCGTCGGGCAGGACGCCAATTGGCAACTCGGACGGATTGCTGCAGGCTCCGGAAGCACTCGGCGCTTCCGGCAGGGGCGGGGGCGGGGGCGATAGCGTGAGCGTTGGCGGGGCGCGAGGCTGCCCTTGCACCACGTGCTGCCTCCTGGTGGTGCGACAGAGCACTGTCGGACTTGCGTACTCGCCGCGTCGCTCGGTCTGCGACATTCACGCCCATCGCGAATGCCAAGGTTCCCAAGGGGGGAGGCTTTGGTAACCGGCGACTTGGGGTCAAAACCCGTCCCTTCATCTTCCCGCTCCTGCCCCACCGCCGCTCATGGCTTCAGCCTCCCAGTCGCGAATTATCCTCCTCTAAACGCGCATTGTGAATTCTAGTGACGGTAAAAAATTCTATTTTTCCGTAATATTTTTCAAGTTTGTCTGCTTCTTTCGCAATTTTAGATCTTGCATGCTTTCTTATGCTTGATGTAAGAATTTTTATTTTATGGTAACGAGGAGTAGAGAAAGTTGGACTGTAATGTTGCAAAAATCGATGTCCAGATTTGGACGGAAATCTTATTTTGGGATGTCCCTGATATCAAAAACGTGTTTTTTTTTCAACGTCTGTGCGTCCGTCTCGCCCTTTTCTCTACCGCCATTTTAATTCATCCTTCTTCTTCCTCCGTGTAGACCTTCGTTTAATGTGATGTCCTCCCTCGTTTCTTCGTGTGCGGTTGTGTCTCGCTTATTCGTCGTGCAATATCTTAGCCGCGCGGTGCCGCAGCTGGCCGAGCCGACGCGGGGCGGCGCGGGACGGGGCGGGGCCGTGGGCACATCCATTAGTGGCGCCCTGGGCCGCCGCGCCGTGGGGACGCGACCGGGAGCGGACGGGCCGGGTGGGAAGAGGGGGACGGGGTGTCCCGGGGGAGGCGGGCAGGAAGAGCGGGGCGCGTGACGGACCTGCTGACCCGGCGCGCCCGCGACGCCGAGCGTGTCGCCGCCTCCATCGAGCGGATGATCCTGTTTGTTCTGGGGGCGACACGCCGCGCACGCGCACATTTTCGGCGCGAATTTCTCAATTGACCTCTATTACCCGGGAGCAGGAATAATAATAGTAATAATAATAATAACAACAATAATAATAAAGATGATAAATACCGCATTTGCCAGGAGCACGTAGAAACCATTGATCATATTGTCTCAGCTTGTCCAATTCTAGCAAACACCGAATACTTAAAAAGACATGACAGGGTGTGTAGCTACCTCCACTGGCAGATCTGTACCGCCCTCGAAGTTCCAAACACATGCCCCAAGTGGTACGAACACTCATCAAAACCGGTGACGTCTGTTGGATTGTGTACGATATTGTACGACCAACAAATTCAAACTGATCGCACGATAGCGGCAAACAAACCGGATATAGTTATCCGGGGTTTGGAGAAAAAATCGTGTTTACTTGTCGTTGTTGCTGTACCTTGCGATCGAAACGTCGTTACCAAGGAGGCCGAGAAACGTCTAAAATACAAGAGTTTGGAAATCGAGATCAACCGAATGTGGGGCGTAAAAGCGCTCTGGGATTTATTCAGCAAAATTTATGTAAGAACTTGTATAAACTTCCAGATAATTCAAAAGACTGGGAAGTGCAAGAAATTGCTTTATTGAGAACATCCTATTTTTGCACAAAGTATTGTAAAGGCACTGACAGTCCCTAGATCTACTCCTTAGGTAGCTGGTTGCAACATGGAGTAGATTTTGTTTTGAGCCGACATATAACATCTTTAGTCGTGACGTGGTAGAGTAATAATAATAATATAATTATTATCATATGCATGTCAAAGTTTGAATAATAAATGCCATTTCAGTCGCCACAGTATATTGTTATCCTGGGTTCGTTGTATTGAATCACCCGCCCTTGATTTCTTCGATTGTCCAACATACAACGCCCAGAACGCCCAGATACAACGCCCAGAAGCCCTGTAAGAGCATATTTTCTAACAGTTTCACCCAGTACCTGATAGTTCCTCCAGCATCATGACTGATACCACCATTACTAATATTTCCATTCCTTGTACCAGGTTTCCTACACAGCAGGTAAGCAAACTGGTGAGTCAACATGTTGACGAAATACGCAATACAATTTTAGAGCAGTTTCTGCATATTTCACGACCTACAATGACCTCTCATTCTAGCGTGCTTCATCCTACAGTACATTGTATCAATACTACAACTGCGTCCCCATGTTTGAGCCGTCCATCACCGGCTCAATACCATTGAATACAAGGCTGCAAAATCGCATTTTGACGCACTGGTACGGGAAGGCGTCCTTGCCGTACCCCTTGGGCTCTCTTTTCCAGAAAGGATTTCAGGGCGAAAACCTTGCGGCGGCTCCCGCGCATTAAATGCCCCTATGATCCCAAAGCGATATCCAATGAGCCACATCCAGGACTGCAACATTCGATTGCAGGGAGTTTTTTACTTCATTAGAGCTAATCAAGGTTTCTATGCAAGTATCCGGACTACCACAGCCACTTCTGTTCGGCTTTTCCCAGTAATGAATGTCGGGTCACGCAGTGCTATATTGAATGATTAGTGTTTCCGAGCGCCTCAACTGCTAAGGTCATGAGTCCCATAAGTGTAGTGCGTACTTGCCGACAAATCGTTTGGAATCGTTTGTCAATGGAGATATTATTTTCTTATCAATCCTTGCTCCAAAATGCTAATTTCCATACGTATTCAGAATTACACTTGTTTAGGGGTTATTGTAGGGATCCTAAAATTGAAGACGTGTAGAGAATACACTTCTCCTTACAGTACGTCACTCAGTTTTTTTACTGTTTTTGAGGTTAAATAAATCAATAAATGAAACATTTTAGAGATTTATGGATAATGTATTTCGGGATTTTAGTTTCTGCTTCACTTATATTGATGACATTTTAATTTTTTCTCTTGGAGGAATGAGAAACAAATTAGCCACGCCCGCCCAGTTTCCAGAGCCTCTCAGGATAACGGCGTTTTAATTAACGTGAACAAGTGTCATTTCGCTCAAACCACTATCGAATTTAAGAACACTCCATCTCTAAAGAAGGTATATCACTTGTTGCAAATAAAGTCGACGTAATAATCAACTTGAAACTGTCTCTTGTAGTTAAGGAACTACGCATATTTTTAGGTGTACTTGACATTTACCGACTCTTTTCTCCCAGTGCAGCCCCATTTCAAGGATCCCTGAATGATCTAGGCAAAGGATTCAAACTGAACGCTTTTGTTCATTGGGTTGATGACACGTTATTCGCTCATCGCAATTGCCAATCACCACTCGCTCGCGTCATATTGTTAGCCCACCCTCTCCCACAGGGGCATTGCGATCATTACTGATGCATCGGTTACAACCATGGACGCTTCACTGCCACAAAGGCTTCCTGATAACATTCAGGTTTATTTTCTGATCGTCAGGCTGACAAACAAATGTAGTGGCCTACGCCTTATAAAGAACTGTTGACTCCATACCGCCACATCTTGGGAGGTCGTCACGTCATTATTTCCTTTGTGGGCTGCACTAGTGGCACAACTAAAAAACAACAACGAATTTTGAGTTAATTTGCTCTCTCCAGAATTGCAAATTGGTATACCTTCCAACAGCTCCATCAGCGTATCTCACGGTCCAATATTCCATCAACAAGTCGCAGATGTGTGAAATGCATGAATGAGGAATTTCCATACAAAGTTAAAGCTGTAAGCTCATTTATCGTACCGCCTGATTTTTTTTAGTTATGCCACTATTGCCACACATCCCACGACTTCTAGGCTGCTAGGAAAAAAGTATAAGTCAAAAAATGACGTTTTCAGGGCAGACCTATTATTGATTTTCTTGGAACAGACAATAGGAAAACTTGTTTGCCCTTTGTTAAGTATAATGTTTTGAAGTCACAATTATCAGGAAGAGCTGAGATAAGTATTTAAAGAAAAGTTACTTATACTATTTTGTACTTACTGAGAACTAGACTTATACTGTTGTTACCGTTAGATCCAGTAAGATGTAAATCATTGCAAGTGATGAAGTTGAAAAGCAGTAATGTCCTAATTTACAACAAAATTGGCACAAGTTCTACAGCTACGTAATTGAAGGGATAACCAGTTCAGTCATCGGGAATTCTTCTACGTGAGGGCAGACATTTTTGAAATTATAATTTCTATTGTTTCTGAAACCCTAGTGATTGAACCACCAGTTAAATGACATATCACAATACGCTTGCTATGCACTACATGGCAGACACCAGTACGCCATGTAGTGCATGGCACGGGTACGGGTTGTGCTGTGTGTGACTCTGAAGCAAGTGGTTGAGTTGTGCGTGACCCTGAGGAAAATGGTTGTGTTATGCGTGACTGGGGGACAAGGGTTGTGTTGTACGTGACGGGGAGTAGAGTTGTGCAGTGACGGTGACGCAAGGTTGTGTTCTGCGTGACAGCTGAACGAAGTGGAAACAGTCCGTCCTGCCTTTTCTCAAAAATGCTGCTTCATCAGTGAAGCACGTGTCGGAATATTTTTATATCTCCCAAACGAATTTGACGTGATTAGATCACAATATTTTACTTTCAAAATGACCTTCGTATGTATTTCGTGGTATTACTCTGGATTGGTTATGTTCATATAATAGATAACGACTTCAGAGATTAGAAATGCCGAGCTGAAATGAAGAAAAATTACTTACTTACCTTTCCGATGCATTGACAATTGCTCATGGGGTCCCTCAGGGTTCAATTTTAGTCCCTCTTGTCTTCCTGCTATACGTAAATGATGTCTTCGGCGATACGAGACGGAAAACAGTTGTGTTTGTTGATGATACGAATAATCTTTGCGAGAAAGAAACAGTAACTACTAATTAATGTCTATGTATGAGTTAGAACAGATATCCCAGAGCTCAAGAAACCTTACATATATTTCTTTTTTCCCCATAGTGTGTAATTTTGAACTGTTTTTAAGGTTCAATAATAAATAATAAATAATAATAAATGTTTGTGTTGTGCTTGTGTTGCAGAGGCGGCCGGGGCTGCGGGCGCTGCAGAGGACGCGGCCGCCGCCCCCGCTCCCGCCCCCGCCGCCCATCCGCCCTCGCCGTCCCCGGAGCCGTCCCCGGCGCCCTCGCCCGCGCCCGCGTCCACTAGCCGTCCCGCGCAGCCCGGGGCGCTCGTCGCCAGCTTCGACAAGTCCGTCCTCCAGGTGAGCAAAGCATTGCACTTCTTCATGCAGGCAGTGGCGTAACTACCGCCGGTCCAGCGGAGGCAGTGCGGTAGGGCCCCCGACCTTAAGGGGCCCCCATTTGAGGTCTTTTTTTGCTTGTTCATTACAGTTGAGAACAAAAAGTAATTATTATTTCTGGTATGATATTTTTGAATGAAACATAGGGATGCAATATTTTTCAATTATATCTGTCAGGACAAGAGAGGTTGGCGGACTTGAGTATTTTGTCCATAGAGAACAAGGTAACCAACTCCTTGAAAGCGAATCTGGACGAAATTATCGATGCGTTCGTTAAAGTCAGGAAGGTTAGATTCTAAGTATGTTATCCTTAAACTGTAAATAGGCGTCCTTAAACTGGAATTGAAAAACGTTCGAAAAAAGCAAATGAAAACAAGTGTCTTAAATTTTCCTTTTTTTCCCCCTTTTTCTTTTGTTTTTTTTTGGGGGGGGGCGACCGACCATGCATCGGGGCCCCGGGAGGGATTGTTACGCCACTGCATGCAGGTGTTTTATGGAAGGATAATCCTTCTAATGGTATCTTCCACTTGGTATTTATTGCTCTTAGGCGTGTGGCAGGTATTTCACATACGATTTTTCATCATAGTCTCCGATTCTGTTCAGGCATTTATGACGAACGAGAATCATTGCGCCGTACAGAAATCGGGGTCCTGTTGTCTCAGCGAAATTCTTACTTCATTTAATTCTTTATCGGACGCTTATCAGCTAACAGCAACATTTTAAATATTGTTTTTTTTAAAGATGCATTTACGATAGCCACACCCTGACAGTTTTTGGCAACATCTTACTACCCGGGCATTGCGTTCAACCATTACCATCGCTTAGCTTTTGAAAAATTATATCTTGGCGGATGCAAGTTTCACTAAGATGAGTTTATAAAACTTGACGCAAACGTGAAACTTCAATTTGAGAACACTATGAGGCAAACTAACAGTTTGCAGCGGCGCAGTCAGAGAATACTGTCATATCTACATCTATGCTACCTACTGTGCATTTGTGTCATAGATGCTACAAATGAATATTCGATTGAACATTTCTGAGTATTTCATCTTTCTGATAAATATGAATTAATAGAAGGGTTTTTTTCAAAATACGAGGTAAACATTTTTCCGTTTCCTGTGTATAGTAAATTACTTCTAACATTGTGTGTGGTGAGAATCCGGGTTTTGTTTGCCCTTGACACGGGGAATTTGATTTATGGCAAAACATCTGTCTGTCAACAACGCTGAACCGCTAGTAGCTAAACTGTTAGTACGATTTTCTCCGAAATTGATATTCTCTGATCAATCTGGCTGATGTCCCGGCCCATTGTATTTGAAACGGATATTTTAACTTGGGGAGATACTTTCCTTGAAAGCTCAAGAACATCTTCAATTTTTTCTTTAAAAAAATATCCAAATTTTGATAAATTATTTTATCGGATAGAGCAAAGAACGCGTAATAAAAGTGGCGCAGTCCGATTTTCGTGGATATTTTTTTCGGCGTCCTGTAGTTCTAGAATATTGAAGAAAAAGAGGTTTCTTTTGAATGAAATCTTTTCTTCATATTTAGATTTGTAAAGTAAGGTCATTATTTTTTTAGAAATGTGAGTAGTATTCGCGTAATTTTGCGTGTAATAAAAGCATTTATTTTAAAAAAGATTTTTTTCAAAATCTATTTAAATTTGTTCCTTATTTTTTTAACGGATAGTGGGAAGTGAGTTTATAAAAAAATGGCTTGAGTTCGCTTTGCATTGAACTCTCTGAATTTTCGAAAATTGCAAAATTTAGGACTTGTAATCTTAATTTCCGACCCTTATATAGTACGCCACTGAATTGGGGAAAATTCAGATAACAAACTCTTCTGCAACCCGTACGGTTATTTTCTCAGTGGCACTACCCGACAAGGTCCCTTAGAAAGACAAGGCACGGGCAGAGACTGCAGCACGTGTACCTTCCAGGAGCAGCAAAAAGTGTGTAAAATTGTTTCCGGGAGTGCCTAATATTTTTTTCTTATATCCTTTATCCTTACGAAAACTAGATTATCGACCTATTTTAATGTGGTATTTAGTAGATGTATTAACGGAAATTGCCTTTCTTTTTAGAAAAAAATCATTCAGTTCGAATGGTTATTCCCACTATTTGCTTTCTCTTTTGGAAAATCCTCTCTTTGTTTTCGTTACATCCACTCTGTTGTTGTATTGGGGCCAGTCATACGGGAAGGCTCTCCGCGTGCATCCAGTGTTCGCCGGTTCCCCGTCGCGCGCCGCGCCGCGCCGCCCTTGGCCTCGTCCCGAGGCCCAGACCTTGCCCTTGCGCCGGCCTCCCTCGCCCGCGCCCTTGCTGCCGTGATATTGTCCTCGTTTAAATCAGCGACCTTGTCCTCGTCCTAGTTCCCATTTGCACTCGATTTAACGTGCGCGTCCTCGTCCCACGCCTGTGTCCTCTGTCAGGTTATCGACTTGTTTTCTCGATTGTTTTCCCGCTGTTCTTTCTCTCCCTTTAGCATCCAACTCTTCGCAATTGCCTTTTTTGCGATTCATATTAAGATAGTAGTAGCAGCTTTATAGATATAGTGACCTCTTAAATGAACAGGTAAAATGAATATATGAACATTGTTAGAGCTAAGGCTCAGTTGTTGGTGTTGATCTTAAGGTGCTTGAAGTAGTTGTACCTATGAGTCTTAAATTGTAATGAACTAGTGACCTGCAGAAGCAAAAATGCTGCCGTGGAATGCATGAAAAATGTGGTCCTGAAGCAGCAAAATTCGGCACACGGCACACGTGAAGAGTGAAGCATGTTTCATTCTCGACGCTTGAGTTAGCTGTGTCGTAAGCAGCAATGATAGAAGTAGAGAATATCTCCGTGGTATCTATGCTACCTACTGAGCATCAGTAACATAGATGATACACATACATCTTCATTTTAACATTTCCGTATTACGTACTTCATCTTTCCGATAAATATGAATTAATAGAAGGATTTGTTTTCAAGATACGAGTTAAGCATTAACCTATTGTAGAGGGTAGACCGAGATCGATCTAAGTTACTTCCTTGGTAGAGGAAGCAACTTCCCTCCTAATGCTTTTATTTTCCGTTATTTATTACGGTAAATATTTCTGGTTGTAAGTTCAATATTAGTTGCTCTATGTATGTCATTTTGCTAATTTTCGTCACAAGCATCCCTCGAATTGGAAGTCTTGTTTTTTCTGGACACTTACAAGTATTAAAATCAATGTTTTATCATCGATTTTATTTATCAATTATTAAAATCGATGTTACGTTATTTGAGCTAGGACCACATAAAGTCA
Organism: Acheta domesticus; assembly: GCA_031308135.1. Lineage (NCBI taxonomy): Eukaryota > Metazoa > Arthropoda > Insecta > Orthoptera > Gryllidae > Acheta > Acheta domesticus. The sequence goes on from JAHLJT010000631.1 coordinate 242,368,068, forward strand.
AGTGTTCTTTTCCCAAGAAGGCGGCTCAAGTTTGAGCAAGATGGGGGGCACTGAGAAACGAGAGAGTGATGCTGAAAATTTCTAGTAATGAATCTTCGAGTTATCATCTCCGTTTCTTTCAAATGAACCTCACTGACCCAGGAAGGAAAACAGACCTTCAAGGTCAGGACTGTCAGTGCTAAGTTGAGAGAACGCGATGGAGATGGTATTCTCTTGTGGTAGGCGAGGAACCATTGGAAGGATAACAGCTGTTCTGTAAAATTCGATGGATTTGTAACGAAGTACCGCCTGTCAGCAAGCTTTGTGCCAGAACGTAAGGTGAAATTAACTCCCACGATTAGGCTCGCATTCATAGAGTTCGACGAAGACCGAACAACTCGACAAGAGAGCTGATATCTGGGAAGACGGATCCCGAACGATAGCACACGTAAGAAATAAAGCGCCCATAAGTAGCAGTAGACAGTAAGACTACTGGCTACTAGAATATAAGTCTCTTCTTTTTCAAGAGCGTTCTCGATGCAAATCATTTTCATGGGTCGCAGCCTCGCACGACGAATGAGAATACGCAGCATTTGACAACATTTTTTCACAATTTTTTCCCCTTCCTTTGTTTTTCTGCTTTTATTTTCGAGCTTCTTTTCCGTTTGTATGGATTTTGCAGGCTGCCCCCGAGTGGCCGCTCCGTGCTTCATCCGAGCTTCCTTTGATCGTTTTCAAGGCTTCGTTCTCCTAAATTTTCCCTTCTTTAGAACGCAGTGTGCTCTCTTCTCCGCCCTCCGCGTTATTTGAGAAGTGATTGCCTCGGTTTACTCCTTTTGTGTTTCTTTCGCCTCCGTTATCACTCTTCGTTTGGCGCATTTCTTCGCCAGCGCAATTTTCTTTGTCGTCTCGCGGTCTTTTTCACTTATGGCGGATACTTAAGCATGCAAACGACTTCTATTTTCCGCGCGGCGCGGAAACGGGCCAGATGTGACTAATGCGTCCCTCGGCCTCCCCCGCGGGGCAGGGGGGTGCGCTGGCGTGCGGCCAGGGCGGCGCGGCGCGGCGCGGCGAGGCGCGGTGCGTGCCCCGGCGCTCCCCAGGGGCGCACTCTCCGCCGCAGCCAGCTTAAGGCGAACAAACTATAAGTTGGGCTGCTCAAACTACTCTCGCACTACATTTTCTTTTTTGTCTTCTGCTTCGGGCTAGCGTTTTTCTTTTCCTTAAAACTAGATTTTCTCCCCTCGAGATCCGTTCTGCATGTTGTGGTAGTGCAGACGTGTAATATTATACCCTTTGTGTAACATTGGCTTATTCTGAATCTTTGTAGTATTAAGAGACTTATGGAAGTCAATGAACGTCAATAGAATTACCCGATTAAGGACCAGATTAAGACGAACAAACTATAAGTTGGGCTGCTCAAACTAGTCTCGCTTTATATTTTCTTTTTTTCTTTTCTGCCTCGTGCTAGGGTTTTTCTTTTCCTTAAAAGTAGATTTTCTCCCCCTTGAGATCCGTTCTGCATGTTGTAGTAGTGTAGACGAAAATAGATTGTGTAATATTGTGCCTTTTCTGTAACAGCTTATTCTCGATCTTATAGTATTAAGAGACTTATGGAAGTCAAAGATGGTCAATAGAATTATCCGATTAAGGAATCTTTGAGCAACCTCCAAAAACACTGTAATATAAGATAACATTACATTAGTCACGGTCGATTATCCAATATTATTACCAGAAATGAAAGAGAAGGTATTGTAATATGGCAGAGATCGTCTTTTCTTCGACAGAAAAACTCGTATAGTGGAGCCATGGAAACGAAAGAGTGCATAAAGCTTGTTCCTATGTTAGTAAAATACTTCCTCCAACACTTTGTGTAATCAGAATCCACCAGACTTTTGTGGGTCCTTGATACCAAAGAATCGATTGACGGCAGAATATGTCTCTCCGAACGTCCATACCTGCACAATGCAAGCGCCTATACCATTCAGAAGACACACTCCAAATTTTCAGTTAACCCAACTCCTAACGAATACTGTAGGATGCTGGTATAGGGCATTGTAATTTAGACCTAGAGAACATTTTATTACATGCATAATCAACGTTTTCTTCTTTAAAGCGTTTACCAATTTTTCATGAGGATGTGGCATTGAAATGTTTGCAATAGTATTAAAAACAATCAGTTTATAGTTCAAATTCCAGTGATTCAGAAATATTTTATACCAGTTAGCAAACACATTTTCAGAAAATATCTTCTTTCATGATCCACAGCAAAAATGTTCAATCAATTAGAAGCTTTTCTTAAAAGTACATGTAAAGGGAGTCAAATAGTAAGTGAATCAATTAGCATTCGATTAAGTAAAATACGAAATCTTCAAGTTCCTTGAGGGTATGAGCGTTAAAAGACCCTAAAAATATTAACAGACCCAAGAAAAACACTCGAGAATAATGATACAACTTTCACGCACAAGTTCATACTTAGTCCACTGGCGCGTTGCTTCGTTCAAGGGCGGCAACAGCGGAGATTCCCTGACTTGAGAGGAAAGGAATACGGCACGAAGCGGCCAGATTTGTCACCGAGAGTGGCGGCTAGCTCTCTATTTGTCGCACTAATATAAGCGAATCCTTTGCGAACTTCTCGTTGTTTCATGGCTGTTTCTCAGCAAGTTTTTTTTACTTTTCCCACTAAAATATCTCTCGATTTTTACTAATGTTCAGTTTTTCTCTAAACATTGAAAGGACGTTATTTTCATCATTCGGTTTGGTGATCGCTGTTTCTATCTATCAACGAAGACCTCGCCAATTGTAAGCCGGCATGTCAAAACCGCGGTCGTAGGAATTATTTGCCCGCCGGAGACACACTTTCAAGTACGGACAACTTCCTCTTATTTTTCTCGCATTTCCCTTCCAAATCCAGGAACGGTGCTCAGAGAATTCAGTACACACGCAAGGTGAAGCGGCGCCAGGCGGGAAATAGTGGCTTCATATGAAAATGTGTTTGCAGATTTGTTCTCCAAAATAATCGAGATTTGATTGATTAAAGGATTTTACTATTCTATATCTATTTTCTTTTTAAATTCTGCCTCGTATAAATAAATATTTTTCCTAAGGGGCGGGAATATGTCTGAATGCAAATTCTTTCCATGTTTTCCTTTTGCATTATGTTTTATTAAATAATTTAGTTATTTGTTGAATGAATATTGCGATAGTGTGAAAGAAGCAAACAATTTCTCTAACATAAGAATTCTCACTTTCCCGCGGACAGCTCTTTAAACAGATTAATTTGAACGTGAAAGTTAATGGAATTATTGCAACCTTTAGTAAACACGTTTAAAAAGCCCATGTGCATTCGATACAGTCGGTATAATTTTACTCTCAATTGACAGTTTTCAATCTGATTTATTTTTACATTTTTAAATAATTTCTTTCTATATGAGGAAATGAGAATTAATAATGTTCCGAAATTTTGGGCAGTAAGCGTCAACTGACTTTTCCAAAAGACTGCTGAAGGAGAATTCTACCGGCCGGCTGCTCTGATCTGCTGTTTTCCGTGGTTTCTTTGAGCAACAGCAGACTAATGCCGGCGCAGTATATCAGGCTATAACAGCCATAACAGGTTAGGAACCGCGCGCGGTTTTTCCTTCATCTTTCTTGTTCTATCCTCATCATTTACACACACACTTACATGTACTGCATTACCACACATGCCGGTATACCGGTCAGAAGCTTGGATCTTCTCCCGCGGACTTTGCCGCGCTGTGGGGAGATACCTGGTTGGGGAAAACCCCGCGCATGTAGGTCGGCGGCGGATCTCGCCATCCAGCGAGAAACGATTACTGCCACATCGACGATCAAACATGCACTACACTTAGAGGCTAACGACCTTGACGCGCATGGAAACAATAATTCGTCAGTCAATCAACCAAAAGACTGTCGTGGAGCAGGTATCCAGAGATGTACCGCCAAACTGGAGCAATTTCTTTGGCCCTTGTTTTTAAATCTCGCGCCAGTTGCTGTGAAGGCAGCGGCCCGGGAACTGCAGGAATCCAATTACCTTGCCCGCGTCTTTGACATGCTCCGTTGGAATACCAGTCGCGCTGTCGCTTGCACTGTCCCGGGGCCGGCAGTGTTACGGCCCGGGCAGACACAGAGTCTGAGAGGAGTGGGCGCGGCGCGGCGCGGAGCGGAAGGGCGGGGCGGGTGATGGGGGAGGGTTGGGGTAAGGAAGGGAGAGGAGGGGAGGTAGCGCTTCATCAGAGCAAGAGGCCGCCCCGCCTCTGTCCCGCCCCCGTCACCGCCGGCTCATATCCGGCCCATTTCCGGACTTTTCACAAGTCGCCGCGGGCGCCGCTTCATCTCGCCCTCCTCCTCGTCGCCGCCCCGCCCCGCCCCTCCTCGCCCCCCGCGCCCGCCCTGTCGGCGGCCCCGCAGAGATGTGCCGACTCGCGTCCCTTGTCTTCGCTGCCCTGCGCCTCAACGACGTGCTCCACCCCCGCTGCCCCGCGCCGCTTTGAATTCACCTCGTTCGTTTGCACCTGGGCTGCTTTGAAGCATAGTAGATCATGAATGGTCGATAGAACTCCTTTATCCCCTGCTCTACTGTTTCCTTCATTTTTTCTTAAGTTAACATTTCTCTTCTCTCTCTTTCTCTCTCTCTCTCTCCTCACTTTCTTCCTCTCTCTCCTCGCTTTTCCCTCTCTCCTCGCTTTCTCCCTCTCCCGTCTCTCCTCGCTTTCTCCCTCTCGATCTGTCCCTCTCTTTCCTCTCTCTCCCTCTCTCTCTTCTCGCTCTCCCTCTCTCTCTTCTCGCTCTCCCTCTGTCTCCCCCTCTCTCCTTCTCTCCCTCTCTGTCTCCCTCTCTCTCCTCGCTTTCTCCCTCTTTTTCTCTCTCTCTCTCTCTCTCTCTCTCTCTCTCGCGCGCGCGCATGCTAGTCCTGACCCGTTTCAAGCATTCTATGAATTCTAGCTATCTCCGCAATTGCCTTTCATATTTTCCATAAATACTATTCAATTTTCTTCCGTTTGTGACATTCTCCATTGGTACTGTTCTTGTATTAAAACGTTTTAAAAGTTCGATCATCACTCGCACTTTCGCTTATTACTAATGCGGAACATTATCCGGGGAGCCATTGCACCTCCTACTGTCGTCGATTGCCTCGTAGTCTCTTTAAATTTGCTTGTGGGTACTTCTACGTACCACGATTCAATAAACAGTGTTAAGTCTTAATCACTTCGATAAAAATACGAGTAATAACGATGCACAATCCGTTCTGTTTGGTATTTTTAATTTTAGCGAGGAATTCTGTAAGAAGTGATATTTTTGAGTGCAGAGGAAGTGATTGTGGCGGGCCGTGCCGCGCGTGTTGCAGATCCGCGACTGGCTGGCGCTGGAAGAGGCCATGCTGCGCCAACAGAGCGTGGTGGTGGGCGACGTCGCGGACATCCTGTCGCTGCTCGACAAGCAGAAGGTGAGTGCAAGGCGTTTCGGCCTCCCCGCCACAGCGGTACTTCCTGGCCTCTCTGCGCACGGACCTCTGGACGAGACGCGGCTGAAGATGTCCTTTTCGTCGCATTAAAAGCGTGTTTTGCTGTTGCTTAGGACATTTTCATTCATTATGAACTTGAGGTGAGAGATTTGATAGCCACCCAAATGTCAAAAGTAAACACACGTTTATGTATAATTATTATGAAATATTAGGAAAGACTAATTATAACGTTTACACTATTCGATCGTATTCAGACCTCTAAGGTTTTCAAGCAAGCCAGCACAAATATAATATATATTGATAAATTCACAGTTTTTAAAAAGATATGCCTTCTAAAATATAACATACAGGGTGAGTCACGTAACTTTAGCACCTCCTGTAACTTTTGAACGGTTGAAGATATTGCAATGCAGTTTTCACGGAAGTGAATGAGGGAATGGGGCTAATTGATATGTGTATTGATTTCTCTTTCATCACTGTATTTTACGAGATATTTGAGGTAACTTTGTTTTTTCAAATGGGACTATACATATTTTTTCAGTCTATCACGACAAGCGTAAAAAGACGAATCCAAAGATATAAGTATTGTCATATGTTAGATAAGCATTTTTTTGAGTAATTGTGATTTTTTTTGCGACTAGTGTTTAACAGAAATTTTCATTGGAACTGTCAGCCCCACAAGGTCACGCAGCGCTTCCCCAGCAAACGCGGGGTCGGGAAAGGGAAGTACTTGAGGATACGAAAAATATTCACAAAACTGTTGCATTTTTTCCTGAACTCTACTTTCCATCCTGATCCATTTTCAGATATTTTGTGTTTCTTAGGGATTGAAAATACGGATTTGTCTTAAGTAGTATTTATTGAAATAAGATTATTTCTATCCCTAAGTTATTATTATATTCTTATTAACATTGAAATTGTTTGCTCAAAATACGCAATATTTTTTGTACAGTTTTAATTATTTATTCTTATTGTGCTTTGTTTCAAGATCCCATTAATACGTATCTTATGAAACCCCATTAAATGGAATTGAAGTTATAAACAATTTTAATACGATACAAACTGATGACAAATCCTTATTGTCCATCCTTTAATTCCTTCAATCAAAGAAAGTCGATAATCTGAAAATGCGGAAGGATGGAAAGCACAGTTCAGGAAAAAACTGCAATGGTTTCGTGAATATTTGGAATATGTTTCGTATCTTCAAATCTCCCTTCCCTTGCTCGGGCGCGCGTTGCTGGTGGAGCGCTGCGTGACCTTGTGTGGTAGACTATTCAAAATGTCCGTTAAACCCCAGTCGCTAAAATCAAAATTAATAAAAAAAAACGCTTATCTAACATATGACAATATGTACATCATTGGATTCGTCTTTTTACGCTCGTCATGGTGGATTGAAAAAATATGTATAGTTCTATTTGAAAAAACAAAGTTACCTAAAAAATCTCGTAAAATACAAGTGATAAAATAGAAATTAATGCACGTATCTATTAGCCCCTTCCCCTCATCCACTTCCGTGAAAACTACCTTGCAATAACTTCAACCGTTCAAAAGTTACAGGAGGTGCTAAAGTTACGTGACTCAGCCTGTATAATGTTTATTTCCAACTCTTTTGAAGTAGTCCATAGCCTATGCAAGTGGACTCTGAAAATGTTGAAACTGATAACTTTGTAGTGAATGCTATACGCACATCGCCGTCCACCCGGGAACGAGTAAATATTCTAGAAAGAACTGAAGTGAAATTTCGTGAACCGCGCCCAGCGTGATGGCCGGCCTGCGAAGGCCGTTGTGACCCAGTTGTAGATGGCGCGGCGCGCGCTGCGTATCAAGTGGCGATCGCCGGCCGCCCCTCGTGGCCCCATCTCGACGCACCTGGCGGCAGAGGGCGCAGGTGGCGCTGTGCGTAGCGGGCGGGGCGGGGCGGGGCCTGGGTCCCTCTCCCCTGCCCTCCCTCCGCCCCCGCGGAAGTTCTGCCGCCGGCCCAGCGACAAATCGGCCGTCTCGCGGCCGGTCGATAGCCTCCCCCGCCCCTCCCGTCCCTTCTCCGGCACCCTCGCCCCTGCGCCCCGCCCGCCCCGCCCCGCGCCGCGCCCCGCTGATTATCCAGCACGTGCCGTTAGTGGGAGGCGGCTGCGAGAGACGGCCGAGTGGGGCAGGGTCGGGAGCACGGAGACGGAGGAGGGGTGGGGGAGAGCGGAGAAATGCGTGGCGCTCCAGGGTGCTGCATTCAACACTCTCGGATTAAATTCAGAGAATGCTGCGTTTTATACGCTTCGCTTTTCTCGCTTTCGCGAGATGTACCTCTCGTGCTCTCTGTTAGTTTTGTGGAAATTGAGTGTCGTTCAAACCCTGGCCCAAAAGAAGCTGTGAAGGACGCTATGAACGTATCATGTGCTCTTTACCTTTTTGCGGGGTGCTTGTTTGGCTTTCATTTAGTCTGCCACTAAAACGCGCCCAGCGCTAGCAATCTGCTATCTCTGCAGTGACTATGGCTGAGAGATCACAGAAGTCGAGACCTGCCAGTGACGGATTTTAATATTTTGCAATTTTCGGAAATTCAGAGAATTCAACAAAGTCCAACCTGCGCCATTTTCACAAGCGTAGTTTGTTCCATGGATTAAAAAGATCCAAGACTTTGAAACAATTTGTGAGAAAATTATCAAAATGCCCATGACGTTTTATGTAAAGTATCCCCCAAAATTAAAATATCCGTTTCATATTCAAGGGGTCGCGACATGAGCCTCATCACTCGTGGAATATCAATTTTGGTATTCGTGCTTGTAGTTTAGCCTCTAGAGTGTTTGACAGACAGGCAGTAGGACTGAAAGGCGAATAGACGCTTTTGCGTAACCAGTTTTTCGATTTCAAGGACCAATAAAACTACAGAACATGTTGAAAGAAGTAATGTATTAGATATTCCAACTAGAATTATACATCTTCGATAGTAGTGACCTCCAATATGAATGTTTCTGCCAAAAATCTCCATTTCTAGCTGTACCGTTACACAACTTCCTGTATACTTCGTATGTAGTGTGCGAGAAATTAAAAAAAAATAAACAACGTTTTAACTATTCAAGAATTGAGTGCTCGGGCCGGGACCCGAATCCGCATCTCCCGATATACACCCAGTCGTATAACAATGAGATAAGGAGACAGTCGATTGTTCGGGCATGGATTTTTCAACATTTGATTGTGGCGTAGTAGAATTCTCAAACCAATATCCATCCATAATCATGCCTCAGTCAAAACTTTTGATCATCATCCCAGTCATCATGTGGTGGAAGGCGATGGCAAACCTCAACTGTGATCATGTCTAGGAAAGAGGTTTAGAAAACATATAGGCTTATGTCAGGAAACATAAAGGCTTATGTTTCCCTTCGTCATGGCCGAGGATTGATTTCGCCTCTCATCATTGAGAGGGAATTCGTGATAAATGACTGGCACCTTGGTTTTTAATACGAATTTTTTACGCTTGCTAATAGTTAGCATTTTTGTGAAATAAGCATGTGAGAGACGCGATTTGAACCCACATCCCAAACCATCAAGAACAGTGTCCATATTTTTCATTTCGTCGTTCATTACATTTTCGCACTAGCTGAAGTTTAACAGTAAATGTTTAGTTGTTTGTGATGAAATGCTGTAGGTAATTACGCAATCACTGTACCGCAATCGCGAGTGGTTCTGCGTGACGTTGTCATCAAAAAGCAGTGAAAACGCGACTGGGGAAACACACCATCAAAGTACGTCGGCATTCATCCCCTTTCATTTGAATTCACATATGCAGTGTGCTTTTGTGTTTAACGCACCTGTTGGTTTTTAAGGTCTAATAACATCCTAATGGGGCGTAAAAATGAAATGGGAGTCCGGAAAGTGACTTTGAAATAGGAAAGAGGCTTAGCGTGAGAATGGATGCTGCAGTTGAGCGGTTTAAGGGATAGAGTGGACAGCAGCCACCTTTCCGTTTTTTCCGGTATCTCTCTTTCACCAAAGCATGTGGCAACCTAGTTAGTAAAGAGCTCTTTAACTACGTTGAAGTTCGAAGAGAATAATCGTTTTCGAGTTACTTGTTTGAGAATGTCTCTGCAATATTTTCCAATAATTATATTGGAAATATTACAAAAATCTAATGCGCTAAAAAGAGTTTAAGTGTGTAAGATACGATTAAATTCAAAATGAATTATATGGACCTTAAATGTTTTTATATTTCGTAGTAGTAATACGGCAGGTCGTCAGAAAATTAAATACAAAATTGGCATGAATATAGTGTGAATATGAAAATATTATACATTTGCGCTGTTGAATTATTTTGAAATGATAATTGCAATGAATAGCTCATATTCCGAGCTCCAAACATTTCCATTACACTTCACATATATGAATATATTAATTAAGGAAAATCAATAATCTGAAGGGAATGCATTAATTGGAAAATAACTTCTTGGTTCAAACGGTTATTCATAAAAGAAAATATTTTAAATGCTGTTTGTTGCAGTCTATTTCATTTTCTCTCTCTACATTTACGAGGTGCAAAAAAACGGTGAATGAATTTTTATAGCAGTAACTGCTGACGCTACATCCACTTCATCTAATACGACCGATAGGATGAGCTGCTGAGACGTCCAGTGTCAAGTTTGAAAGCTGACTGATTCGTCAGAACGTGTTCAGAGACGCTAGAGTGAGGTCGTATTTAGTGTGTCGCACATCATGGATTTCGAACAACGCATTAACGTTAAGTTTTCTTTCAAGTTACAAAAAGGTGCCAAAAAAGTTCACGCGATGTAAAAATCAGTGTGTGGCAGTAATGTGGTAACCGACAAGTTTATAAGAGGTATGAGCGATTTAAAAGCGGGGATGAGTATCTTGAAGACTAGCTACGGTCGGGAAGTCATTTGACCCCAAAACAGATGAAAACATACAAAATGTGGCAAAACTTGTTCCTTCAGACAGACGGATGACTATTCGGGAGCTTACCGATGAATTTAATATCTCGTATGGGACCGTGCAAAGCATTTCAACCAATCATTTGTATACGAAAGGGGCAGAAAAATGAGCCAACAGCTTCCTTCATCACGACAACGACTGTGCCACACGTCGCTTTTGATTTGCGAAGTTTTGGGTAGAAAAAATTCCCCTCTCTGTCATCATCAGCCTTCGTCATGAGATTTAACACGATGCGACTCGTGGCGCGTCCAAATAAATAAAGTGCAGGCTGAAAGGAAATAATTTTGATACCATTAGCGACTTTGAAAGGCCCACGATGCAGTAACTGAAAACTCTCCCGAGATGCTTTCCAGAAATGCTTCCAATCACAGATTGAACGTTGGGACAGGTGCATCGCTAGCCAAGGGTAGTACTTTGGAAGAGAACATGTCAAATTCTACCCGGGTCTTTAGTCTAACTCGCAACCCATATCTGAAAACAAAACCACTGTTTTGGCAATTTGGCAGAACGTGAAATAACAGATATCGGAGTGGGAGAACGGAGATATTATAGTTGGAAGAAAGAGCAAGCACTTATTCTGTCCCTGGCCAGTCGTTCATCCACGATTCAGTCATTATCGTAGGAACTCGCGTTTAGGAAAGAAGAATCGCTTCAAAAATTTTGACGAAGGATCAACGTGTAGTTTTGGTGGAAGTTTACTTTGGCACTAAAACTTTCTTAAAGAGTCGGGAAATGTTTCAAGAAACTTTTTCGGAAATGCTAGTTACCAACAACTCAACAATTTGTAGATTAATACAGCGCTTCAGGGGTACGGAACGTTATGGATAGGAAGTGAAGTTACAGTGCCTCTGTTTTAAAGCAGGAGAAATTATTAGTAAATTCAAGAGGTTTATTTTATTAATATTTTCATTAATTTTATTACGATTTTCCAATTTGTTTAATTTCCAGGTTCCATAATAATAATTAATATTGTTATAGATAATGAATGGCAGCGAAGTTTCACGAGATATCTTTCTGATTTTTAGCCGACTTTCAATAAATAAAAATTGTTACGTTGCAGTTAATACATCGAAAAATTATCCATAACTTCTCTCCACATCTTCAGTATTACATTTTTTTCTTAAGCATACTGGACAGAATCGCCTAGAGACGTTTTGTTTACTGGCTCATTCCTCTGCTCACCCCATCCCAACCACCGTGCGTAGTGCGAAAGATTCTGGTGTGTGAGCCGCGTACCTGCCCGTCTAAGTTCTTGAATGGGAAAAACACAGAAAGAGGAAATTTGCTGCAGATTATGATGTTCAGCTCACTTCTTTCTCTGCTGTCTCGACGCGTCAGCCACGGCAGTATTGAAAGGAAACAATACGCGGTTGCCAAATTGCCAAAACACGAACAGGCGCTAGCAGTCCTGGGTTACGAGATAAGCCAATGACCCTGTATGTAAGCTCATTATTTTTTATTACTTTATTTTTAGTCGCATCAACAGCTAAGGTTATTAGCGACTACAATTATACAATTATAATTTTACCCATAATTACATTAACAAGACTGTGATAACATATATATATATATATATATATATAATTAACATTGTATAGATATATATTTTATGTAATACATAACTTAATTGTACAATATCATATGTTATTAAGGATGTTACAATTTTCACAAAACTTGATCAGTTGGTTCTGATATTTGGTCGAATACAATAAGGTATCTAAAGGTTTATTTAGATTAGTAAATTTTATTTCATTATTGAATTTAGGGCAATTTTCTGTTATGTGGTAAATTATTTGTTTGTAATAAAATCACCATATTTTTGACCACACGTAATAGTGTAGTTATTTATTGTTCATCTTTTATGTTGCCTCGCGCTTGGGTCTGCTTCATTCTGGGTTTAATTGTGTTGCTCTTGTGGAAGGAGGTTCGCTCGGCCGCACGCGTCTTTTGATTGCTCGATTGATGATGATTCCGGGCTTTAACATCTGAGATAGTTAATGCCGTAAGTGTTGTGCATGATTTTATCGTGGGAGGTACGTGATCTTCCCCCGCTGAATGACAAGAGCAATAGGAAGAGCTTGCAGGAATTTACCTAACCAGGTATCTCCAGTCTTCGGTGCACCGCCTCACCGCCCCTGGTACAAGCTGTAAGCTCCACAGCATTTGCGTTAATGTAGTGCCTGTAAGTGTCAGTGTGTTTAACTTAGGGGCGAGGATAGAAAAACGAAGAATGAAAGATCGCGCGCGGGCCGTGGCCCGTTTGTTAGGGTACTGCTCCGGCATTCGCGTGGCGTTGATCGGAGAAACCACGGAAAACTAGAACAGCTGGCCGCTAGAATTCTCCTCCAGAGAGTGGCTGAACTTGACCCAGCTATGTAGCCTAGTGTGGAAAATGCTGCCACCGTCCAGAACGGATCCCTAGGCTCTCCCGTTCAGAGGCACTGCAGTGCTCTGAGCCACGTAAGCCGGTCCGTGCCTCTTTGGTCGCCGCGCCGCACTCCGCTGCACGCGGGTGGCGGTCGCGGGGGAGTCCCTCGTGCGGGGACGCCTCCGCCGCCGCCGCCGCTGCGCCTGGGAGATCGAATGCGCTGCAATTACCCGCGCGCCGGCGCCCCTGCTATTCGTTACAGCTGTGGGGAGCGAAGGGCGCTGCCGAGGGCACGTGAAGGGGGGCGCGGGGCCGTGGAATGTTGCGAACCAGAGATAAAAGTTGTCACTTGGTGAGAACCGTAAGTTGGTTTACTGCCGAAGGGAATTTTGAATGTTAATGAACATTGATCTTATCAAAGATAAGAATGTTCATTATTTCTTTTCTTTCTATCGATTTTTACTTTCTCGCTCCCGCTTACGCAGTAAAGAAAAAGTTAAGTATAATGCGCTAAAAGCTGTGAATTTTCGGCAGAAAAACGTATTTCAGATTTCAGAGTCCTGGGGAACGACAAAGTGGATAAATCCAGTTGCTGAATTTAGGGGAAAAAACCTTGTAACACATGGTGTAACCAGAATTTTTTTTGTGGTCCTTGATACCGAGAAATCGATTGATGGCAAAACGTCTGTCTGTGAACAACGCTAGCGGCTAAACCGTTCACCCGATTTTCACCAATATTAATATTTTCCAATCGGTCTTGCTTATGCCGTGGCCCCGTGAACTTGAAACCGATATTTTATTTTTGGAGTACTTTACATGAAGCCTCTGGGCATTTTCAAAATCTTCAACGAAAAAAGTTCCATCGTTTTTTATTAATTTTTGTTGTTGCATAGTGTGGAGGACTGGAATGGTGTAGTTCTCATTTTCCTTAAAAACTGATTTTTCAAAAATTATAAAAATTGAAAATTTTTTCAACGTCTTCCTACAATTACAATTATGAAGAAAAACATTTTCCCTTAATGGAATCTTAAATTTTTCGGGAATTTGAGTACTTGTCGCTTAAGTTTGCTTGAAAGTACTTGCCGTTTTAGCCCCCCTAGTTTTTTAAAAGAGGGACGCCACGTTCGTTAAAAGTGTAACTTCAATGATTCAGGAAAAGGATCTGTAACGGCTAAAATAATGTGTAAAGCATATTTAAATACGTATTTAAAATGTATATTTATTCACTAGGGTCCATGTTTTCACTGAAATTAACAAATGAAATTACGGATATGTATTAGTAAAATATACCTATATTCTGAAGTGGAATTGATTTATCTACAAAATGTTGCGTCTATATTGTTCCATATCTTGTGGACGAGATTATTGTATCATCTATTATTTATCATCTTTAACTTAAATTAATCGCCTTAGATGATAATCTGCAATGTTAGTTCTGGCTTGAAGTTTCAGTTGAAATTTCGTCTCAAAGTAATTGATATTTCCTCGCAATTGTTATTAATTGATATACTGTGGAATAAATGTAAGAAAATCTCATGTATAAAATCATTAATATTAGAGAATGTCTTGTTTGGTAATGTATACAAAGCAATAGCATGAACTGTTTGACCGACTTTCCACAATACTTCCTGCTGTATATGCTTTATCCACTCTCTGATATCGTATTAAAAAACAAAGCATTCAACTGTTTTCACTTGAAATCCATAAGAGCTATGACAGTAAATATACAAACACAAATGTGGTAGATGGGAACTCCACCAGTTCTCTCGTGAAGATAATTCATTTTGACAATGCGATCAAATTTAAGTACATCCTTCATTTCCTTATTCTTTGTTCAAGGCTGAGAAAGAACCGATCGTGATTCTTTTTGCTTTATTTCATCAATTACTTCCCTTAGATTTAAGGATTTGTTAGGTGGATTGTTTACATGCTTTCGCTTCGCGGTGTTGCCTACAACATCGGAGTTAAATGATGATGCGATTTCGACGTAACGTACTTTCTCTGTTCGAATGGGACGTATCGACGTATCTATCGTTTTCGCCGTTCCAAAGATGCATTTCCGCCGTCTTCGGTGCGTAATTTACCTGCAAATACTGGCCCTGATTTTGTCTCCTGAAGCTTTCCAGTGATTTTGTCTCGAACTCTCTGTTAGTGAATTGCGAGAGACGTTCCACTTCAAAAGTAAACTTTTTAATGTGAGACCAGAAAGTTTCAATGTTGTGGAATCTGCCGCTTCGTAATTTAAATTTGAAAATCTATTAGATTTGTAAAACGGATGCTTGCGATACTAACGCCTCAAGGATCTCCTTTTTTAGTCGGAAACGTCTGCTTCATACAAAATTGACGGTATGAAGTTCTTTAAAAATATGATTAAACCCTAACGTAATGAATTGAGGTGATATTTCTGGATATTTGGTGTCGGAGAAATTTCAGCATATTAGGTAGTATTATTGTGGATAAAGAATTTTCTCCAGGTTTGATGGTAATATTATTAGACAGCAAAATCTGACATTTTATTGCGACAGAATATGCCAGGTATAATTTATATTTCAATACGTTTCCTTTGTTAGCTCTATTTCAGAGGATGATTTTGGTGCATCTGTCCCGTTCTAAGCTGTTCCGGCTTGCTGCTTACCGCCCCAGAATGCCCACCGTCTCCTGACCTTTCCTCCTCTCTAATCCCGTCGCGCCTCTCTCTGTTTCGCCAGACCTTTCCCAACCCTCACCTCCTCGTACCGAGAAACCCAGATTATTTGTTTTAATTATGGGCGGTAACCAAAGTTCTGTGCATCGTGCATATCTTCTTAAGTAATACCTTTTAATACAGGCATAAAGAAGAGCTGTAATTTTCACAAAAGCATTTAAGTCATTGTACACTTTTGCTTTCGCAATACCTTCGACTAGCTGGCAAAGATCTGTATACTATAAGAAATATTTAACTACATTTGTGCGTGTGCGTGTGCGTGTGCCCCGCGTGTGTACGCGCGTGTGTGCGGGTGTTTTGCACGTTCATTACAGTTTTTCGGCATAACTAGACTGGTGGGTGAGCATTTACACAAATTTTAGTAGCGTGGCGTGAAAAGACGGTTTCCTTGCCTTTTTTAAACACATTTCCCAGTAGTATGCTATGTGAGTCCAACTCCTTTAAAGATGAAACTGCCGATGCCTATCTCATTCTTTTCTACAATTTTGTAGATTTAGTCAAGATTTCGAGTGCTGAAACATGTATGTCAGATATTATACGTTCTTTCTTTTTTTTGGGGGGGGGAGGAGGTGAATAAACAAATCCATTGATCTTTTAAACCTCTTCAGTGCCATAGAACTTATGTACTTTTTCATTCAGTTTCCTGTTCATTTAAATATTTAGTTTCTTACCAAATTGTCGTTAAAAGTGGAGGATGTTGGAATTTTCTTGGGAAGTGATCCTCGTGTATGAAAATCAAAATTCAAATTCTGTGGGCGGGATTGTGCGAAGATGCAATTGGTATGAGCTAGGCATCTGGCGGCGGTTCCACGCACTAGGTTGTTTCCGCGGACGGCCGCTAAGGGCGCCAGCCGTCGGTGCGGGGGTAGTTGGAGCTTGCTGCCTTCGCCGCTAGAATCCGCGCGGGTCGACCCGAAGCGGGCGTGTGCTGGCGGCGCGTGTGGAGCACGTGTTGGCCTGGCCCTGGCCGCCCCGCGCCGCGCCGCGCCGCGCCGCGCCGCGCCGCGCCGCGCCGCGCTGCACCGTGCCGTGCCGTGCCGTGCCGCGTCGGGTCGATACTGCGAGTGGGCTGGCGCCTCGGCCCCGTTACGTGTCGTCGTGGCGGAACGTGCGGTGCACTTGAAATCACGCGTGTCTGACTTCGTGTGATCCACGCTGGACCTAGTATTTTCACACTGTCTACGAACTTGAAGCTCAAGCGGTCATTCTTGTGTTTTCCCAATGACAACGTTTTCTTCAGTAAAATAAAAAGATGGAAAAAAAGAAGAATAAAATCAATCAGAAGACCAAATTTGAGTTTTACAAAATATTCTGAATTTTGAATTTGAAGTGGAGTAAGAATTAGGATAAGAATTAGACACGCTATATACGGAGCATTTGTTTGCTCTCGTTAAACGAATATGGGTCTATTTTATGAAGCATTTATTAAGTAATGTATACAGCCTGTTAACAATAGTTTTTGTCTGAGATCTTGCCTCACACTAAAGTATTTAAAAAAAATGTCGGAAAGTAAAGCGGATATTAGGTATAATTATCGTTTTTGTTGTAAGATAAAAGGAATTATGCAGAGACTTTGAATTAAAATAAAAATTGGAATTACAATAGTGGCATTACATTGTGGAATTACAATAGTGGTATTACAATTGTGGAATTACAATAGTGGAATTACAATAGTGGAATTACATAGTGTAATTACATAGTGGAATTACAATAGTGTAATTACATTGCATGGATATAAACCAAAGAACAACTGCCAGCTATTTTTCTTTGGTGATTTGTTAGCGATTTGTTGTTACATCTAAATAAAAAAACACTACTGTGATTAAAGTAATCTGTGATTTGCATCGCTTCTAGTGTACTGTGAACATACATATCATGTTTGCCTACAATTCTCATTAGAATAAAAGTCTGCTTTTGCGGTGGCACCATAACGAACCTTTTAAACAAATATTCAGTGTGGAAAACGTACCTGGTTACGCGGCATGCTGTTCTGTCTACATACGAGTTAAAATCCTCATGAAAGATAGAAATTCAGTGTTTAGTCACTGTAATTGTAATAAAACTGATGAAAAAATACAAATGAATAAGAAATTTTCTAAAACATTCGAATGAATCAAGTTAACTAATTCGTTATGAACTCGGAAAAATTTAAACACTAAGGAGATACGGAACACATTCAAAAACGAAAGAAATCGTAAACCTGTAAAATGGGAACTCACTGCATTAGAGGTTTTCGGTTTCGCAATCACTGCGCCTCCGGTACATCCGATTTCCAGCATATCACTTTTGCATCCGCTACGAATCTGATATACGTTACCATTGCAGATTCTAGCTACATAAATCATATTTCAACGTTACTGATTGGCAGCAAGTTGTGAAATCCCTCAAATGAAATTCGAAATGCTCGGATGACACAACCGCGAAACAGTTAAACATGATTTTGAAAGTCGCTGTTGCGTACTTTTTACATTTAATATAATTCTCTTTGACAACTACATGTCTTCCCAAATGTAGAAGCTAGGATACCGTACGCTATCGCAACTAGCAAACCTCTCAAAATTCCAAAATTAACCAAGCCTCTGAGATTGTCCAAACCTCTTGTTCCTCAAAATTTCAAAATTAATCAAGCTTTTGAGATTGACAAAAACCACTTGTTCCTCAAAATTCCAAAATTAACCAAACCTCTGACATTGTCCAAACCTCTTGTTCCTATTATATGCAGTAAATTACTTCATCTAACTCGTGTAGTCAAACCCACGTTTTGTGGGTCGTTGATATCCTAAAATTGATTTATGGTAAAATGTCCGTCCGATCGGATTTAAATGACGTCGTTTTAAGTTTCTCAAAAATCTCAAAACGTTTTCTCTACGAAATAAGATGAAAATTGTGTATTTCCAGAAACGCTCAAACTACATTCCTAAAGAATAGTCGTCAGACATTTCTGAATGAAAATTTGTGTGTAGGAGCGTATTTTACACTTTTATAATTTTCATAAAACCATGTTTCAATCTATTAGGGTTATGAAAAAATGGGAAAATGCGAAAAAAAAATGTCTTCTAGACACCGATAGGTAGTAGGTAGGAAGAAGGTGGGGAATACCGAATATCTAGTTTAGACAAGCAGAGAGCAAAAAAATATGTGCCATTCTTTATCACCACTAGTTTTCCTTAGTATAGCGAATACAAGACTCATTTCTTGCTTGGAATCAATATTCAAAGTTATGTTGTACATATTACAGCGTACTGTCTGACGATTGAGAATAGTTTTACTTTAAGAGTGTGTATTGCCAATACATTTGTATTTAACTATGTACATTTTAATTTTTTTCTTGAATTTAAAGCACGAGGTCATTTTCGATTTTGCATCTTTTGTGTTTGAAATACATGATGCAAGTAATTAGACTGTCAGTATTCAGGCATGCTTTCACAACGTTTTCTCCGTGGAAGGAAGCCGCTGTCATAGCCTGTCATTTAGCAGAAAAACGAATTTTGCCTGATTTTCTGTGAAACTGTTGTCTGATGAACTAATATTTTTAATTTTTAAATTTGTGCAAATATAAATAGAGTATTTTCTTCATATATTTCATCAGTGACTAAATATTTACTATTGTTACTATATTTTTGAATATTCGTTATCTTTCTTGTGCACCATGTATAATATGTATATTATTAAGCCAAAGATATACATTTACAGTACCATAAACGTAATAATTTGATTTCTTCCGAGTGTTTTCTTTTAAACTTGGAAGATAACTAATATTCCAAGAGGAACTATTAGAAATTCTCCCTCCTTGATGGTCTGACTTAATTGTACAGGTGGAAACATGTTTCAATGCTGCACTGACTGCATGTTGAAAGCATTAACGTACTTCATTTACTGAATCAAGATGCAACTTGCTTATCTTTGGCAAGCAAGTTTCCATTTATGAAGAAGGAATCCAAAACGAACTATTATATTGCCTCACATTTCATTACACTCTCTGAGATACCTTGACACGTCAAAAACAGATCTTTACCAGCCTCTTAATAAAAATTGAATTCTTTGTAAATCTTTTAACAGAACCTGAAGAGTGACTCTTTGCTGAAAAGATTAAGATAATCGAAAATGAAATTCCGATTTAGGAACTGTGAAAAAGATAAGTGCTGTTTTACAAGATAATCGCAAATATTACGCTGAAAAAGAAAACGCAGCTTTTCCGCTGAGCCCCCTAGTCATACAAAGTCGATTTCTCATTGTATGTGCTTATGAGCAACTTTGAAAATTACAAGAAAAAATTACACACACAAAAAAAATTAGAAATCAAATGGTAATGTGTTGTTGTTTAAGGCTTGTTTGTTCTAGATTACGGTGATGTTGTGTTCGGCTAGTTAAAACGGATACCCTTCAAAGAGTTCAGAATTCATGCATTAAGTTTCAGTGTCGGAAAGTACGATCAGGTACCTTTTTTTAATTTTAAAAAAATATTTTTTATTTATAAAGGTAGCAATAACATCGAGGTCATAGCGACTAAGGCGAGATCGCAGCGACCAAGTTATTTCCTGTAGAAGTTTACAAAGCAAGTAACAACATCATAAGCAAGTTCACAGAAAAAAAATGACCATAAAGTTAATATACATGCTTATTTCTTTAAAACAAAAAAGCCTGATAATAACAATAATTTCAAAATCATTCAGATTTTAAAAAAAATATCATTAGACATAGCATACTTTCTACTGAGGTGATTATATTTGGGGCACTGTGTTACAGTATCTGATATGTAGTTAAGAGTAAGTGATATATTTAGATCAGTTATCTTGACACTACACATTAAATATATATTGTGTTTGGAATTCAGGTGATTGTTGGTGTCATTTTTTTCTTTTCAAATTTCTACAAATCTCATCAAATGTTAAAGAATGCAATGTGGATTGATGTGTAAACATAAAGCTAAGGTATGCTACTGCAGTTACGCAAATGAAGGTATTGCGCTATTTTTCCGCGACATAAAATGCCCTTCTTGTGACTTGGCGCTGGCGGGTTGCGCGCCTTTGCATCCACCGGTTGGTTCGCGGTCGTGGATGTAGTTCGCCCGTCTCGCCGCCAGACGGAGTTCCGCGCCCGCAGACACCTCGGCGGCGCCCGGGACCGCCGCCCCGCCCCGCCGCCTCCAGCAGACGATGACGTCATCAGGTGTTGGCTGAGAGGGTGACGTCACGGTGGGCATGGCCAGGTGCACCCCTGCGAATCAATACCTCCCCCTGGGGCGTGCCCCCGCCAGCGGCCCCGCCGTCGCGTCGGTGCGGTGCTCCGCCCGCGGGCCTTGACTTCGGGAGTATGCCGGGTGGCCTACCCTCCCGACCGCCAGGCGCGGCCCGGCACGGCCCGACCCAACCGGGCGCATCGAATATGAACGTAAAATACATACAGATAATTAGGAACAATTATATTAATTTGCGATTACATAATATTGTTTATGTTTTTATTGAGGCTTTTTTTGTTTTGTTTTGGGCAGTGTATGAGGGTTGGGGCAGAAGTCATGGCAACTATTTTTGTTCTAAAAGAAATGTTATTCAAGCGCACAATTTTATTTGTAGCGTGAGAGAAATGCTGCAAGGTGTGTTCATATTTACAGAGGTCTCTGTGAGTGTCTCTATTAGTACAGAAAGCAACGTGAAATTGGTTGCCCAACTACCGCTGTGCGAGATGAATGTAATCGTGTTTCGAGCAGCGTTCGTTTTTCAAGACAGCCGTTCTCCGTGGGAGAAATGCTAGAGAATGTCACGGGGAATTGGTGCAAGTTCTTGGGGATAATGCCCTTCCATACCGGACAGTCGCGAGATGATCACGAGGATTTCTGCGGGGACGTGTAGCAACCAGTGACTAGCAACGCACGTGGTGATATGTGAGTGTGCAGACTGACGTGGCATGTGCAGTAATCGGGCACCTGCCGAATCGGGTCTATAGAAATGATGTTTTTGGAATGTTGTGAACTGGTGTATACTAAAATGCTTTGGAACATGAAACCAGTACTGTAATTTGAAATACTTCAATAAACATGAGAACGACAATTTTGGTGTGTCGGTATACAGGTATGTCCATGCACTTACTTCATCCTCTGCCCTTTCATGTGTATATTTTACATCTTGCACCCGTACTCGTATTCTCTTAAAAAATAGTTGCCATGACTTATGCCCCAACCCTCGTATTATATTCAGCCTTCGCTCGATATACGTATTATGTCCCAAGAAATTCCTGAATCCACGGCAAATGTTTATCAGCTTTAATTCTGGTTGTTAGGTAGGTTTCATATTTTTTATTGAAATGTTTGTGGTGTTCGTCGAATTTTTGTGTTATTTTGCTTTTGTATACGTTTTAAATTATCTGGGAAAATAGTTGTTTTCCGATAACCTAAAATTCATAAAACAATTAGATCTCGCACATTGACATAGAAACTGAAGATTAAGTATATTTTTTTCTTCGAGACGAGCTTTGTAGTGGTATTTGGTCAAAGTGTACTTAAAAAGTTTACTCAGTTTTCAGCGAGGGCAGTTGACTTCGCGAAGTCGAGATAATCTCATTAGATGTTTGCAACAACTACCATGCTCAAAGAAGTTCTATCCTTTTTCGTTGGTGCTTTATATTAGTAACTAGGGAATACATGTTGCCCCACATCGTTCCAGAAATCCATTATCGCTCATATCCTCCTTCCTGTAGAGTAGCCATGACGTGATCATTTCCTCTTGCTTTCTTTTTTTTTCCCCTTCCAGTCCCTTGCTTCTTCTACGGTCGTGCCGGAGCTCTTTTGTTTGTGTCTTCCCTTCGTAACCTCGTTTGTCGTTGCTCATTATAGTCGAGTTCTTTTCCACTTCATCAGGGAGCCACCGCGTTATCTCTTTTCTTATTGAGTTACTTCCTGGATTCTCTCTTCCGCGCTCCGGCGCGACGTGCGTGTCGGCGGCGCTGCGATGGGACGCAGCGAAGGAGGAAGGCTGCGTGAGGGCTGTTGCCACAACGCGAGACGCTCTCGGGCGCGGGACGTGAATGCGATGGCCAAGGCGTTGTGGAAGTAGCCATGGCAACGATGGCGAAGTTACCACGCTAAGAAAAGAATACGAAATGGGGCTTTGTTCCCTACGTGAGAAGATAGTGTGAAGGATGTTTAGAAACCGGTAAAATACAGGTAGGAAGCACGTTAATGGACAGAAAATTTATAGTACCTGCAAAAGGAGGAAGGCCTACCCTGAAGAACCAATTCCAAATTAAAGTAAATTGCTTGGCGACAGATAGACAGATAACGTCTTTACGTAGTGTGAGTTTATAGATAAGTGCTTTAGTACCTGAGGAAAATAGAATAATGGCGTTGGTTGAAGAGGAAGTGGTTTTGACTGTGGCGTTGATCTAAGTAGGAAAAGGTGTGTTGAGGGGTCAGAAGAGATCAGCAGCAGATAGAAGAGAAAAATGGATGAGTGGACGGCCGTCGTGGGGGGGGGAGGGGGTGCAACGCCGTCCGGTGCCGTCCTCTGGACGGCGAGTTTCGTCTCGCTAGGGCGCCCCGCGAGGGACAACTTCAATCACGAATTGCGCTCTCAGTGATTTTTTTTTATCTGACTCTCTGAATTGGTTGGTTATTTAGCATTTAAAAATATACCAAAAGATTTGTCAAAACGTTTTTAGTTATAACAATAAATATTGTAATATATACGTAGGTCGTTCCGAAAGTAATGCCTCCTAATTTTTTACTTAGGCGTATGATTTCAAAAACGAATGCGAGTGGTGTCATAATGAAATATGAACTTTCTCATTAAAGTTCGTTTAATTTCGTTGCTATCTGTCAGAAAGAAGCATAGTTACAGGAACGCTAAAATGGCGTCTAGCTGGAACGCGCGTCAGAAGTCGAGATGTGTGACTGAATTTCTCACTTCCGAGGAAATTGCCATCGACATCACCAGTATCTTGCTGAACTTTTACGGAAGCATACAGTGAGTGTCACTGCAGTGTGGCGACGATGGGTAGTGCGTTTCAGCGGTAGTGACAGGGACGTGAATGCGGTGGTGACAGCGGTGGAACAGTGGTGGTGACAGCGACGTGTCACGTTGCTGCTGCCACACCACGGAATGAAGGAGCGCCTCGATCAGCTCTTCCGCGTGAATAGGTTCATGATGGGAGGTATACGGTGCTGGGTAACTGCGTACGGCGCTGAACATTGCAATGCATTAGAGGTAACGCTGAGTAAATTTAGTTACCTAAAATTGTGCGCAAAGTGTATCCCACGATCACTCACACAGGAACACCAACACCACCGAACGGAATGTTGTGAGGAGCATTCGACCCAATACAAAGCTGAAGGTGGCGGTTTTCTGGAACGAATAATCACTGATTACGAGACATGATGACACCATTATGAGCCAGAAATAAAACTACAACCCATGGAATGACGCCATAAGAAGTCCCTGTACAGGTCAACTCGACTGATAAAGACCTTTACCAGCGTGGCATGTAGGCTCTTGTTCATCGGTGAATAAAATGTGAAAAAAAGAAGGGGGACTACATTGAAAAATAGTGTCGTGTTCAAAAAACTCCGTTGTAACACATTGTATTAAGTTTGTTTTTGTATTTACTGTAGTTGTCGTACAAATAAATAGAAGGCATTACTTACGGACCGACCCTCGTATTTCTGTATTACCAAAATGCTAGACAAAAGGTGAGTCTTTAAGTTAAAAAAAGTTCCAAATGATTTTTAGACAGTCGTACTGTTTATTTAAAGATAAACATATAATGATTCTTAATGTGTATCTTTTAATAAACATGACGACTTCTAAAAATCATATGGAACTTTTATTAACTTAATAACTGTACAAGAGACAGTCTATAGTTCAACTTAAAAGGTGAGTCTTAATGAAACCATTATTTTACGGGCCAACAGAGAACATTCTGTGATGTACGAAATTCATTGGCACTTTACACCAACGAGCTTCTCAGAAAATAAGAAAAAAATAATCTTATTCTATTATAAATGTATTGTGTACTATTATAAATGTAAATGTACCATTCTGGTTTGGGGTACTCACCATGACTTGGAAAATAGCCAGACGAAATATGTTTTTATGAAGCGAAATTTAAATAAGTCGTAATGTTAAACAACTGAAATGCATAATTTCGATAGTGTAAAGATCTTATTGGCTTATGAAATATTGCATTGAAGGCAGCTGTGGGTGTTGCATTCAGTCGGAGAACGTAGAGCGTGCACGGCTGGTGTTCGTCCTCGCCTGGGAGCAGAAACAGGATTGGCAGAGCGGTGAGCACAGCACGAACCAATCATTACGGCGTGGGAACGGACACATAGCTGCGCCCGCGCCCGATCGTTGTCCACCGACCGCCTGCCGAACGCGCCCCTCCCCTTCGGCGTGCCAAGCCCCCTGCAGCCAGGCCGGGAGGGCGCGTCAGCCCTTGTCGCTCGCCGCTGGTCACCGCCGTCTCTGCTGAAGCCGGGCTGGGACAGGCCACTCGTTACTGCCCGCGGAAGTCTCCTCAACACGTTTGAATTGAATTGAATTGAATTGCCTTATTTTAAGTGGCGAGACTCAGGCCATGAGGCCTGCTCTTCCGTCTGACCACGCAAATTTCGCTACACTCTTTTCACCAACTACCCGAGAAAGAAGGTATTTCATGGCGACGAAACAGACGATTTATTGAATTTTGCTCAGAGGCTTCATTTAGGCTTGAGGGTCTTTTACATGAAAGTAAATATACTAACATGAGAAAGCCGGCTTTACTTCCTCTCCGAAGAAAGGCGTACGAAGGATTTTATCGCCCCTAAAAATCCACGGCTTCGATCGGGCTTGAACCCGCGCACTTAGGTATAGCAGTCCGTTACGCTAACCGCTACACCATCGCCAAAACTTCGCTCCTCGCACCCTCCGTGGGCCGTGAAGCTGCTGCTTTTTACTTTCTTGCCTTACGGATACTTCGTAAGAAGAGAAAGTTTTGTAATCGTGCGCCGGAAAACGGCTAATTTTCGCCAGAAAAACTCTTATAGCTGGAGTCTGGTGAGGAACACGTGGATAAAACCTGTTTCTAAATTTAGGGGGGGAAAAATCCTCTACCTCGTGGTGTAGTCAAAATCCATGTTTTGTTGCTTCTTATTTTTCCTGATTCGCGCTTCTCTTTCTCTTTTCGAAATGTGCACCCTTCCTCGTCTACTAAGCAACGTGGCGCCCGGAACTTTCGTTAACATTCTATCCTCATCATCATCTGCAAAGATTACACTTTTCAGTCTGTTCCGGTTCCCAAAACTGTTCACTCCACCTTCTTAGTAGTCTTCCCACATTTCTTCTTCCTCTTGGTATAATTCAGACCATTCTAGTTATTCTCTCTTCAGACGTTCTTCGTACATGAATTTTTCATTTTACTCTTAACTGTGTAATGATTTCATTTACACTTACAATGTTTAATTCTTTTCCAATTTCTTCATTAAAAACGAACAACAAACTTTCATCTGGATTGTTATTCCTTAGTTCGGTATTAAAGTGCGCCTGAAATTTTCGTAACAGCACGGGTGATTATGGTACTACCCCTCGATGATCAGTTACGCCTCGATGACCTATTACGTTTCCCAAGTAAATGCTTACTCCCCCCATCTTCGAGAGATTGCAGCCTGTAAAGAGGCAAGCTTTTTTTCTCTCTTGGGAGTTTATTCAGTAAATTGTTTGGAAAAGTGTTTGGTTCAATGACCGCCCTTCACGCACGGCGCCTTCACGCGGCGTAAAGCTCTACACGGCCTGTGGGCGTCAGCGTTTTCAGAATTTCAAACAATTTCGAATATTCCTCGTGCGGCACAAATAACTGACGATTGCGCAACATTATCAGATAACTATCCCATTGGTGAGATATAACATTTATATTGAAGTTACCAAGGCAGGAGTTCGCATTTATTTGTTAACTTGTGTAATTGTTCCGATTTTCTGCTCCGCCCAAGATCAGAGTTGTGTTGGATTCGATCTCTCTGTTTTCAGCAATTCGCTGTAAAGTATTATCTTGTCATTATCGTGTATTATCTATGATGTCTCGTAGTTGGTCCACTAAGAAAACAGTTACATCATTAGAGATAGGTTCAATATGACGCCCTTTGTAGTCGGAATGTGGCCTTTTGCCTTCATTAATAGCATATTAGTAGTTACAACTATACGGAAGGAATCGTATGTTAAGCAATTTGAAAATCCTTATTGCGAGGATCAGTCTTTGTTTAATGTTATAAATGGTTAACTATGTAGGTAATTAAGTTGGAAAAAACGATTGCCTTTTATCCTATCACTAATAAAATACGTTTACAGGGCCTTTATTGGTCATTTTGGACAGGAAGTAATGAGCCTGTTTAATGATACCCCAGACCCTGGATTTTAAAAGTCACCTTAAAACCACCATCATGTATTTGTCTGGCTCCAAAAGAAGTTCTCTGTAAACCAAAATGATTTACGAACTCTACGAATTTAATTCTGAAATGAAAGGGGAATAATTTAATAATTGAGTACCAAAGCGTTTGTCCGTCCGTCACTCAGATTACATCCCTTTCTTCCCATCTACATCCAACAAATATTTGATTTTTTGCTTTGTTATACGAGAGTATTAGTTGTTCTTGAGTAGTGAGCATGCTACTATTATGAAAAGCATTTTGAGTGTTTTTGTGATTGCATTTTTGTTGCTGCATTTCTCCAGTCTTTGATACACCGTTATCGTTGTGACTTTCTTTGCTTTCCAAGAAATCAGTCTAAGAATTGCAATAGTTTCTATATCAGAATCTCTTGATTCCTTCGTGTCAAGGTGTCGTCACTGCAGTCCCCCTGGAATTCTAGCTGCTTTACTGTTTAAGCTCAACTTCTTCATTCACTCTGCTTCTCACTGGAACGATAGCCTAAAATTAAGTTAATTAAGCCTCGAATTAATCTCGATCAGGTTTTTGTCCAGTTTCCCTGATCCATTGAAGCGAATGCTGAGAATGGCCCCTTGTTTTGCTTCTGGACGTAAATGTAGCTTCACTGTGCGCACATTTCGTTGAGCACTCCTTTTGCTTGTAGCGGTAGGTGACTAGAAGTGATTTTCGTTACTATTTTGTTAGCAATGCAGAAAAATGAAATCAGCTGTTCAGTTACCGTTGAAATTGATTTTCTATAACTCAGGGAACACATTTTTTTCTAATTTCTGTTTTCTAAAATAATAATTTTTCTAAATTATTCTTCTAGTTTTTCAAATGTTGCTAATTTCGCGTTTTTTGTTTTCTTTTAATTTTTAATTTTGGGCCGCAAGAAAATGCGCGCCGATAATCTCTTCTCCCGTACGTCATATGCAGTTTTTACTGTTTTTTGACCCAATAAATAAATAAATAAAGTTGCAGGGAATTTACTGTTGGCAAGAAATTTGCATCTCTTTTTTATTTTTATAGATTAAGTATTTAATAGCTCAATTTTTTCCAGCTTTATTCACACCCTTCTTCACGATATGGTCTTACCCCAATAAGAGCAATATCCCGTTTCCAACCCACTCCTGCCTTCTCCGGCGAGCGCCGTGCTTCCGACGCCAGCGCCCTCGCGGTGCGGCGGCGGGCGCGGGTGGCGGAGGCCGGAATCCCCTGTGGCGCCGCGCTGTGACGTATTGGTATTCGAATGATTGTAAATTTGGAGAGGGCGGCGAGCATCCGCAGTGCGGCCGTTTCATTTTGCCCAGTTAGTGGTTTGCCGAATTAGAAATTTTGTCCCCTGTTATTCGCTGTGTTGTTGAAGCACAAACTCCACTACGGGGCCGAATTTTCTGCATTAATCGCGCAAGGACGGGCTCTGTGTATTGATGGGGGAATTACTATTTGAGTGGAAGGAAGGCAAATCTGAATATGTAGATTGAAGAGACTGAAATAATTTGCAATGAATTTAATAAATAAAAATCATTAAGTAAACAGGTGTGTATGATCTGAAACCTTTTTAATTTCTATCGAATTCTTGCAATTACTATTATTAATGTTCTTCGCACATATCGCTCCACTTGTAATGTGAGTCAAATGTAAGTGAAAATTGTAAATTTTTAAGGTCGATAATTAATTACGTAGTCCTGATAAACGAATTGGAAAAATGTATGTTTTTGGGTATGCTGAAACCACAAAAAAATGCAGCCATGATACCTTTTTTTCATTTCCTTCGCGTTTTTTCTTGACCGTGTTTGTTTGTGAGTTTCGAGTTTTGTGAGTTTTCGTTATGTCATACATCACATTTTACTTGGCTACGTCCCTTAATATCTTTTACATCATGATAGAATCTCGCCACCTTGCTCTTCATTGAAGTTTTCCAATTTTCCTGGGAAGTAGTCCACAGAGGAAAGTAAGAAATGTATTTTCACGCTCGATTTACAGCCTTAAGCTTTGAATGGGTAATTCATACGTTTCACGAGATTTTTGTTTTTACAAAGAAATAGGAATGAACTGCGTCAACGATTCATAGCTTTTTTTTTCAACTCCATTCGTAGTTTGATTGTAGTCTTCATCTAAATAGAGATCACGCTCATCAGATACTAAAAAAGTCGTAATTTCAATTGGACTTTTGGGGACATGGGACATGTATATCTGAAACATTCTCCATATTGGGGCGTGATTTTGGAATTTTTTTAATCGGCTCTGATCTCGTGTACAGAAGTGGAAGGAGAACATTCTCAGGGGGCACCAAGCTTACATTCCCATTTTTTCGCCTGGACTGAAAGCATGTTGAAGGGGCGTTTTCCTTTTCCCAGTAAACACTTCTTACAACGGTGTTCCACAAATAAAGAAAGCAGGAGTATTTCGGGTTTCCTGTTGTTGCCAAAATTATTGTTCTTGTTGTCAAATCTCATATTAACCAGTTACTTTATTAACATTTAATCTTTCCCCCGAAATAAAACTGAATCATTGTAAATTTCCTGAACATGAACAGAGACTCCTATTGGAAGTGAAGCGAATTCGTTTCCATTATGAAATTCAACAGGTTTGGGTCACGTCCTGGAAGAATTGATAAAAAATCCTTTGAAATGAAATATCGTCTATTTTGAAGTTTTTGCGCCACTTATCGTCGTTGGAGGCAAGATAAGGAAGCAGATACAATGAAGAAACCAAACCAATATTTGATTTGAGCTATTTAGATAATAATAATAGCATTACTGTTGATACGCCTGTCTGTCTACTTATTAACTACAAAACTCTAATTAAACAAAGAACTGTATGTGATGGAGAAACACAAGCCATTTTCAATTTCAGTACATCAAAAAACTTTCGAATTAGACTACATGCCGAATCGTATGTAGATATTTGGCTGAAGGCCAGTGTTCTTTGTGTCATATTATTCTGTGAGGTTCGTGAAGGAAAACAATTATCAACGTAAAATTAATTCAAAAGAAATGGTTGGCCTTCATCTGATTCTATCCTTTTAATATTATAATTTTTTCAAGGGTCAACTTCCATTTCTTGTAAGCATTGTGTATATATCATAAAGCTATGCGGATTAGTTGCGTCGACCGTTGTGAACTGTAATGTACGTATCCCTTTAACGGCGGAGTTTCGATTTTGACTGACTGATATTACGGATTCCTGTCAGAACGTTGCAATTTTCTGGATGCGTGATACTATAAAATCATACTCTGTGAGTAACGTTGTGTATCATTCCCAACGAAATGAATTTTTCCCAGTATCATATAAAAAAGTTTTCGTTTTCCAGTGATTTCAACGAAGCAAATAAAATAGAGACGGAAACACAGAAATGAAATGAACTCGGAAATCAAGTATGGAAATTGCATCCACTCTGAAAAATGCATGAAATGAACAAGTAGTAAACTTCATTCTGAGATATGAAATGAGGCGTGGAGATGGATGTTTGATACGGTTGATTGGTTATGCGTGTAAATCAGTTTTTGGAAAATGAATCTGTAGAGACGAAAACATGCCTACGACATTGATTACAAACATCGTACTTTTGAAATAGGTATTTGGCCTAAAATGTGTGAAAATTGGATTGAAGGAGCTGGAAAGGAAAAGGTGAATGGAAATTCCGAGTTGAGGGAGGTGAGAGAGAAACATTTCTCCCGCGAGAAAACTTTTGGCCCAAATGTTTTGGGGAATGCCAAAGGTGAGAGAATGTGATGTGTACTTGTGTTTACATATATATCTATTTGTATGTTTAAGCCTCGAATAGCAAAATGAGCAGATTTACTCAGCAGATTCAGTGGTTAGTGTTTCGTATGTACCCAGTTCACGAGTTCACATCTCATATATATATATATATATATATATATATATATATATATATATATATATATATAAAAGCCTGGAACAGCAAAATGAGCAGATGATTCGATTCGATCGAAACCGTAGATTTTTAAGGGTGAGACAAATCTTTCGTACGCCTTCCTTCGGAGGGGAAGTTAAGTCGGCTGTCCAATATTATCGCATACTACGTGTAAGTGAAGCATTTCAGCTAAATTCAAATCGCCTGTTTCGTCACCCTAGTGATATATTCTTTCACTGCTATACCGCGAAATCTGCGTGGTCAGGCAGACACAGCTCGCCTGATGGCCTGTGCTTCGCTTCGCCACGTACAATACGGCATAATTGAATTGAATTGAATTCGCCCGCGCAGATTTTCCATGTTGTGCTATTCCTTGTGGCTGCGTGGCGCGCGCCGTCGGGGGCTGCACGAAATGACGCCGCGTCCACCCACGCGGACGCGCGCGCACTCAGACGCAGTGGCGCGCGCGGCGCCCGCGATTCCTGCGCCGAACGGAAATTGAAGTGTGAATTATTTATGAGCGCCAAAACACGAGCCCTTCAGCTTTCGGTCTAATTTCGGTCAAATTTTAATGGCTGTTATTGGCGCGCGTTATCGAGTGACGGGCGCGGGAGCGGAAGCTGCCCCGTCGAGGGCCCGGGCGCACCCGGGACTTTGCAACGCGCCGCGCCGCCTCTCCCGACAGCTTTTGCGCGAATTCGCGCGGTGAGGTTGGGTTTGGTATGTGGAATTTGGGCTGCCGTGCACCGTCCGTGCTGAACCAAAACTCCGAATGTGTGAACGCTTCATTTCTGTGATGTATACGTATTCGTCACAATTAAGTTGCATTATCAAATCGCGCGGTGAGATTGGTTTTGGTACGTGGAATGTGGGCTCCCCTGCACCGTCCGTGGTGAACCAACACTCCGAATGTCTGAATGCTTTATTTCTGTGATATATACGTATTCGTCACAATTAAGTTGCATTATTAATACTTTGTAATTCACTTGTGTATTATTTATGTGGATAATTTTAGTTATGTTCTTAATCTATGTTAATCAGATGTGACTTAAGATAGCTTACGTAAAATTCTTTGTTTTCATACAAAATAACTTTTTTATTGAGATTTCGTTTGAAGTTGCTGTTAGCCACTGTTATCGAATTACGTAATAGTAATTACGCTAATTTCATTAATACGGATGGTTCTTTGAAGTGACACACACGATACTTATGACGTACGTTTATATGAAACTTTTTAATGCAATTCTGTCTCTTTGTTGTGGCATGTTGAGGATGGTATTTTAAAATGATATGAGTTGAAGGATGTAATGCATAACTAAGGATTTTGTATTTCGTAGATTTTTGTGTATTTACCTGTATTTTTGCTTACTTTTGAATTTGTAACATAACTTTCTATTGCTTTAAAATTTGTAACATATTTTGTGACGTAGTAAGATCGTAGATGTTAACTAAGTTTTCTGAATTTGTGATTTCAGATCTTTGATGAATCTAAACTAACAAATAACGCTTCACTGAAGGTGTTTAAGCCACATTCCTATCTCAGTACGTGATCCATTTGTCTTTTGTAGCATTCACCATTAACGCTGTGAAGTATGCTGAACAGAATGCTGTAAAATATAATTATTTCCGTTGTATATTTATGTTTTTATTTGTATTGATTTCATTTGCAGTGCTTTGATTATACTGGGCAACAAATTTTAAGTTCTAGTTTGCGACGTATGTTTCCTATCATGACTGTGTTCATTGCTGAACACAAACAAGACAACCAAAATGCCAGTTGGCTCTCGTTTCAACAGCACTTGTAATAGTTATGTTTACAACGAATCATTTATTACCTTAAGCACTGAAATGCTATTCGAGCACTCACTTTAACTAAACCCACTTGTTTTTTCGTTCTCCTTGAATTCTATAGCACGAGCATCACTGGCGACTGATTGTCAATATGCAGCAATCATTTTCGCACTCCACATTCCTTCGTAACAATAGAGAGTAAATTTTATTGATGATAATCTATAATGACTATAATCATTCATTGTTTATCGCTCCAAAATTTGTAGGAAAGATGTCAAGTGGAATGTTTAAGTTAAGGTACAAGTTGCATTTCATTCGTGTTAAGGTGACAGTAAGGTCATTATGAGTTCTCTGTAACTCTCTTTTTTCCCCCCAAGAACTTATTTGCAGCATGAAATGCGTTCCATGCCTCCTCAGCATCACTCAGAGGGTCTTCGAAAGCGAATCTATGGCTCCATAAGTCCGCCCTCCCGCCCGTCTTTGAACGACACTGGCTACTAAACTGTTAATAGGAATTTTTGCCAAAAGGAATAGTCCCCGGGGCAATCTGAACTGGCTCAAAGCTATTTGATTTTGGAAAAAAAGGCGTCCTTGTTAATGTTTTTTGATTCTTGTAAGGTCCATTGATTTATTTGAGGTAGACATTCACTAGCATAACAATCTTTATTAAACAGTTGTAATCACTTATTACACTTTTTATAGTACTACAATCTGTTTGTTTACACAAAAATGTCAATAAGTGGTTACAATTGTTTATAGTGGTTATAATTGTTTATATGTTTGTGGTTACAAAATAAAAATACATATTAAAGGAAAATACAACCAAGTAACCAAGACATATTACACGCACAAATATTTAGTATCACACGCAATTCCCTAGACGATTCCGAAAGCAACGCGCGCTAGAGGGAAAAGTCACTAGTGCTGTAGCAGGCAGCATTACTGTGCAAGACCGCGGCAAACATGAAAGAACATAAAAAAGGACAGGTGGGCAAATTAATTATAAGTCACGCGCGCTCGTGCACATTCGGCGCCCAAGGCACCTCCGGGCGAGCTGGTGCTGCCATCTCGTGCCACGCCCCTTCCTTCTTTGCACCCCCTGCTATCGGTTCTCGGGCGGCAACCCAAAACTTCGGCCTCAAGACGAAAGGAACATCCCATCTCGATCAGGTTTTTCTTCCAGTTTCCCTGATCCTTTGAGAAAATGCTGAGATGGCACCTTGTTTTGCTTCTGGACATAAATGTAACTGTATTATTTGTGCACGTCTTCTGAATTTCAGTGGCAAATATAGTTATTGAAATTATCATTTTCCGTATTGTCGCGGCAAAAAGTACTATTCTTTCATGAAGAAGATGATGAGTGTTAAGGGCACAAATTTATAGCTAATTTACCTTTGAAAATAGATTTTATTATATAGAAGCGATTTTTTTGTCAACAAAATTAGAAAAAACCGCTCTTTTTTCTGTATTCAAAATTCGGCTAGAATATGGTGTAGGATAGAGATCACAGAATTATGAAAACGTGCACAAATTTCAATTCTCCCCATAGCTCGTCACATACAGTTTTCACTGTTTTTGACGTAAATAAATGAATAGAATGCATGGCCACGGACGCCTACTGGTGTGGACGTCCTTTCTAACCATCACCAGCACCTCTGTTCATGATGTTGCGCGGTCCTTGCCATAACTCTCGCTTTTGCTCCTGCGATGTCCTTCCCAATCGTTGACACTGTAGCGTTCTTTGTCGCACGACCGACAGTCATGGATATGTTTTGGATTTTTCTCGCTCCTGCTGCTTTGCTGGTGTTCTTTTTCTGCCTGACGTCTGGGCACTCTGGGTGTCTTCATTGAGCGCTCTCCCTGCGTTTCTAAAATTTGCCCCTTCGCTTTCGTGTCGAACCTCTCTGTGAGCAGTGCGTTAGCACTCAATCCGACCTCAATCTGTTCTTACTAGACTCATTGTATTCCTCTGTCACAGTCTGAACCCATCCAACGTCCATGTGCATTCTTATTCACACTGTTGCATCATTTGTATATATGTTTGTGTGTGTGGTGTGTGGGTGTTCTTATTCACACTGTTGCATCATTTGTATACATGTTTGTGTGTATGGTGTGCGGGTGTGCGTGCGTAGTTCTTTTCTTTGTCAGCTTTGATTAAGCTATTGCTAGTTATTATTCCGTTCCTTTCCCCTCTCCTTTATTCTTTACTTTTCCTCTGCCCACTAACACCCCCTTGGCGACCAGAATTACGGTTCCCGCTGGCGCGATAAACAAATGGCCCGGCTCGACACGAGATGAACGTGCCTTCGTTTGATAAGAGCACTGGTGGAAATATTACGTGTTGCTACAAAATAAGCTCGTCATTCGCGATCTGGATTATATTTCATTCTGTTAAATTACTTGCACCGACCTGATTCTATTTTTACTCCTGTCTAATGATAACGCATAATTGTTTCTAAAGTAAGTAAGTTGGATTTGTGGTATTAATTTTTCCATGCTTTTGTTCTTATCATGAATTTTTAGGTTTCTATAAATTATTTGCCTGCAGCGACATCATGATAACACATCGACGATTAATCGCTTAATATTTTCTTGGGTGATAAATAGACTTCGGGCGTAGCTTAAAGATTGTGGGAAACGATAAGCAGAACCATCACAAACGTTGGAGATCTGTAACACTTGCAGCTGCTAAATTGCTTTTGGAAATCCGGAGAGAGATCTTCCATATTTCTTCTCGCCTATTGCCTGAGCAAAGAGATCCCTAAGAAAGATATCAAGAGACATGAACGCAAAGAAACTACAATTGTATATCGAGTTTTAAGTCGGTGATATTTCTTAATTATGGTTCCATTCTGATTCATAAATATGAAATAATTGCCTTCATTTTACATTTGTTTTCAATTTGAAAATAAATCCTTAAATGTACTAAATAAGACAACTTCGCAACAAGGGATAAAGTGTACACGTCGTTTTCATGAATTTATTAGAATGTGTAGTGTGATTTGAGTTATTTTGAATGGCGAACGTGTGGAGATGCTTCCGAAGTGAACACGAGGAGTCCTTAGGGATGGTCGGGACGCCACGTGGGTGTCGGCGGGCGGAGTGGAATATCTGCGCGGGCGGGGCTCTCTGGCGTCGCCCCGCGCCATTGGCCCCACTCACCCCCGGGAGTACGCGGGCGTCGCTAGGCGACGCGGGGCGGCAGGGGGCGGCGGCCGGCGCCGAGTGCAGCCCAACCGCTACGAACGTCTACGCACGTTTGTTCGGGCCGCAGTTGTTCCATGCGCCCGGCGGCCGCCCTCGTGCCTGCCTCGCCTCTGCTTCCTCAACACCACTGGTCGTGAGTCCGTTGGCCTCTGGAACCACCGGGCTCTCTGGGCATTCGTATATTTTTGTACTCAACGTTCATTCGTTGTTGGGCTTTTCAGAGGGTTTGCCTCCATAGTACACTGTGTGCGCTTCCTCACTTATGGCTTTGTAGCGGGGCCCGCTTCTGCTCTGCCCTCCACTCTGGTGGCTTTTGTCGCAGTGTTCGCTGTCGCTTGGAAAGGCGTTCTCTTGTTTCCCGACGAGTGTGTGTGTGTGTGTGTAGCGCGGGCGGCGCCATGTGGCAGGCTTCGGGAACGCTTCAGCACCGCTTTAATGTAAGACGTTCGGGGTTCGAGTCCCGTTGCACTATCAGCATGTGGGTGTGTGCGTGTTTGTACGTGCAGTTTCGTCTCGTGTGCATGTCGTCAGCAGCACGTGTGTGTTTGTGGTCGTGTTGTATGGCAGAGGTTGTTGGCATGCGGTAGCACATGTGTAGCGCTTGTGTGTGTGTGCATGTAAGCGTATGTGTTTGCAGATTCGCTTTCGCCGGTCGTGCGCGGGAGACGGCGGGGCGCCGACGTCGTTTCGATACGCCGGCGAGCGGCTGGATATCGATCGAGGGAAACGTAGAGAGGGGCGCCAGTCGATATCTCGAACCGGTGGGGGGAGGGGTGTGGCGGGGCGTGGCGGGGCGCGGGGTGACGGAGTGGGGTCCAAGAGGGCGCCGTCGCCGTCGGCGTGGACGCGGCCGTGCCACTGCCATTCATCTCGGTCCGTGGCAGGGGACGCGCGCAGGCGCCACCTCGGGCCCTGGCGGTCACGCGCGTGCGTGCGCGTGTGCGTGCGCGTGCAACCGCCGCCGCCGCGCGGACTGTGACGAATTGAACTCCCCACTTCCGTTTCGTGCGCTTTCGTCTCTTGAGATATGACGGCCGCGCTTAGTAAGTCATGCAATAATGTGGTTCACTAAGGCAGGTAATATTTTAACGCCACTATATGTAGCCAATGGGAAATTAGTGGTCGGTTACTCGAAAGTCTCTAAGTAATGAGATGGTTTGGACAACCACTCTGTACACACAATTACGTATCAGTTTTAACGTGATTTAATTGTACTGATTTTCGAGGTTGTTGCGTCAGAGTGTACAGCAGAACAGCACTCCGATTAAATTACCGTGTATCAGTATTGTGTGAAAAAGGAATATTTTGTCACATTAGGCGATAAACTTTCGTGCAGCACTCTTTTCGTTTCGTTATCGCACGTGTGGATTGGGACAATAATTGCGTTTCACGAAAGACTTTATTCGCGGCTGCGTGAATGGTGGTTAGCAATTAGCCTGCGAATGAAAACTCATTTGGGCGCCGGCAGCAAAAAGTTCAGGCGCGGAGGGCCCGAGCGGGAATCGGCCCGGGAGAAGCGACGCATGGGCCAAACGAGCTGATGGTCTAGCGGGGAATTGCCCGACTAGCTCCCCGCCGATCAGTTTCCCCTCCCATCGCCTGAGAAGGCATAGCCCGACTGCATTCCGTTTTCGTTCATCCGATGTTTCGGAAGGGGTAAAAATGTTTGGCAAGTTTGCATTCCTACGCGCAATATTTTCTCTCACCAGTCGAAAGAATACCTCCAACACAGGTGAATATGTCCGAATCTTCGGAGTTGTGAATGTTGAGTCTGCGAGGTAAGAAAATGCTTCGTGCTGGGAGGTTTCAAGTTTTGTTTCCACAAACTTCTAAGCGGTTATTTTCAATGTTGGTAAAGCTGTAAAAGAACGGGCAAATATTTCTTGAAAACAGTCAGAACTGGATCG
This sequence comes from Acheta domesticus, assembly GCA_031308135.1. Classification (NCBI taxonomy): domain Eukaryota; kingdom Metazoa; phylum Arthropoda; class Insecta; order Orthoptera; family Gryllidae; genus Acheta; species Acheta domesticus. The sequence continues at coordinate 242,405,713 of JAHLJT010000631.1, forward strand.
ATTACAAGGGATCATTGTGCATGCGGCGGGAAACGCTGAAATGAATCCTCTTTCTATGGAGGGAAACAGAAGGGGGTGGAGTCGGACTCTGCCTTTTGAGTAGTGTGGCGTCATGGCCGGGGCCATTACAAAAATTCCTCCTCGCCCAAATATAGTCCTTTGTTTTGCGAAGCGTCTCTTCAGCACGCGCCGGCAACTCTTTCCCATGTGCATTTCAAGTCTCTGAAATGCACGTAACTAATTTTGTTCAAGGCGACTGTTACGACGCCACAGTGGGAAGGTAGGTAAACGGTGTAGGGGTAGCTGAGCGCGGGGTGCGGTGGGGAGTCGGACAGCGCGTGCGTGACGGTGAAGCGAGACGAAAGGAGGAGCTGCAGGAAGTCGGCTCAGAGGTTGCATTGATTAGTGATTCCTGGCGCGTTAACTTCTAAGGTCATTATTCCCATAAGTGGCGTGAATGTAGTAATCGCGTTAGATGGCGATGGTCATTGCCCCGTTGGATGGGGAGATCCGGCGCCGACCCACCCATTGGCTTGCGGGGGCTAGCCTGGGTAAAGTGAAACCCAGGGGACTATCACAGTTGCGCAATGGACGTGCGCAAAATAAAAGAAGAGATGAAATATAAATAAGGGAACAAAAATAATAACTGGTGACAAGAATACAGTTTGTGTACGGCGATGGAAATGCAAAGAAAACCAAATGGGTTATGGAATTATGCTTTTCTACAATACCATTAAGAAATGGCGTTTTCCTAACATTTACCTTTTTGTGATTAAAAAAGTAATTTTGTTTTCTTTATTTGTGGAATGTTGAGCCTTGCTCGGCCTTCAAAATAGAATTTTGGAATGTAACGTAAATATCTAAATAATTTGTAAGTGGTATTTAGAAATAGTGATTCTTTGCGTAAAGAAATGTTGCATTCATTACAGACAATCAGGTGATATTAAATATATTTCATGAGACAAGGTTGAAGTTTGTACAAACAAAGTTTGAGTTTTTACAACGTTTCAGAGATCATTTGTCTCCATCAGATACTTTTTGGCTAAAATCAAATTTATTATATAAATATTGAGATGAAATCATCCTTTATAAACATCATGTAAGCAGAAAACAATATTAAATAATGAAGCTTACCTTCTATTGGATATAAGTTTTAAGTTTAGTTTATGAATCTCCAACTGTGTTTTATGTACAAATTTCAACCTTGTCTCATGAAATATATTTTATTATCACCTGATTTCCTTTATGAATGGAACCTTTCTTTATGCAATGAAGAAAGACAATTAATAAAAAACTTATAGTGATTCTACTAAACGGAATTCCTTTGTCGACATTTTAGGGTGTTTGAATTTATAGTTGTAATTGAGTTATGAGGAGGGATTCACTAATTAAAAGAATGCAAGTGCGTCAGCTACTTCGTGCAATGGAGGACAGTGTTTGAAAGCAGGAATTGCTCCGCTATTCAGTGTCGGTGGCAGGGAATGTGTGTGGGGAGAAGCGCGGAGAGCGGTGGTGCGGGGCGCGGCGGGGGGGCTTCGGCTGCGCATCGGGCGACGGCTGATGGGTCGCGAGCGTCAGCAGCCGCCCCGGGGGGCGGGGCGGGGGGCGGGGCGGGGCGGGCGGGGCGGTGGGGAGGGTTGCGGCGGTCGGCGAGGGGCCGGGAGGTCGCGGAATCATTCGGAATGCGCTCGGGACGCACAAAGCCAGCGCGCGCGGCGCCTCCGCATTCAGCTGTTCGCCGCTTGGGGCGCTGAGACACGACGGCGAGGAAGTGAGGGTCTGCCGGTGGGGCCAGGGGGAAGAAGGAAGGGCTTGGGCAAGCGAGTTGAGGAACGGGCAAGTGAATAAGCGAAAGAGCGCAAAAACGTAAGACGACTGCCAAGCAGCGGGAGTAGCAGCGCGGGAGAACGGAGGGTGACGTGGATGAAACGGAGAGGGGGCCGTGAGTTTCTCCCCTGGCTGCTCGCGGCGCAGCGGACACGGAGGGAGAGGGGGGTGGGGAGGGGGAAGCTGCCGCATGCATTGTGTTGTGTGCGCGGCGCGTTATGATCGCGGGCCCCTGGGCTCCTGCGAGGGGCGGCGGCGGCGGCGGCGGCGTATATAGGATTAGCTTAGGGGGGAGGGGCACGTCCTTTCGCCTGCAGTGAACTGTTCTGTGCTAGGAGCTAGTAATGAATTTGCATTACAAAGGAACCGTCATAAGGCACGACTAACGCATGCACTGGGGGATCTAGTAAGGATTCACCCCTCCCTTCATTGTTGGTTGTTATACTTGTATTATTTGTACAGAGAAAGTATTATCTTGCTGCGGTCAAAAACGGTGACTTTTCGTCAGAAACCTCTTATTGTGGTAAAATGATATCGAAAGAGTGAATAATCTTGTTTCTACATGTAGTAAGTTACTTCCTCTAACAAGTTGTGTAACCAAAATTTAACTTGTGTGTCCTTTATACCGAAAAATTGGTTTAGTCAAAAGCTCTGTCTGCCCGTCTGTGGTCAACAATAACACGTAAATATTTAGGATGATTTTCGCCAAAATTGACCCTCCCCGCGCGCCACCCTCCCCGCCCGCCACTCGCCCCGCGCCATGTCTGCCCCGCCCGGCACCTGCCACTCTACCCACCCCGCCCCACCTCCCGCTTTCCCACCCTCTCCGCCCCGCCCCGCCCCGCACCAGCCCCGCCACCCGCCACGCCATATGCTCTGCCGTCCCCCCGCGCGCGGCGCCTCCCACCTCGAAGGGGGCGCGGCGCACGTGACCCCATTTGGGGAGGGGGCGCGTCTTTGCCGCCGACACCGATCGCCCATTAGACGCCCCCACACCCGCCCTCCGCCGCCCGCAGCGCTGGCTTCGATCCCACTCTCCAATGCTATGCCTTTTCTTTTTATTATCTTCGCCTTCATTACTGATGTGTGGGGATACTTTTTTCCAGCAAAAATCCCTGAAATGCAATTCGTTTGATATATTATCCAACTTTACTCTCGTTTCTTTTACTTTCGTATCTCATCACTGTAGTTCGTTATATTTCGTAATTTTTCTGTTTTGTTTTGTCTTTACGCATATATTGTATTTGTTCTTCATTGTTTAGAATTTCTTGTATTACAAAGTCTTGGACACCTACATATATTCTGTTCCCGGAATTATTCGATGATGAAATATATATTGTCATTGCTGTCAAAATGACTGGTCTAACAGAAAGTCAAGAGCAGCATATATTTTTTTCACGATGCTGTCCCAATATTTCTCGTAAATTGAAGTTCTAGTCGAAAGATGTGTTCATTTGAGTTCTGATTTGTACTGGCCATACTTATTTTATATGTTACTTTCCTGTTTAACTGCTGGTTTAAGATTATTTATTGAGAATTATTATATTGATGGGGAATAAAGCATTAGTTTCGTAGGAGTAGCAATTATTCTTTGAGAATTGAATGTCTTTGGTGAATGCTGGAGGTGAGGGGGCACGGGAATGCGCGCTCTACTGAATGATTTCATTGCGCCACCGCAATTTGAGGAGAGGAAAGGATGCAATGCAATGCAGTCTTAGAAATGACTTAGAATCAAACTTCAATGTGGTCACCGAACGTTACTCTGAAAGGGAGAGACGACCTTCGCGCACAGTGTTTTCGAAGCTCGCGATACGTGACGTCGAAACCACTTGCGGAAACGCGCGTGCGCGGTCGTCAACGCACGCGTCTCTATTACACATACAAACATCCTCACACACATATCCGAAACAAAAAAAGCGCGCGGCCGAATGCGGCTGTCGGGAGGCGTATTTCCCCCCCCCCCCCCGCCCCCTCCCTCGGAGCTCCCGTCGCGCTCTGGGTTTTTGTCGCGTATCTGAAAGCACTCTGTCCGTGGGTGACGCGGGGGCCGAAACCCTCCCCATCTGTCAATATCAAATTGCAGCAAAGCACCGGCAGTGGTCGCTGTGGCAGCGCCGGCTGAAGCTGACACGTGGTTGAGGGCGCGCTGCGGTGGTTGGCAGGCGCTCTGGCATGGGCAGAATCACGAGGGAGAGGACGGGGCTGGTGGAGCTGACAGAGGAAGGGCTGTGGGACGGTTCACTTTCTTCCGGAAGGCAAGGAAATGGACGAAGAGTGGTGACGATTGTGATATTGTCGAATGGCGTTGGTGGTGAAAGGGAAGCATTACATGTTCGGCCATAATTTTCAGAGAAAATATGTAAGAGGAGATAATTCATGAAATGAAAAAAAAAATTCTGAACGAGAAAGTGAAAGCAAGCGTAGAGATGACGCAAGTGGGTGAAAAATGGAAATGGTAGTTTCAAAAAGAAGAGGAAAATTCAGCTAGTCTTGTCTCAGCGAATGGACCCCACGCATAGCGTTAGCAGATACGAAGAGAAAATTGTGCTGGTGTACTCTCCGTGCTCCCTCTAGTTCAAGCAGCCCCAGAGCCTTGTTCGCGCTGTGCATTGTGGGTCGTGCGATCCAGCACGGACCGATGATTGTGTTTCGAGAGCCACGGTTCCCGCTCCATCACTCTCCTCAAAATTGATGAAGAGGATTCGACAAGTTCCCTTTTTATTTCTCTCCATTTTACGCCCTCATCCCCGTACGCCTGCGTTTATGACGATGGGGACCATGACTGCGTCGTGGTTTTGACGTGTGCTGTAAATTCGTTTCGTTGAGATATTCTTGTGTACATTGGAAATATGCTCCGGTTCTCTTTTACTGAATTGGGTTCTGGAATTTCGTTTTCGCCTCGTCCTATTTCTGGTCACGATGAAACCTCGTTAGAGGGCAAATGAAATCTTTGAATGAAGTGGAAAAAACTGTCAAAAATACACAACGCAAGTTTGTATGTTGACTGGACAACCCAGAAGTTTTCTGGGCCGCTACGCTCGTTGCTGCTTGCTGACGCTCGCTGCGCCTCGGAAGAGAAAAAAATTTGAAACGTCATCTCGACACTTTTACGGCACAGTTTCCGGGGACATTTCTGAAATTATATTGTTGAACTCGCGACTTCCACTGGCTTCTGAACAACTTCCGCGCCGCTTCGCTTTGTCCTTCTCTCGCCGTCGCAGTTTCTGCCAGTTGTCCCCCTCCCTCAGCCCCAAGGCGACGCCGGCCCCCTCCGCCCTGCTGGATCGGCGAAGGCGTTTGTCGCAGCCGTAGCATTACGCGCCTGTTTTGCCCTATTGGTGGAAGGGCTCGTTCGAACGCTCCGTACAGGGGGGTGCAGTAATTTCTTATTTAAGGAATTTTCTTTGTAAGATGGTCTCCGCAACGCAATGCAATGACCGAGGGTATACGCTCGACGCCGTTTCTCTCTCTCTCTCTCTCTCTCTCTCTCTGTCTTCTCTCTCTTCACTCTCTCTCTCGCTCGACTCTCTCTGTCTCCCATATCTACTCTCTGACTTTGTCTCTCTTTACATGTCTCTTTCTGACTGTGTCTCTCTTTACATATATCTCTCTGACTGTATCTCTTTCTGCCTCTCTTTTCTCTCCTCTCTCCTTTCTTTCTCTCTCGTATCCCTACTGCATCTCTCCCTCTTACTCATTCTCCTGTCTATTCTAAACAGCACTAGCGCCTAAACAATTCGTAAGATTTTTTTCTAAAATGAATAGTATTTTTAAAAAGAGGAAGATACCCGATCCATCTGGTCCAACTGAAGATTTTGTAACGTAGTCGCAATCAAATAAGATGCGATGTGTGCAGCTGGAGAATTGATTAGTAGAGTAGATTGACACAATCCCATATGTGTAATCTTGCACCATACAGCAGACACACTCCTCAGCCATAGTGGGAATCAAACATACAGTGTCACAAGAATTAGTGAATCTACACAAAAGAGTTGATCATTTAATTGTCGTCGGAGAGATAGGCATGGCAGTTATTATTTTGTACTGCTCATTTAAATGAAATTTTTTATTGTAATTTGCAAAACAAATGGATATTTAAATAATTATTGAATAAATTAAATGGAACATGAAGTTAAACATTAATGTGTACTAATGTATTAAAGACGTAATTGAAATTATTATGGACTAGAAATAACATTTGGTTCCCAAATAGTTAATATTTACTTTTTTGACTCATCACTTTATAAGTATATTTAAACTCTTGATGTTGGCTCGCATATAATGCGCTAGCATATTTTTTCCATATGCTACAGATTCCATGGTCGCAAATACCATGTCCAAACCTGGTATTGAAGAGAAAGAAGTAGCAAACTGTGTTATGCACTATGTATTAATGCTTTATTACGCACAGCCTGGAGACCTCCTAACAAGCTAAGGCTTTAGTGATATACATGACGCAAAAGGACACTTTCAACAAAACGCACTGGCACACTGTTCACCGAAGCTGGCATTGGGTTTCATGTTCATTATCGTATGGGATGCGCCGGGAAGTCCCGCGGACACTTAACAGACTTGCAGAGTTGTCCAAACATCACTGTGACCAGTAGAACGAGCGCACTTAATTGCAGTGCACTACAGGAAGCACCCGTTAACACGGATACTGTCGATTTGCATGGAACAAGTCATTGTGGTGCGTAAGTTGGCGGTGTCACTAACCACGTACGAAGAGGAAGATTTAGATACTCTTAAATTCATACTTCCATCCTACGAATAGCGGATCTAAAAATTTGGAAAAGAAAAAAAAACATACTAGTTAATAGTGTTTTTATCAAACGCAATTTTTTTTGTTTGACAACACTCTCTTTTTCTCAATATAAAGCTTATTTGAAAGTAAACTAAATCCATTCGTTATCGGGTACTTACAGTAAATATTGTGTTTTACGACATTTTATGTAGTGTTAATTTGAGAAAATTGATCACTTTAGATTGCGATGATGAAATTTTAATGCTCAAAGAGAATAGTAATTTATGTAAGAAGGGCACGAAATAGATGATTCAAGCACCAGTCGAGTTTGTCGTCCGAGCGTAGCGAGGGGAACACCCGTGAGCGAAATGCAATGCGTGAAGTAAAGAAATATACATTTTATTTTACCTTCCTTGTACAAAAGTAAATGGATTCCAGTATCGTAATACTATTGTTTGTAAATAATAAACAAAGACGTCGTCAAGGCGAAAGACAATTGCGAATCGTTACAGATGTTTCGCATATGGAAAGCAAGCCCCAGAAACCGTGTTTCCCGCGTTGAAAACTATGTTTACATTGTAGCTGTGGAAACGAGTGGTGTCAAGTAATTAAAATACCTAGATTCAATGCCACAAAGCGACGCGTATGCATAAAATGGTCAGTTTTGGTTATATGTTTATATTTATCAAATTGTTACATAATCGTAACAAATTTACTATCGGTACGATTCAGCGCTTTGGCGTCGTAGGACAGGGGCAGTTAGGTACGTAGACAGTGCTGTGATTTCGGAACCCGCCTAAGAAATGGGTGTAAGTTGTCTTATTGGGGTAGGATACATTTCGAGTTCCTCATGTAATACACCTATAATTAATCTTTCCATACTCGTATGGCGAGGCAGGCTACTCTGTGCGAGATGTGTGTAATTGGTTCCCTACATGCAGGACATTGGTACAAGAACCGAGATGGGGACAAGGGATATCATGGGCAAATGTGTAAAAGTACTTGACCGACTTATACGATGTTCGGGGAAGGTGCTGTACACGGAGAATGCCCTAGATAAGCAATAGATACCGTGAGAGGTCCTGGTAGCTTTACATGCGTTGATAGCTCCAGAGAAAAGAATGGGCCAAAACCGAAATGATAGTCGACTAAAAAGAATAGGAATCTTAACTTACAAGAGAAAGTCTGTACCATTCCGTTTGACCATTCGTTAAGTTTGCTTTACATTTCATTTTTTGAGGTAGTTTACCTTTAGCAACTCATTCCAACAACATCTCTCTAAATTTCGCTCTTTTTCGTACATCATTATTTTTCTTTGTTTTTGAGATTTTTTGTCTTGCAAATCCAACAATGGCTTACGAATCGTAGTAATACGTTGGATAACTAATTGTATCTGAATGCTAAGTAAAAATAAAGTTGCAACGTTTGATGCATTATTGGAATTGATGTAATACTGAAGAACCTCGGAAAACACCGCTAGTGTACATGAAAGAAGATCGTGAAAACTAATTTTTAAATTTCGGCCAAAACAAAATCGCTTAAAATCGCATAAAAGAAACAAGAATACTTATTCATTTTTATGAAACTTAATTGTACCAGAAGTTATTCTCAACTTTTTATACTTTTACACTGCTTTCACACTACTTTTTGCATAGTTTTAGTAATGATTTATTTACCGAAGTCTACAGTCGAAAATTTGGTGACATTTTTATCTGATGTTTAGGAATGGAGGCTTTCTATAATTATGTTAATTTTAATATATTTAAAAATAGTCAATGTTACTAAATAAACAGAAAGTAAAATAAACTCCCATTTTGCAATGAACGACCAAGTGCCTCAAAAGGCTTTTGCTCGTGTGGCATTGGGTCAGAAATGTATCCGACAAACTTGGTCGTCCGGAACAACTGGTTCTTGACGAGAGCATTCGCTCGAGACCAAGCTATGCAACAGAAAAACATGTTCTTTGGCTTACACCGTTCACATTCTCCCTTTTCTGTTTCGACTTCAATTCGTCACATCAACTTGGGAAGTGCACAAACGCAGCAACACGTCTGTGCTACCCCAGGAGAGGGCGTGGGTGTTTTGGAAAACTACAGTCGACTCCGGTTGTGAACTTCCGAGGACTAATATGTTTCGTTCACTATATCAGAAGTGCACTATATCTCGGAGTTCGCTGTATCTCGAAGTTCGCTGTATCTCGCAGTTCGCTGTATCTCGGAGTTCGCTGTATCTCGGAGTTCGCTGTATCTCGGAGTTCGCTGTATCCCGGAGTTCGCTGTATCCCGGAGTTCGCTGTGTCTCGGAGTTCGCTGTATCTCGGAGTTCGGGGTGTCTCGGAGTTCGGGGTGTCTCGGAGTTCGGGGTGTCTCGGAGTTCGGGGTGTCTCGGAGTTCGGGGTGTCTCGGAGTTCGGGGTGTCTCGGAGTTCGGGGTGTCTCGGAGTTCGGGGTGTCTCGGAGTTCGGGGTGTCTCGGAGTTCGGGGTGTCTCGGAGTTCGGGGTGTCTCGGAGTTCGGGGTGTCTCGGAGTTCGGGGTGTCTCGGAGTTCGGGGTGTCTCGGAGTTCGGGGTGTCTCGGAGTTCGGGGTGTCTCGGAGTTCGGGGTGTCTCGGAGTTCGGGGTGTCTCGGAGTTCGGGGTGTCTCGGAGTTCGGGGTGTCTCGGAGTTCGGGGTGTCTCGGAGTTCGGGGTGTCTCGGAGTTCGGGGTGTCTCGGAGTTCGGGGTGTCTCGGAGTTCGGGGTGTCTCGGAGTTCGGGGTGTCTCGGAGTTCGGGGTGTCTCGGAGTTCGGGGTGTCTCGGAGTTCGGGGTGTCTCGGAGTTCGGGGTGTCTCGGAGTTCGGGGTGTCTGGGAGTTCGGGGTGTCTCGGAGTTCGGGGTGTCTGGGAGTTCGGGGTGTCTGGGAGTTCGGGGTGTCTGGGAGTTCGGGGTGTCTGGGAGTTCGGGGTGTCTGGGAGTTCGGGGTGTCTGGGAGTTCGGGGTGTCTGGGAGTTCGGGGTGTCTGGGAGTTCGGGGTGTCTGGGAGTTCGGGGTGTCTCGGAGTTCGGGGTGACTCGGAGGTCGCTGTGTCTCGGAGGTCGCTGTGTCTCGGAGGTCGCTGTGTCTCGGAGGTCGCTGTGTCTCGGAGGTCGCTGTGTCTCGGAGCTCACTATATACCCGCGTTCACTATATACCCGCGTTCACTATATACCCGCGTTCACTATATACCCGCGTTCACTATATACCCGCGTTCACTATATACCCGCGTTCACTATATACCCGCGTTCACTATATACCCGCGTTCACTATATACCCGCGTTCACTATATACCCGCGTTCACTATATACCCGCGTTCACTATATACCCGCGTTCACTATATACCCGCGTTCACTATATCTTAGTTCACTATATCTTAGTTCACTATATCTTAGTTCACTATATCTTAGTTCACTATATCTTAGTTCACTATATCTTAGTTCACTATATCTTAGTTCACTATAGCTGGAGTCGACTGTCTTGTCACAATCCTGCCCTCCCGTGCCTCACCGGCCAGCGGCGCGCAGCGGAGTCGTGTTTCCCTTTGGTTGCGGTCGCTGGCAGCCGGTGCAGCCTCGGGCGCTGGGTGTCCGGAGCAGCGTCTGCCCCGCATCCGACATCTCGGTCTTGGCTTCGCTCCGCCGCGGGGCTCGCTCGGATGCCGCAATTGCATTAACGACTCCCCCTCTCCGTCGCGCGCTCCTTTCCGGCCGCCGCGCCGGCGGGGACAAGGGCCTGGCCAGTGCCGTGCCTGACGCTCCTTGCAAACTTAACGAACCTCTAGACTCAAGTTGATATTTTGGAGACAGACATTGAAGTAGGATGGTTGATGTATGTTTTTGTACTGTTCTGCTTTTCTTTGTTTCAAAGTGCTCGTAAACTTGGCAATTACGTTTTATTGTAGTTTGAAACGACATTAATTTATTTTAACCAAAAGCATTGAAACTTTTTTCTGGGTTATGCTTGAAAAGTTTTTATTACTTACTTTAAAATGTGCGTTTTTAGTGGACAGATGTTACATACGTTGTTAAATAAACTTTCGTTTTAATGAAATGAAAAGTTATATATTGTGAATGTTATTAATGTGTTGATGTATATTCAAGAATTAATACATGTCTGTCATTATATGTATCAATGCTAAAGCTTCCTTTGACTACACTGTCCTGAGATTTGTGATTGTCATATTGTATCTCCTCGCTCGTGTACATGGTTCTTGGTGAAGTTGTGTGTATTAAAGGCAATTGGGATTGTTTTGTGCGCAGAATGTGCTGCGGGAGCTGGAGCAGAAGAAACCGCAGCTGGACGAGCTGGTGCACACAGCGGAGAACTTGAAGGCGGACTCCAACCGCCAACAGCTGCACGGGAAAGGTGAGTGGTCGCATCTCTTATTCCATTTGGTTAATACTTCTTTTGTCAATGTTCATCTCAAAATCTTTTTGGAATGTTTTTATCATTCTCTTTAATAGAAAATCACAAAAATGTTGTTTCCTGCTCGCCCTCTTTTTACAATTAAACGTTGTTTTGTTGAAATTCAATGACATAGACACTCCTGAATGCGTGATCTATTCCGATCCTAAATAGACGCATACATCGATGGCCTATTTAATGCGGTAATACAAACTTTAGCCTGTAGCTTCGCCGCCTCATTTTAAAGAGGTTGTGCAAGATATTCTGAGGTATCTGAGGCCAGCAACATAATAGTAAATCCTCTATTCGGCGTACACTGCCAGGCAGATTGCCGGTGGAGCAACATGAAGCCGCTTTTACTAGCCGAGCTACAAATATTCAACAGCACGTCGCTATGCAACATTGCGATGATTCTGAAGGACAGATTTTAGAAACATGGCAGAGAATTTACTTAATGCCCTGTGCTCCAAATAGCCTTATTCGCCATGTTTCTTGAACCAGTACTGCCGTGCTCACAGTGGGGCGTCGTGCATCGTTATATTGGAAGAGGCCGTTTATAGCCGGGAGCACTGCCGACATAAGCAGACTCATTTGGCGCCCTAAGAAAGTCCAGATACCGAATATCTGTCAGTAACATCCGTTCGTGAATAATTCTCCCTTGCGTTGGCCGTGGATATACTGTCCAGGCTATCACCCCTCCCTCCATGTGTCTCTGCCCAACATTGCTTGCAGATGCCACAACCTTCGATGACAACTGGCGAACACGCGGTCGACCGTCGATGTGATGAACCTGGAAACGGGATTCATCGGACCACGTGTCCTTATCTAGACGATTTCTTGCCAAATGCATTCGCCGTGAAGCGTGGAGCTCCATCAGACGAGCAGAGCGCTGCGAACCATCCGGGACACGTGATTGTACCTTTGTGCATCTGTTCGAGCAGTGGCCGTGTGGTCGCTCCGAATAGCATTCAAGGCCATTCTGTGGCCTAGACGTGTGGATGGCCGACGTGACATTGTTTCCCCATTTGAAACGCGCTGACAACAGCAGCTCGAGAGCCCAAGCAAGACAACGAGATTTCAGATATGCTGTGACCAAGGCGCTGTGCCTTCAGTTGTGTATCAAATGCGGATAGTTTCAGCGCGTGACACAGGTGTCTCGTAGAACTTGTATCATTTTAACACATTTCCGTCGCCACCTTGCGAGTTCCACACATAGAAATGGTATCGGATGGTAATGCAACGGTGTGTACACATAACCGGAATACGATATACCAAACAAATCTAGGCAATTAATGTTTTGTCATCTTGTTCGTTTCGTTAGCATGTTTCCAATAAAGATATTTAAATCTGAATCATTTTTAAAGTAATTAGTTAGACTATTGAATTAATGGTCCGTACAAATTGTTAACAATGATAAATTCATAAGCCAATCTTATTGATTCTCTAATCTCTGGTTGCCATGAAAACTAGGGCTTGTCCTGGCGCACGTATTAAGTCTGCTCAAAATTCCGATAATTACGACCCTTTTTCACACACGTGCAACGCAACATAGCTGCGTACGTCGTGTAGATGAGTGTCATCGTAAATGTGCATTGTTTTTATCTCTGTAACGTTGTGTAGTTACGGCCATCAGTTTGAGTCACGACTATTCTCAACCGCGCTTTCCCGCGCGCGTAATGCGCTGGCATTTTTGCTGGTGGCCGCCGGAGGAAAAAGCGCCACAGGAATGTGTTGCGGGCTCAGCGCATGTGCTTTCTCGTGACGAGACGATCATCATAAAAATATTTGCTAATTCGAGGCCCCCCACTTACCATGAGTGGGTGTTTTTTTACCTACGTTTCCTGTGTTTTCCATATTCCATGTAAGAAATAAGTTCTTACGTATTTTTTAAATATATATTTTGCACGCCGGCTACCCGTCTCTCTGTCTGTCTGTCTGTCTGTCCGTCCGTCCGTCCGTCTGTCCGTCCGTCTGTCCGTCCGTCCGTCCGTCCGTCTGTCCGTCCGTCCGTCCGTCCGTCCGTCCGTCCGTCCGTCCGTCCGTCCGTCCGTCCGTCGGCCCGTCCGTCCGCCCCCGTCCGTCCGCCCGCCCGCCCACCCACCCACCCACCCCACCCACCCACCCACCCACCCACCCACCCGCCCGCCCTACCTGTCCACCAGTGACGTAGTGTGGGTGATAGCCGCCCGAGGAGGGGAATTTCTTTGCCCCCTTATTTAGGTATTTCAGTTTAAAAGACTAAAACATACAACCTTGAACTACGTAGCAGATAGTCAAACTTATAATTACACAAATAAAAACGCAAATACAATATTTAATCGTAGTCGAATGTAAACGTTCAGGAACAATAAAGTTTTTCAACAAAGTTCAATAATTTAACAAGCACTACCCTTTCTTAAGAGCACAGTTCGGAAAGCGTGTACATATATACGTTTCACGTAATGTGAAGAGGACGACTGACTATCAATCAATGAAACTTTCATTGAATTGTCAAAGCATCACTCACGGACTTCTCGGAAGGGACTTACCGTACTATAATCTGATTTGCAATCCAGTTGAACACTATTATTTACGTGATAGAATTCATTCTTGCTGAATATTAGTCATGAACAAATCAAAGCTCAAAATAAAACAGGGGGAACCCCTACAAGCTATTACAGACGGTGTTGTGAATCGCTACAGTGAGCAAGATGCCATTATTATACATCCATTGGAAGAAGTCATTGCACTCAATAAGTAAGGAAAGATTTCGTGCTCGTTTAAATCGTAGGTGCGTCAAAAATACGAAAAGAAATGGTTCTTTTTACAAGATATTACTATTTTTTGCGAAAATTTGCCGTCCCCTAAAAGTGCCGCCCGGTGCAGGCCGCTCCTGCCGCCTCCAATGCGCTAGGCCACTGCTGCCCACGCGCCCGCCCTGCCTTCCGGTCCGCCCTGCCTACCTATGTACCCGTTCGCCCTTCCTACCTATGTACCCGTTCGCCTTCCTACCTATGTGCCCGTCCGCCTTGCCTTCCTACCTACCTACCTACCTATCTGCCCGCCCGCCCTGCGTACCTACCTGTCCGCCCGCCCTGCGTACCTACCTGCCCGCCCGCCCTGCCTACCTATCTGCCCGCCCGCCCTGCCTACCCACCTGCCCTGCCTACCGCTCTGCCCGCCCTGCCTACCTGCTCGCTCGCCCTGCCTACCTGTCCGCGCCCGCCCTGCCTACTTGCTTGCCCGCTGGGCTCATAGCGATGGGCTGAACGTCAAGCTGAGCGACCGCTGCAGAGCCAAGGAACTCACAAAAACAATTGACGATTTGCTGTCGTGATCCTGCGTTACTTAACGAGCCCTGCCGCCTGTCCCTCCCAGTGACGACGCCCTGCGTAGGAGCCGCGACGAGAGAGAATATTGGAAGAGGACGGATGGTGCGCACGGCGCCGCGACGGGAATTTCACGTCCCGTCCTCGTTCGACCCCCGCGCCGCCCGGCCCGGTCGACGCGCCGTCACCATGGCGACATGCGCCCCCGCTCTGCCCCGCGGCGCCGGCGGCACACCTACGCGCGGGCGGAGCGCTGACGCTCGGCACAGCTTCTGAGCGTGAGCCTCGAAATAACATGGCTGGGGCACGACGATGTCCATTTCTGCCGCGGGGGGTAACGGAGGATTGCTATTTTACTTCCATTGGTGGTGAGAGGTGGAGGGAGAAGTCTCGGGAGGTGCGGTTGGGCGAAGGTGTGTGGGAGGCGGCGATGCAGCGTTGTGACAGTCGCTGTGACCAGGAATTGTTATATTTGACCAACCACAAAGCCACCACTCATATTCCACTGCGAAATCCTGCATAAAGCGCTCAATAAAAGGGTAAAAGCACGACGAATTGAGAGCGCCGCGGGAAAGCTTTGGTCCAGTCTGACAGAAACACCGATCCCCCACAATCTTCCTCGAGCCATTAGTGTCATTGTGGTATGAACAACTACAGGCCACGACTATCTTGCCAGCCACTTGCATCGCATAGGGGTCTTCGAAACCGACGCTTGTGTGCTATGGAATGGCCCAAAGATGAATGCAACACACCATCCGATGTCCCCAGCCCTGAGTGCCAACACAAACCGTGCAGAGGACGACTTATACAGAGAGACAGACCGTCTATACTGGTCAGCGCGTCACCAAATTGCTAACCTGCCAAGGGTGGGCGCTGGCTAGTAAGTAAGTGACCAGGAATTATGGAGGGGGCGGTGTCCAAATATCGACCTACTCGTGCCTACCGTATATTCTAGCCGGCGACGAAAGCGGTTGAGAAGTCCCAGACGCAGAGGGCTACTCGCGATCCGAGAGGCAGCCGATAGCCGGCCGCTCGTGGATCGCCTCTTCCATCTCGAGATGACTCGGCCCGACCGTCCTCACGCGCCGCCCCGCGCCGCGCCTAACGTGTTTCCGATAGCAGCCGCGCCGCCACGCGCAGTGCTTCCCTGCCCGGCGCGCCGCCGCCGCCGCCGCCGCCGCTGATCAATACGGGGCCAGGCAATCTTATCTCGGAGCGACTTCGCGCGCCGACGCCCTCCGCACGTACACGCTCGCAAGCACGCACGCACCTGCTACGCCACGCCCCCCTTCCCTCTCACCCCCTCTTGTTGCCACCGCAGCATCGTTCTGCGAAGGCCCCAGGGTTCGAGTCCCGACGGTGGCAGGATTTCCGACTCTAGCCTTACAGCTAAGTCGAATCCAACCGCTGCCTGGAGGAGAATGGGATCGACTGCTATGTTTGTAGTTTTCAGTGGTTTCTCCGAGCAACACCTGGTGAATGGTAGAGCAATACTCTTAACAAATCGGCCAAGGGCCGGGCGCGATCTCTCCGTCCTCTTCCTTGTCCTATCCTCACATCTTACACACACACACACACACACACACTGCATTACTACACTGGTCGGGAGATTGGCGGGAAACCTATACCACGTGCGGGTGGGGCGGTGCCGTTTGGAGGAGATATCTGGAGAGAAATCAAAACTCACTCACTATTCCACTTTCGCGTTTCTCACGTTACCACATCTCTTTTCTTCATATGCATTAGAGGGCTTATTTGAATTTTCATCCCGCTCCAAATATCTTCTATACTTGCAACACTTGACTTCTTACTCCATTGTCGTGACTCCTCACGTAATTCTACACAAGTACCACCTGTTTTCCATTTACTGTAATATCTGCACCTCTCATTCTGGAAGACATACCTTCTTTCATTAACTTGCCTTTCCGCTCGCGAAGTACTTCTTCGTTTCTAATTTCGCTGTTGAAATGATGATCCTTGTCGTGCATCTCTTTATGGAGAAGTGCATCTCTCCGTATTCTTAACCAGAACTTACTTTCATTCTCCCTCGTATATTCGCGTTTGCAATTCTCTTAACTTCATTGCTGGCTTTTCTCCCTTGCGCTCCTCTCTCCGCTCCGCAGCCCGCCCGGCAGACAGGTCCGCTCGCGTTTGCGGTGATGTTATTGACTTTGTCACACAATTATCGGTTAATAATAAATAATTGCATCAATATATTATTCACGCGTTTATGTTGCCGATCATGTGGTTGATATTTCCGACGAATATCACTTTCATTCACTGCCCGTGTGTGGATTTCGAAATATCGGCCAAAAAGTAATGCGTGTTAAATTGAGAATGGAAGGCGTAAAAGGTATCAGCCAGTCTCTTTTAGGATACAGCGTGATTCGTTTACCAGATTTATTCTGTCTGTTCTCGTTCGGGGCAGCACGTCGCTCCGGAAGGAAACCTTTCCAGTGAGGAGCTTTGGCTGCCCCCCACCCCTCCGCCGTGCCATTACAGCAAAGAGCGAAATTCATGCCCGTGTGTTTCGCGAGTGGCGCCGAGGCCAAAAAGGCCGGGCCGAGGCAAGAATGCCGGCGGCGAGGTGGCCCGCTAATGAGCTCTTGTGCTCCTCCGGGCGCCTGCCGGAGCCGCCTGCCGGAGCTGGCGCCGCTGGGCCTCCGCTCAAACGCATGCAAATGGAGGTAAACTATTTGCACGAGTCCGCGTCGTGTGGGGCCGGCGCCGTCCCCAGAGGTAGCAGGGAGGAGGCGGGGGTGGGGGTGGGGGCGGAGGCGGGGGCGTTGGGGTAGAGGCGGAGGCGTGGGCGGGGGGTGGAGGCGGAGGCGGGGGCGGGGGGGGGCGGGCCCAAATGGGAACGGGCGGTCGGCTGGAGGATTGCGAGATGAAATGAATTAAAGCGGTGGGACGTATTCGTCCTACAGTGTCGTTGTTGCGTTGATTGTGCGTCACCGCATTGTCGTTGCCGTCATTGTCGGTGAGGACGGCGGCAATAGGCACGCGCCATATTGCGGATATGTTCTTTTGAATCTGAAGGAAATGTTAAAAGGAAATCTGTATTGCTTCGGTTCATTTGAATAATACTTTTATTTTCGGTACATCTCTCGTTTCATCATGTGCTTATTTCAAGAGCGCATTATCGCAATTAGTGAAGGTTTGTAATCTCACAAGACAAGTGCTTGGAATATAAAAAAAAAAGCCTATCAGGAGGTGCGAATAACGGAACGTAATTGTTAAGTGCTGGAATTGCTGTTTGGAACTTATTCCCTTTTCACGTTCGTTTTCCCGAGTTGGAATTCGTATTCAATAACCTCTCATATTTTATTATTTTTTAATTTAGCTTCTTTGCTTCTTCCAATAACGGTCGCTCTTAATTCCCTTCTGCTTTCCGGCGCCCTTTATTTTCATACGCCTTAGAACTCTGGCAGGCTTTGATTTCCTTTTTAGTCGGTAACGAGGGAGTTCTTTCTCCTCAAATACGCCGGCGCTCCGGAGCGCGCGGAGGAGTGGCCTCGCCCGGGAAGACGGCCGTTGAGGGGCACCCTGTTTCCCGGGGCGGGGCTATACGCGCCCAACTGATTGCTCCAGATGCTTCCCCGGGCCGTGGGAGTGTATCGGTATAGCTTTCGATCTAAATCGAATTGGAGATTACATCTGTATCTTCGGGGCGGAGGGCGAATGGGGCGAAGCGCCTCTTTGAGCGTGGCGGGGCGTGGCGGGGCGGAGGCGACAGGTGCCCCTCGAGACGGCGCCGCCGCGCCAAAAGCACACGCGGAGCGTTGCTGCTGCCCGCGGGTGCAAATGCCCCTCCAGGGGCGCACACGCCAATAGAAGTGCTCGTAATATTTGAAGATATAAAAATATTTAATTTTTATCATATATATGTCTGTTCATATTTTAAATATATTAAATTGTATTTAATTTGGTCAATATTATTTAGAACAGACTTTTTTTTAGTCTTTTTAAATTAAACAGATATAAATGCCAAATTTTCAGAAACAGCCTTTTGACTTTTTTCTGTTCGTATTCTTCTATTGCAAAGTGAACTTTTCACTGCAGTGTTGATTAGTACGCCTCAGGCGCCGGATAAAAGGGAACGCTTTAGTGAGAGTTTACTGAAAGCTGATGAAACTTGCTCTAGTTGCCAAGTAGATGGCACTCATTCTGGCTGTAAGTGCAGTACATGCTTGCATCGCTGGAGATGGCAGTGATCTTGGCCCGCTGGATGGCGAGATCCGGCACCGTCGGCTAGATCCCCCAACCAGGTATCTCCCACCAGCGGGGCTCCGCCCCGCCTTGGACAAGATATAAGTTCCCTCCGCTTTCTCGGCATGTGTTAGTGTAGTGCATATAAGTATAAATGTAAGGAAGGGATGAGGAAAGAACAAGGAAAGAGGAGGAAAGATCGCGCGTGGTCCGTGGTCCATTTGTGAGGGTACTGTTCCGGCATTCACATGTTGTTGATCGGAGAAATCACGGAAAACTAACGATCAGAGCAGCGGCCGCTAGAATTCTCCTCCAGGCAGCAGCTGAATTCGATCTAGGTATGTGGCTAGTGTCCAAAACCCTGGCACCGTCGGGACTCGAACTCTAGGGCCTCCCGGTCAGAGGCACTGCAATGACATCAATTGATGCCCAGAACCACCTAGGCCGCTGTGGGGACAGAGTGGGTGGTGGCGGCAGGGGGGCGGGGTAGGGTGAGGCGGGGCGTCGGTGGCTCGGTCGTGTCTGCCCGCCGCAGCGGACCCTCTCATAATTGTGGCGCTATTAATAGCGGGCTGCGCCGCAGTCGATAAATCGATCGACCGCGCAGGTGCGCCTGCGGGAGCGGCGGGCCGCGTGCCTCCGTGAGGGGCTGCCCTGGACCCGCGCTCGCGTCATGTGCACAACTGGACCAGGGGCTTAGAACCACGACACCCCTCCCAATGAGCACGCGGCTCCCGTTCTAGGGCGGAGTGACGCTGAGTAAGCAGGATTCTGCCTATCGGAGATATAGATCTTGATACAGGGTATTTTAGGCCGTTTGGAAATGTGAAATAATTTTAACGTGAAATTGATTTTAAGGGACTTCATTTTCGCGTTTGTTTTTCTGTGTATCGTGAGGTAAATCTTGTGTATCGTTAGGTCAATTGCAGAAAGCCTGCACAACCTGTTGAATTTTTCAGTTGAATTTTTAAACTCGTTCCCTTTGTTTGGTCATAGATGAATCAAAATATTTCCGAATATATTTTTATATTTACTCGCTCTTTGTAAGAAGGGATAATATTGGAACCGTGCGCTAGAAAAAGGGCGAATTTGTTACAGAAAAAACATGTTTTGTAGGTTGTTAACACTGAAAAATCGGTTGACGGCAAAATGTTTGTCCGTCTACCTGCCTCCGTTCGCTCGTCCATCTGTCAGTGTTCAACGCTAGCGCCAAAAATGTTTAGCAGATTTTCTCCAAAATCGTTTATGGCGATTGCAAGGAACTCGAGGCCCTCTTCAATTGAATCCGATATTTTGATTTCTGAGGTTACTTTACATGGATCCGTAACATTTTCTAAAATGTTCTAAAAAATTCTCCAAATTTTTGGATTATGTGAATATCGAAAAGGAATATGTTTTAGTATATTAGATTTACTGATTTTGGTACTTGTGGGGCAGTGAGTTACATGTCTTGTCGAATTGTCAAACCCAAAGATACTGTACATCTGAAAGGATGTGCCTATTATTACCATAGCAGTGTGGTAAGTTTGGGTACCAAGATTCCCAGTGTCCTGGGGACGACGAAAGGGTACCGGCTTAGGAGGCTCAGGCAGTAGTTGAGTCGACTAAGTGCCCTGAGGGCCTGAGCTCTTAGGTTTCGAGATTCGACCGTGACAGGATTTTTGACACTACCTACAAAGCTACCTCGAATTCAGCGGCTGTGTGGAGAAGAATTGTGTTGTCCAGGTCTGTGATTGGTGGTTTTACGTGGTTTCTACGTTCAACCAAGCGAGGCCCGTTTGTAAGTACACTAACAAATGGGCCACGAACCGTGTGGTATCTTTCCTCCTCTGCCTTTTCCTTTCTTCTCCTCTGACACGCAGTTACATGCACTACAGTAGTACACATGCGGGGAGACCTATCGGGAGCTTAGAGGTTGTCTCGGCTGAGGCGGTGCCCCGCTGGTGGGAGATACCTGGTTGGGGAAAACCCCGCAACGCCGACGTGTATGTCAGCGCCGGATCTCTCCAACCAGCAGAAGAAGATTACTGCTACAGCCAGCAATAAAACGCGAACTACACTTACGGGAAAACGATCTTAGTCGTCCTGGCGCCTGGAAGCACTAATCAATGAATGAATGAGTGAGCGTGCGGAGGGCGGTGGCCGAGCGCAGCGAGTGGCGGGCGGAGGTCCCCGTCTCCGCGCGGATTCGTCTTCCGGCGGCGGCGGCGCCAATCCATTTGTTGCCTTCAAACAGCGTTAGGCGCCTCTCAGGCCCCGGGGCGACCCGCGCGCGCGCCCCTTCCTCCTTCCCTTCCCTTCTCCACTCTGCTCTTCCCTGCCTCGTCTCTCTTCGCATTCGTTCCCACTTGCGTTCCTCTCATTTCTCTTCTCCAGCCTCTCTCGCCCACCCCATCCCACCCCACCCCTCTGCGCGACCCCTGACCTTCCCAAGCAGCCGACGTTCTCCACTGGTGTCTTTTCGGACTGCGTGTCCTGTACTCTCCTTCGACGTATGTACGGAGTAATGTACTTAGTATAGAGAAAGTGAACTAATACTGCAGCGAAAATGCCGTTTTTCGATAGACAAGCTCGTATTGTTCTCCCTGATGCAACTCAAGAGGATTTTTCGTGCTGTGTGTAGTACGTTTGCTTCTCTAATGAGCAGCGTAGTCAGAATGGAAAGTTTTTTTTTGTTCTCTAATACCGAAAACGTTGTTTGTTCTAAAACGTCCTACCTTGCATATGTTAACAACACTAGCGTCTAAGGTACTCATAGGACATTTTCCAAAACGTATATCCCTCAAGAAATCTGGCCTGCACTTCTGCAGTTTTGGGATGAATCCATTGCATTTTTGTGGTACTTCACATGAAGAGCCTGGCTTCAAAACAAAATACTCAAAAGGGCTTTAAATTTCGTGTAAGAACGGTCTGAAATGCACTTTAAATATACAATAGGTCCCATTCTCACTGTAACCTTGGAATTTTCAAGAAATGCAACAAATAACAAACGAAATGTCTTTTTTGAGCAGTGCCAAAAATATCCATTTTAGAGAAATTAAACGTAAACCACTGCGTTAACTTAATTTTTTTAAATAGTGTATCTAATAACTTTTAGTGAAATTTATGTGAACATGATGGAAAATGTGTCTTTTCGTGTTTGCACGCTTACGAATTGGCAAGTGGTGACAGCAGAGAATCCCTGTGAGGCTGCGGCGTGACTGCGAGCGCGATGAAATGACCTCTTCGCCCCCCCCCCTCGCCCCCCGCTCTTGATGAAGTGCCGTCTGCGCCCGGGAGTAGGAGCGGCCGGCGCAGGGGGTGGCGCGGTGGAGCCATGCACAGCGGGGCGGAGCGGGGCGGAGCGGGGCGGAGCGAGGCGAGACGAGGCAGGGCGGAGCGAGGCGAGATGAGTCGGGGCCAGACGAGATGAAACGGGGTAGAGCGAGGTAAGGCTGCGAGACGGGCCGCAGAGGGGACGGAACGAGGCGGGGCGTTAGGGTCTGGGACGAAGCGGAGCGAGGTGAAGAGCGGTGAGGCGGGACGGGACGAGACGGGGGCGAGGTGAAGCAAGGCAACGCAGAGCGATGCAAGAAGGCGAGGCGTGGCGGGGCGGGGCGTGGCGAGACGGTGCGACGCGGGGCGAGGCGGGGCGAGGCGGGGCGAGGCGGGGCGAGGCGGGGCGAGGCGGGGCGAGGCGGGGCAAGGCGGGACAAGGCGGGGCGGGGGGTCGAAGCGGACCGAGGTGGTGCGAGACGGGCAGACGTAGCGAAGCGAGATGAGTCGGAGCGGAGCGATGCAAGACGGGCCAAGCGGAACGAGGGGCGGAGCGAGGCGAAGCGGGCATAGGCCATGTGGGGCGGGGCGGGGCGGGGCGGTCAGGTAAGCCTGGGGACGGGGCTTCGCGAGGAGGAGGCAGGAGGAGCGGAGGGAAGCTCGCCGGTGGGTGGGGGAATCTGAGTAGCGCTGGTGCTGATGGGAGAAGAAAGTTCCGCGTGTGCTGCCACTTGCCATTGAAATAACGAGAGAGGGTTTCGAAGGCTCGTCAAGAAACGAAAACATGAATATGATGCCACCTCAGGTGCCAGTGATTATTCTTGTGGTATTTTAACAAGTAGGGCACGTTTCAGACTACTGTTTTTTAGAAACAATAATTTAAAACAGATTTGTAAATAATAAACTTCAGATGTGTGAGGAAAAGTAACAAGAGGAAATACGACTGCCACGAATGGCTCGAAAAAGAATGGACGAAAGGGTCACAAAAGATGAGTAAATAGAAAGCGTGAACACGTTACGTGCTTTTTAACGCCTTTTACACCATGAGAATTTAAAGTCCCGAAAACATGATAAAGGGTGGAGTGAGAGTTAGAGAAGAAATGTTAACGAAACAACACGGAGATAGGATTGCAAGTCTGGGAAGATTTGAAGTGTAGATAAATTCACAAAATGGTACCCGAGTGCGTTTCTTTGTTAAGATAAGAAGATGAAACAAAAAAATATTTAAATGGGAAATTTAATTAGCATACTGTCGAGAGTGAAATTAATTGACTCTCCACTTTATTTTTTAAGGTGTGCACTGAAAGAAACCAAATGAACAGCTTTTCCTTAATAGTGTTTGCTTTCTCCTTTTAACGAGAAATTACCCATTGAATTCAGCAGTCTCATTGTCGTTTATGATTTTTTCTCTGTTTTGCAATAATTTCATTGTATTTTGAAACAAGGTTGCATAATTACTCACCCTAGTAAGTTAAAACTGAGATGGAATGAATTGTTTTTATAGATCATCTAATCATATACACTTTATTCTATTAGTTTTTCATTAAAAATATTTCTCGAGGTAATATATTATTCACTACTGTAAGACAGCAATGAATTTTGTATTGAAACAATTGTAACAATTGGCTTTGTGCGTAGGGCACAGCATGTTGGAGCAAATGCGTGTTCGAAAAAATCCTGGTGACTCAGAGCATCAATTGACCTCTGCAGTGCCTTTGATCGGCAGGTGCTTGGGTTCCACTCCCAACGGTGGTGGATTTCCGACACTACGTAGCGAGGCCGAATTCAGTCTCTCTTTGAAGGAGAAGTCGAGCGGCCGGCTGCTCTGATCGGTAGTCTTCCGTGATTTCTCTGACCCACACCTGATGAATGCCGGAACAGTACATTACCAAATGGGCCGGGGACCGCGCGATCTTTCCTTCTCTTTCCTTGCATACACTTAGTGCATGCAGTGCACGACCACATACGCTGGGAAGCCAGTCGGGAGCTAGAGCTTGTCCCGGCTGGAGAGAACCTGTTTGGGAAAACGTCGCAAGCCGTCGGGTGGGTCGGCTTTGCACCTCGCCATCCAGCGGGGGAAGATCACCGTCGCATATCAGCGATGGAACATGCACTACTCTTGCGGGACGAATGACCTTGACAGTTGACGCACCCGCAACCAACCAATCTATAAATGGAAAATCTGAAAATTGCGGGAGTTCCTTTGGGAAGAGATGGCCTGCTGGAGAGCATCTGGCTTGGCTGGCGAGTTCCAAGGAGCAACAACGGAGAGACCGGGAGAGATGTCTCAGTGTATCAACTGATGTCTCTGCAGTTCGTCTGACCGGGAGGTCCTAGGTTTCAAGTCCCGACGGTGGCAGGATTTTCGACACTGGCTTGTCAGCTAGGTTGAATTCGGTGGCTGTCTGGAGGAGAATTCTAGCGGCCGGCTGCTCTGATCGGTAGTTTTCCGTGGTTTCTTCCATCAACACTAGGAGAATGCCGGAACATTACCAAACCAAACGGGTCACGGACCGCGCGCGCTCTTTCCTTCCTCTTCTTTGTTCTATCCTCTCCTCTTACGCTCACAACTTACACTAACATGCACTACAGGAACAAACATGCCGGGAGACCAATTGGGAGCGTAGAGCTGGTCCCGGCTGGGGCGGTGCCCCGCTGGTGGGAGATACCTGGCGGAGGGGAAAACCCCGCTAGTCGACGGTAGGGAGGATTTCGCGATCCAGAAGGGAAAAGATCACCGCCTCATCCCGAGGCGAAACACGCACTACACGTACGGGACTGTAGTTGACCCACCGAGAATCACGAACAATCAATCAATCAAGAACGGAGAGACGAAGCGACGCGAGGCGCGTGGGTGCAACGAAGGCACGGCCTGCCTCGCTCTCTCCCACTCCATTCAACTCCACTCCACTCCATTCCACTCGCGCCCGCCAGCGCGCTTTGAGACGCCGCCCGGGGGCGAGAGTGGTTGTTTGTAGGTAATATCAATAGGCGAAGAGGGGGGGGGTTGCTAACGTGGTTATTGCCATCGCTGATGAGGTAAGGAGAATGAAAATGCCTGTGGAGCCAGGGTTGGAGAGGCATTCGCGGTAGTGCCTTCGAAATTCCCTAACAAGAGCGGCAGCAATTGCCGGAAGTAAAATGCATCTTGGTGGTGGTCGTCGATTAGTGTACGTCACACTAAAAATAGGACAGGGTGAAGGAGAATTTAGTTTAGGAATGGGCGTGCGCTAGTAACTGTTAGTGCTAGAGATGAAAATGAGTATGGAACTGTACAGTAGTTACCTGTAGCTGTCTCACACTGCTTGTATTCAGACGTTGTTTGTTTACTGTTGCGTTCACATTACTATGTATTGCCACTACCTGTGTATATTGAGAATATTTTGAAACACGTAATTCCTATTGATTGACGTTCTACCTTAGTTCTTATTGATATATAGCTATGGTATTTTGAGAATTATATAAATCAACATCTAATTTTTGCAATGCATGTGTTCAACTCTGAGCATATGTTATAGATTCTTCGCTCTGGCGGGTATTTGTGGTCGGGACGGTTACCAGAAACGTATTGATATGGCGTTATTGTAGTACACAACCAGGCGACCAAGTGTGTTGTACAACTGCCCTTTTATCACAACGCTCGTACTATCATGGCTCCATGACGTGTACTGCACCTTCCAGCCCGCCTTAACGCCATATCCTCTTGCTCTATCCCTGGCGGTGCGGGCATTGTTGTGTGAGCTACCGGCAAGTCTGGCTCTTCCTCCGAGAGGAGGCCCTCCCGCCCTCACCCTCCGCGCACGGGTCGCGGCCACGCCCTCTGGCGCGACCTCAGACAGCGCGTCCTTCGCCGCGAGCGGATGGCGGAGGCGGCGGCGGAGGCGGAGACGTCGATAAAGATGCCGCGTTGCCAAATGTCTGCAAGTGGAGCGACTGAAGGCGGCGCCGTGGGAGGGAGTAGGCAGTGTGTTGTCTTTTATTGCGTTCGTCAGCTTTTTCTTCCTCGCCCTTCGCAGCGCCCGCGGACTTGTGTAATGTCGATTCGACGGGGAAAAGACGTACTATCGGTCTGCCATATCGATGCGAAGCGCCATTGATTCTTTGAATTCCTGCCTTTGCTACTGCTGTTTTTTCCACTCCTTGTCTCCATGTTATGACATTCATTTGTTGGAGACTTTGACACTATGACCTATTTTGATAATATTGTTCTGCTTGGTTGCTTCTTATAGATTCTTGAAATCTCCGTAGATGGTAGTCTCTCCATCTTCAGTTCTCCCATGTTGTGTGCAAGTATATCGAAGCGTTGGTGTGAAATCCCGCCCGGACCAACAGATTTATTTTTTGCCAATTTTGCCAGTAATTTTATGATCGTTTTCATTGCAAGAGTGAACGATTGTATCTCATTGTTAGATGATATATCCAGAGCGTAGACATTTTAATAAACACCGAAGTGAAAAATCAGGTTAACAAGTGATCTGAAATCAAACTTTTGACGCCTCTAATCGCGAGCACGTTTTCGTTTCCCTTCTCCTTCTCACATAATTAAAAATATATCACGGGTGTTTCTCTTACAAGAGGGAATTGACTGAAAGAACTTGTCCTGCGTCTTTTGCTTTTCTCTCACCTTCTCCCTTTCATAATTACAAAAATTTCCATTTTTTAACTGAACTTTCAGAATTTTCTGGAAGAAACATAACTGGTTACAGAAACTTAACCGGACTAATCTTTTCAGACTTTCTTCGATTGGACGCTGTAAATTATGTCAATGTTCATTTACTGAGAAACGATTATTAGCTCAAGATCCAAATATTCTCGTAAGAAATCCGTCGCCGCTGTAAAGACCGCTGTCACTGCACTCTGAGTGTCATTTCGGGAAATAACGCTACTGAATACAACTTTGCGATGTTCGTATATCTTGCTCAGTTCCAATGCCATTTGAACGCAATCCCAAGTCAACTTCTGCCAACTGCAAGAAGGTTCAACCAGGATAGAAGGAAACATCGGCAACCTTTTTACGATACGCACTATCACTTCGAAGCAATATCGATTTCGGATCACCTTTTCCTTGACAGAGCAACTGCACTAGCGGCCCTGCTGCGATGAGGAAGCCTTCTCCTCTTCTCGCACTCTCGCGTCAGTTTCCTGCACAACTTTTGGTTGCCCTTCCGCTGCACTCAGATCTTCCCTACGTTTTTTGATGACTTCTTCCTTGGTTTGCAACGTCCTTTTTGAAGCCAGTGTGGCCACAAAAGTTGTTAAGCTTCCGTCTACATTTAAAAACTAGACGAATATGGTTTTGTTAAACATTTTGTGCATGTCTATTCTCCTTCCACGCCAAGCGTCACCATTTTTCGGTCGACAGAATCCAAGTCTTTGAACCATACATCAGTCTGTTTATCGTAATACGTCGAGTTGTTGTGCCTGATTACTTGTTTTCATCTTTGCGGCATTCATCTACCCCTAAACATTTCATTCTGTTATCTTTGTTAAGATTTAATTAATTTAATTATTTATCATTTTCTTCACAACGGAACCATCTCCTTACATATCTACACAATTGCTAAGTGAAATAAGCGTTTTTCGACCGAAAATTCGCCGGCGCAGGATGACGTAACTTTCTCTTCCTACCAAGCACCTTCCTAAGGCTCATTTTTTCGCTCATTTTTTCGAAAAATTGTTCCTGACATTATTTCAAAATTTATCTTTAAGGAACAGATTTCATTTAGGTAAAAAAACTTAATCTTTAATATTTTAACTGTAGGAAGACTCCGAAAAAAAATGTGAACTTTTGCAAATTTGAAAAAACTAGGTTTCTCAACGAACATGGGACCTACACTCTTCTCTTAAACATCTTTCGCTCTATCCAACGACAATATCGTCTCCTGTATTATTTCAGTAGTATACCTTTCCGTTGCGGCTCTTACACGCAACCAATATTTATAAATGAGGTCCTCTAAAGAAAGAGAATTTCACGGAGACTTGACGAATATCACTTTGACTGTAAAAATATGAAGGATTTGTTTTAAAAAATGCATCTAAATATTCAAGTCAAATGCAACCCGCAACACTTGTCAAAGTTTTCCCCAAATAACTCCTAAACAAAGTGTTTTAGGGCCTTAAAAACTAAAATTTCGAGGCCAAAGGCTTCAAAGAAACGTTTTTACACCATAATCTATAAGATGAGATATTCCTCAACATTCAATTAAACTTTCGGTTCCGCGCTTCAATACTATCAAGGCCACCTCAATATTTCAGCCCTTCATGCTGGTAGCCATTTTTGTGACGACACGCTTAGAAGGCTTAGATTCCTAAATCTTATATTTACGCTTTATGTATACAGTGGTTTGTGCAGTCTGATTAGGTTTATTTGCATAATCATTAATTCAAGATTTGGTGTCCAGCAACAACTAGAAGTACTATTATAGTTGCTTGATACCTATGAAGATTTTCTTATGCGTGTAGTGAAACTGTTCAATTAACGTTTTGCAATGGTCTGTAAGTGCTGTGTACTCAGTTGTGGAGGGATGTGGGTGAACAGTGAAGAGTGAAGACTGTGTTTTATCTGTACCAATATTTTTGTTACCATTCGATGAAATGTTCAAGTCAGCGGGTTCAGAGACGTAGCTTTCTCAAAAGTAAAAAGCTAATATTTTTTGCGACTATCACGAAAAGCTAAAAGCTTACTGTCAAGGAATATTGAATAATTACTTCAAATGGTGTCTTTAAGGAATGTTGTGAATTATCCCAAGAAAACTCTCCGCAAGTTGCCTTTATACATTTTTAAGCAAATATACACGTTAATAACTTTCCTTCTTAGAATGGAAATTGAAGTATAGGGTTGAATGTGGGGTTTAACATGCGAGAGTTCTCGCACGGGTACGCGGAAGTAGTAGGGGAAAACGTGTGCTAAGTCACAACACAAAGAACAATCATTTAAAATTAGCTGAAGTAAAATAGCTTGATCTAAATGAAAAACAAAAATCAAATTAGCCTACAATTACTGAATAAATGTAAAATTATGGAAAAAATAGCGCAAGTCACTCGACAACTACAAACGATCTCAGCCCAAACGCACGATTTAAATGTTGGCGGTATCTGGAAGTATGTATATCAACGCCCAGCTGCAAACTCATATTATAAATAATATACCATTTGATGCTAAACTCTAGGTGTCGGATTGTTAAGATAGTGGAAACACCGTGTGAGCAACATTCCCATGTACCGAAGTGAAGTCTAAGCTCAATTGTTTCTAATGGTAACAAATGGTATTCAGTCACTCAAAGGTGAAAATATTAGTTTGATTATTTTTTGGCTCGAAATTGCTTTTCTTGAGGTACTTAACAACGCAGAAAATAATCCAATACTATTTTAGTATACAAATAATTTTTCAATTTCCGCAGCATAGCAAGCTGGCACCCTGACTCTCCAAAGCTCCCGCTGTTTCCTCTTAACAAATCAAGGAAAATTAAATAATATTGCAAAGAATAGGGTTGAACTAGCCCGATCCAGTATTTCGCACTACTTTGCTAGCCTTTCTCAAGAGTAAAAACGTATTCTAATGTTTTTGTGTCTATCAAAGAAAGCGAAAAAGCTAACTCTCAAGGAAGACTATAATTTCTTCAAATGTTTTTTTGAAAGAAGTATGAATTGTTCTCAGAACATCTCTCTGTAATGCTTAATAAACCTTTATTGGAAATTTGTTTCCAACATCAATTGCATTGTTATTTTTATTTGATATTCTGTAAATACATTAGAATTAAGTACAAAAGTACATTCGAAGCTTACATTTATACATTTTTTAAACAAACACGTTTTATTAACAACTTCTCTTCTTAATGAAAAGGATAGACAAATGGATAAGGAAAGGGTGGGGTTTACCATGCGAGAGTTCTCGCACGGGTACGCTAGTTTAATGAAAAATCAATGAATCCATTTTTTTTGAAAATGTTGAAAATTTTCCCAGAGGCTTCATGTAAAGTACTCTCAAAATTAAAATATTAAAGATTGAGTTTGAAATTCAAGGGGTCGCGATATCAGCCAGATCGATCGGACAGTATCAATTTTGGAGAAAATCGGCTGAACGGTTTTAGTCGCTAGCGTTGTTCACGCTGACCGGAGAGACGTTTTGCCGTCAATCTATTTTCCGGTATCAAGGACCCACAAAACGGGGATTCTGGGTACACCATGTTTTAGAGGATTTTTTCTTCTAAATTAGCAACTGGATTTTTTTCATCTTTTTTCTTACCAGGGCCCTATAATAAGACTTTTTCTTCCGGAAATTCGCTGTTTTTCCGCGCAGCAGTACATAACGTTCTCTCTACTCTGAAAGTAAAAAGTAGTCGGAACGAGCGGCGTACCACTACATTTCCTCCTCTTAGTGTTATTAGCAATTACTGAGACTTTAAAAAAAGTGGATGACTTCATTTAAAGATCTACAATTGAATCAAGTTATGCAAAAAACAACCAAAGCACAATAATCAATATAGGTTGAAACATGGCTTGGAAATTTCTGTCATATCTTAGAATTTCCAGGCAGCAAAGATGCTCGTTTATTTTACATCGATAAATATTAAGTCTCGAAGAGAAACAAATAAGGAAGGTTTACCCATTCTGAAACGGTACTGTCACTATTCACTCTGAACTCGAAGATCAGCATCTTTCTGAGAATGTAATGGAATTTTTTTTAACCAAGATTTGTCACGTGTACTGTAGGAAAGTATGACAGATATCCTGCTGTTCACCTTCCCTTCAAAACGTAATGCACCACTTAATTATCACCAATGATTTTTTTTGCGAAAGGACACATGTCAGACGATAGTTAGACATTACGTTTATGTACATTCATCATATTCGTATTTAAAATACTCTTCCAGCTTAAGAAATTAACTATAGCTTTTTCAACAACGCCCTTACACTCAGATGTTTTCACGAGGAGTAAATGCTGAATAATTTAAATAGATCAATTACAACTCACTCAATAAAACAATGGACAAATGATGCAGCGAAGTCTTCATTGTATTTTTTACGATTTCTTACAATTACGTTTTCTTTATTAGTAAACCTGTTAATAATAGGAAGCGATAAAACATCTAGAGCCCACCTTTCATTTAAAGCAATAATCACGAAATTTGGTTGAGTGAAAAGCTTACACTTCTTTCTTAACGAATTGCCTTAATGTTTCATTTATAAAGCTTTTCGCAATTTTCTAAATATCAGAGTTCTTTATGAAAATCGGAACTATAGCATGCATATAAATATATTTTTTCTATGCAAGCAAAACATTTCAATCATTCAAAGCTTCTTGTAATGTATCCCAAAAATTAAAATGCCTTAATAATTTTCTGAACGGTTCAAAAAGATCTTTCTCCAGACGTATGTAACGATTTTCAGGACAAAAAAGCTTCTAACCTGACAGAGGTATGTGTGACACATCCATCCATCCATCCATCCGGACATTCATCCAAACAGAAAGGATTTTTCGGGTTCAAAATTGCATATATCTTCCCTACATATACACCAATCGGAGCAATCTTTGGAATAGCGCTAATCGACTTTAGTCCTGACGTGTGTGCGAAGTTAGAAGTGAGAAACTTAAACCCAGAGTGTACGAACAATATTCGAGATCGATTTGTTTAGGTAATTCCCATACTATTCTCCTTAGTACAGAGAGGAAAAGTATCAATATCATTGGACGGTCAGCATCTTTCGAATATTGTGAGCCTTCGAAATGGAACATTGCAAACAGTTCTTCTTTCGTAATTCCTTCCAACACTATTCCAGTGCAATGTCTGGCATTTGGCTTGTCATTTTGTGATTCCGCCGTGCCTTTGTCCCCTCGCAACTATTAAATCTACTCACCTGTATTTCAGGATAACTGCCCTCTCACCCACTCTGTTTAGCTTCCGCGTTTCCCTCACATCAAACTACAAATATCTGCGTTCCATCGCGGCTCATTTAATGGACAAGTCCCTTTCACATCTTTTCCCTAGACATTTTATCACACCCGAAAATCGCGGTCACATTTCTTCCAGTTTTTTGCCCCCCCCCCCCCTTATCCTCGTTTCCATTCATCTTGCCGCCCCCTTTCTGCTTCCTTTCTTCTCTGCATGTGCCCGCGCCCTCGCCAGCCTCTCTCCCGCCCACGCAGCGGCTCACGATCCAGATGAAAAACTGCCGCCCCTCCCACCCTCCCCCTTCAGCCCCTCCCCCCTCCACGCAACTCTGCTGCTTGCGCTCGTCATTTGCCACGCTCCGTGCGCTGCTGTTCTGTTCGCTGGCTCCGATATCTCTGGGTGCAAACGTTTTATTTACTAACCATTATCTTTATTTTATTTGTTCATTAATCCTATTTTATTCAATTTTCGTATTATCCCTCCTTCACCCTCTTTCTTTGCACGGGCTTAGGTGGCTCAGAGCATTAATTGAATGTCAAGGCAGTGCCTATGACCTGGAGGATACTAGGTTGCGAGTCCTCATGGTGACAGGTTTTTTGTCACTATTTCGTAGCTAGGTCAAGTTGAGCCACTGTTTTCAGGAAACCCCAGCGGCCGACTGCTCTCATCGGGTAGTTTTCCGTGGTTTCTTCGATCACCAGGCGAATGCCGGTGCTGTGTCGTAGGAGGCGCACCACGGTCCTCGCTCTTTCTTTCCACTTCCTTGTCACTTTCTTCGATCAACACCAGGCGAATGCCGGAGTAGTGCCCTAACAAACGGGCCACGGACCGCGCGCGATCTTTCCTTTCTCTTCCTTGTCCTCTCCTCTTACACACACACACACATTAACATGCACTACACTACCACACTTGCTGGGAGACCGGTCGGGAGCTTACAGCTTGTCCCGACTGGGGCGGTGCCTCGCTGATGGGAGATACCTGGTTGAGGGGAAAACCCTGTTAGTCGACGGTAGGTCGGCGCCAGATCTCTCCATCCAGCGGGGAAAAGATCATCGCCACCTTCCGGGGAAAAAGGCGCACTACACTTACGGGACTAATGACCTGAGTAGTTGACGCGGCCGTAAACATCAATCAATCAATCAATCATTGTCTTATCTGCACTGCTTACACAACGTTTACTTATATTAACTAACGAGCACATATGCCGGGAGACCAGTCAGGACCTTAGTTTGTCGCGGCTGGTGCGGTGCCCTGCTAGTGGGCGGTAGCTGGTTGGGGAAAATCCCAACAAGCTGACGTGTAGGTCGGCGCCGGAACTCACTCTCCAGCGAAAGATCACCGCCACCTCCCGCACATGCACTACACTTACGGGGGTGACGTCCTTCGTATTTGATACTCCCGGAATCGCGAATCAATCCAGCCGTTGCTGTTCCGTTGCCAATAAGCCGTTATTTCTTGCGGTTTAGTTTTATTCATTATTTATTGTATTGTTTTATTTTTGCAGACACTATTTTATTCTATCGTCGTATTACCCCCTCCCCCATTCACTCTCTTTCTTTGCTTCCATTCATTCATTCCCAGCACTATTCCCCTTGTTCCTTTTATGACATCACTCACTCACTCACTTCACGTGCCACGCTGCGCGCGCGCTTGTGCTTCTTTCCGCCTCCGCGAAGTCCCCTCTCCTCTTTTCCGCTCGCTGTGCCGCGCCCGCGCTTCGCGGCCGTGTCCCCGCCGGCGCTCCGCCGCGCCCGCGGGTCGAACCGCCGGCGGCGGCGTGTGTTCGCAGCCGTCGTCCTTTCATCCTGGTTGAATCAACGTTTGTACTCCAATTTACATTGCTTTAAATTCTGAAAGCGAAGTCCAGGCCCCGTTTGTCATTCGTTTTCCTCTTTTATGAAATCCCAGTGGTCTGGGCGGTCGCGCCTCTCCCCCTCGTTTTGTGTGCGTGTCTCAGATATACGGGGGATTGGCTGTCTGTGAGGTTGCCATGCCGCCAACGCAACGCATGCTGGGTCTGCGCATTTCATGTTTCTCGCCTGCGGACGGAGTTTTGTTGGTGGTGCCGTTGGGAATTGGGACCCTTAACGATTCTTTAGTTCACGACAATTTCGTTTTCCTCTTAGCTAATTAATATACAGTGTACCACAGGAACTCGATTCCCTTAAACCGTAAATATTAACTTATTTATCACAGTTTGCATAAGCACAATTTCGTTGTCAATGTTACATTAATATGCATACGACTGCGTTCTCACATATCCCCAAGGACAGGTGGCTTTGACATGTGAATGAGACGATTAGAAAGTTTGAAAAAAAATATGTTTTTTGGTTTTAACTGTTTTTTATTTGGAAGTATTTCCTTTTGAATTTATTTCATATAAAATACTATTTTTTATCATTCAAAAAGTCAATCCGTATCTAATGAATATATATGTAAGGTGCATCGAAGATTTTTAACTCCCCTCCCCCTTCCCACACGTATTGAGATTTCGAATTTATTTGAGCATTTCCGCTAACACAATGTTTGAGTTGCTATTATATTTGTGTAATAAAATAACAAGTGCGTAACATGCAGGAAAGTTGCAAAACAAGTTTGCATTGTAGTTAGTTTTGCACCTGCTTATCTTTGTATTTGTTGGTGTGATTGATGTTTGCGAGGCACGTTGAACCTATGGCCAAACATCCCGTTAGTGTACTTTTGTGCCGGGCAGAGGCAGTATTCTTCCCCCCAGTTTTCTTGCGGGGTGATCTACACATAGGTTTGCGGGAGAATTGTTCTTCCAGGTACGGCCCTCCGGCGGGACATAGACGGGGAAGGAAAATAGCGCGCAGTGCATGACCATTTTTAGGACACTTTCTCAGAATACGCTAAGAGTGATTGGAAAAAGCACGGAAAACTACCTATCAGAGCAGCAGGCCGGTAGAATTGTTCTCCGAACAGCGGCTGAATGCGACCTATGTATACAACTAGTCTATTAAATACGCTACCACCCGAGGACTTCCTGGTCAGGGTCGCAGCAGACGTAAAGGTCATGTGGTTTGAGTTACCTCAGATGGTTGTGTGTTTTATGATAGAATTGGAGTTGTCAAAATACTGGCAAAAGAAGTTGCTATTTTATTATATTATGTATCGTCTCTCTTGTAACATGTCCACACGAGGTAAAGCTTTCCTGGATCCAATCTTTGTGGTCTTCATCATTCCTTCTTTTTCATTCAGTATGGGCAGTATTGCACCGGGGATTCCGCACAACATACTATTTTCGCTGTGTCATATTTATTTAATATTCTTTCAGAAATTTGCCTACCAGCTCACAATTCTTCCTTTTGGTGCTTCAGAAAGTGAATATGCATTCACTTTCCTGATATCAGACAAGCCACACATTAGCTGCAGCGCTTCTACTTCTTCCAACCCTATTCTCTTGGCCTGAATTCTTCTGTCTGTTTGTTAACAATAATTATATTATAGGTGCGTCCAGCGAAACTTTGTGGCCTTTATCCACGTTAACGTAAACATATCTCTATCTCTACTCATTTTCTTCATCCAATCTTCTACCTGTGTCGCTGTGGAGCCCTTTTTGCCGCACATCACCTCGGCCGCTTCTCCCCCCTGCCCCCCGTGCCATTCGTCCACTGCCTATCGGCCACCGGCCATGACCCTGAGCCCGCACCCCGCGCCTCATTCCCCG
The DNA here is from genome assembly GCA_031308135.1 of Acheta domesticus. Lineage (NCBI taxonomy): Eukaryota > Metazoa > Arthropoda > Insecta > Orthoptera > Gryllidae > Acheta > Acheta domesticus. The sequence goes on from JAHLJT010000631.1 coordinate 242,441,053, forward strand.
CGCACTGCTCCCAGTTCCCCGCGCCCCCCCGCAACCCGTTCCTCGCTCCCCGCTCCCCGCTCCCCACTCCACGCGCACCACCCCCCGCTCCCCCCGCGCCACACTCCCCACTCTACTCGCACCCCCCGCACCCCGCTCCCTACTCCACGCTCCCAGCGCCCCACGCGCCGCCCCCCGCTCCACGCGCACCACCCCCGCTCCCCGCGCCCCGGATCCTGCGCCCACCGCCCTATACCCTGCCCTCCCCCGCTCCTCGCCCTTCGCTCGCCCCCTCCCCGCGCCCTCTCCCCGCCCCGCGCCCTCTCATCGCCCCGCGCCCTCTCCCCCGCCCCGCGCCCTCTCCCCGCCCGCGCCCCTCTCCCCGCCCCGGCCCTCTCCCCGCCCCGCGCCCTCTCCCCGCCCCGCGCCCTCTCCCCCGCCCCGCGCCCTCTCCCCGCCCCGCGCCCTCTCCCCGCCCCGCGCCCATCTCCCCGCCCCGCGCCCTCTCCCCGCCCCGCGCCCTCTCCCCGCCCCGGGCCACCCGTCCAGCCCGCTCCGCCCCCGCTGTTCGCCCGCGCCCCGGGCGGCCGCGCTCCGCACAAAGACGCGACCACGCGGCGCAGCGCGGCGCGGCGCGACGAGGCGCTTCTTTTGTGAGGGGCAAATGAAGTGTGTCGGCATGCTTCATATCCCTCCCACGGGGCTTCCAATTTCGTCGCCCGTGGCCTGCCGGAACCGCGCTCGCTTCTGCTGAGACGGCCCCGCCCCGCCTGTGAAATTAATGGAGCCCCGTCGTGCTTTGTTGGAAATGGGCTTTGCCTTGCTTCCTTTCCTTTTGATTCTTTGTTTGCCTTCGGTGATAATTCTGATGTGCAGAACACGAATTTGAGTGCCAGATGTGTTTAATTGTTTATTTAGAACTCTTCACTTTAATGTAGCGAGTGAAAAGTGATAAGTGATTATTTTATTTTTGGCTGTTATTTTTGCCTGAAGAATGTTCATGTTGCAGGGATTATAAGTATTATTATTATTATTATTATTATTATATTATTATTATTAATATTATGAATAATAATAATAATAATGTGAATAATAATAAATCTCGGAAAATAGCGATATGATTATTTTCACTTTCTCCCATTCTACTTACTACGAGAAGAAGTATTGCAATGCTGCTGCAATGAGCCTGTGGCTTTTCGACAGTAAAACCCTTACGGCCTGGCCTCTAATACAGAAAAAAAGAGATTACATCTTGTTCCAGTATGTACTAAATGTCTTCTTCTAACACGTGTTCTCAGAATCCATGTTTTGAGGGTTCTTGCTACAGAAAAATCTACTGACGGCAAAACGCCAGTCCGTCCATCTCAATGTGAACAACGCTAGCGTCGAAACCAGCGATTGCCAACGGGAGGAAAATAACATCAGAATCCCCTTCCCTTCCCCTGAGCTGAATCCCCTTCCCTGAGCAGCCGCTCCGGGAAGCAGTGCGGGCAAGGGGTTGGGAGGGAGGGACAGACGGCGGTCTCCGCTACCGAAATGGGTCTGTGCCGGTGTTTCAGGCAACATGATGCGAAAATATCCCCACACGTTAATTTTCTTTCATTTAGGGAAGAACGGTTTCCTTTTCTGGATACTGGAACAATGGCGAAGCGTTTAGTGTGTTCGAAAGAACCGCAGCATTTTAAGATGTCCAACCTGCAGATGCATTACGTAGCTTTGGAATGGAGAGAAATCTACGAGATAAAATATATTCTGAGAATTGGCATAGCCCGCTGTCATGGAATGAGTAAAGCAATTTGCAGATTGAAGATTACGGAAAAGATAGTGAAAATCACGAGAATTTACAACATTCTCAAACAGAACTGTACATAAAAATAATCAAGCCCGGAGTTCAAATTCTCTCACATGACCCTTACCTATTTGTTATCTGTTAACATTAAGTATTGTTTCAGAACTAACTAGTTAATCATATTACATAACATTGTATAAAATATGATTTAAAAATGTAATTATCCATTTTCCAAGCGAGCCTTTCCAACCCCCTCTTCCGTACCATCATTAGAACACTGCCCGCCCTCCGCCACCTCTGGCATTTCCTTTGCTCCGCGGGTCGGTTCGGAGCAGGAGAGCAGATTTCTGTAACGTCACAGAGCACTGAGTTGGCATTCACTGGTCTAAACCAGTAGTAGGCTTTTCTCCAAAGTTGGTATTCCTCCATCGATCTGATTGATGTCGTGGCCACTTTCATTTGAAAAGGTTGTTGTGCTTTTGAGGAATACTTTACATGAAGCCTTAACAAATTCAAATTCTTCTTAGAAATAGCTCCAATTTTTCTGTTAATTTTTTCGTCCATACAACAATATTACATTAGTGAGGGAGGTGCTTCAAATGATATCCAATGAAGTTTCTCGTAAGGTCAAAAGAGTTCTGTGAAAATGAGCTTCAATTTCCGACTTTTCAGAAAAGCTCAAACGAAATTTTCTCGATATATACTACATGAAATCGAAAATCGTTTTGAAATCGTAATATTTGAAAATGACATTGAATATTAGTTATTGGATATTTATGTCCTTGTTTATGCATAATGCCTTCTAAAAACTTCGAGAACTGACAAAATGTTTTCTCTCGAGTTAGTATTATTTCTATGTATCACATCACGATGTTATGTATTCCGAACGTGGCTCCCTTTATTTTCTTTTTTATGTCTTTCTGTTCACATCATTCACATGGGGCTGCTTTTTATGGCACGCAATATATCCTGCTCTGCAGCGTTATTTTCCTCTCTTCGGGCGACCTGTAAACAGTCGTCTCTCTTGTGCTCACAGACACGTGCGATAATAGTCATTGCAACGCATTCCGGACGTGAATTTCGATTTTGTGTGCCAATGGTTTTATGTTTTGCTCATCCCGTGTAGTACGTGCAGATATAAAGTACGTTGAACGTAGTTTGGTTTCAGTGAGAATGTTATGTAGATGTCAACAAACGACGTGATTCTGCTATCGTTTTCTGGGTTATGAGTGCATGTTGTAATTGGGGACCTTTTATAGGTATCTCCACTACATTGGCCATCTAAGCTCTCCAAAATTGATATTTTTAGTAGAGAAATTGTAGTTTCATCCCAAGAGATACGTTTATTCTTGTTTTTTCCTTCACTTTTTCATGTGATAGAACACTAAGGAAATCAATTGACAATTATCAGTATAATCATGGATGTAGTTGACCTTCGCCCAGTATTACTGAAATATTTTCAGTAAATTAATGAATAATTTAATAAGTATTGTCTTCTTTTGAAGTTTAAATTATCTCCCTTCCTCGTAGAACGTTTCAAATGTGTGACACATTGAGAGGTATGACATATCGATAAATAAAAGACAAAACGTACGCCAGTTTCACAAATCGTAAATACTCATTTTGATTTTAAGAAGTATGTGTCAATTTGGTACGTCATCTTTTTTTCAACACATATTGTCGGTATATCCACTTAGTAATGGGTTGACTGAAAATAACTTTTTTTTAGAAATGCTGTCTTAGTATTATTTGATATTTTATCTGACGCGCTAAAATTGCACTCAGTGCTACAGAAATTTGTGTGGCATGCTTTTTCATCGATCACAATTTTTTTATGCAAAATAAGACCACGCTTGTGTCCCTGAGAAAGAAGTGTTGTAAAATTTGTTCTCACTCGTACTTTCTTCGGTAGTTTTTCTACGAAATTATTTGAAGAGTCGACAGTACCTTTTTGTCGGCATTATCACTAATTTCTTAAACTATTTAATTTTTGCCTTATATTGGTCATTCGTATACTTAAAATTATATACTTCGTCATAAGTCATTCAAAGAATTAATATTTGCATGTCTTTGCAGATACTGTCATGTAATGTCGAAAATACATCTTGGTATAGTAATGGAGTAATCTGCGTCCCTCCGTCTGTCCGTCACTCACGGTTAGATCATCTTCCTCCCGAATGAGATGACATTCAATGGGTCTCGATCTCTTGACGGAGAACTGTTGATTTTTTGAGAAGCCGTCCGGAAGAGTCGTAGATGTGTCTTTAAGAAGTTTTTTACAGAAATAAAATTTGTCTTTATTTTTAAGCGAATTTAAGAGCGTTCTGTGTGGGTTGCTTAAGACACCCAAGTGATGAATAACTCATTCTATTTATATTCTACTGGCGTTCTAGAAAAACACATGATTTTTTTACGGTTTCATTGCATCTACAAGTGCTGAAACGCTAGGAGTTGCTATACTCTTTTTCCGATGTTTATATGAATGGTATGTTCCGTTATTTACATGAGTTGATTAATCAAACAGATAATAAATAAACGTATTTTTCTAATGAAACTAAGAATCCAACAAGTATTTTAATCGACGCTTTTTCATGTACCTCTCTACGACAGAAAATGGATGAGTCACGCAACTGTGTTACATTTAAGGTTATTTTATTATGAATTTTAAAGCACAAATAAAAGTTTTAATATGAAAATTCCCAACGGCGGCGCGACGCGAAGGTAGTATAAAATTGTAATAAAAAATCCAATATTACTCGTAAGTTCCATGCAAATCGTCCTGCAAATAATGGAAAATGATTTCTCTTCTTGAAAAATCTATTGCAGCTCGTGGCCTTTTCTTAAATTGGGTGCGTATCGCTTGGCGCGGTTATCGCGCTTCCGTCTGCGCAGCCTTCCGCTGGGCGCGCGCGTCGCGAGGCGCTTGTTTTACGAGTGCGTGTAATTGGATGGCGGCCGCAAGTTAATCCGGCGGAGTGCGCCACTGGCCAGGCGCCTCGACGACGACGCACAAATAAAGCCCTCGGCGCTTCACCAGCGTCGCCTTTTTCACGCTACTCCGCCCCCCCCCCCCGCGCCCACTCCGCCACCCGCACTCTCCCTCCACCCCCGGCCGCTGGAGCACCCCAGATGGCCTCGCCGGGTGTTGGGCGCGCGTTGTAGTGCGGGGTTGTTTTTAGAATCGCTTGTTAACAGCCTCCGTTGTTGTTTTTTTTTTTGGTCATGCGTTCCAAGCACCTGTTCTCTCACATCAAGGAGGTGCGTTGGGGATTGGACGTGTGTGGGAGAGACCGTTTCGCGCGTCCCAGCGAGGAAGAAGAAGCGTTGATGAGGGTAATAGTTGTGGAATTTGCGAATGCCGTACTGTACGGAGTTAATGGATTTCTAAGTCCACAGAGATTTTGTTCTCAAAACAATGTTTTCACAGTTATGCTTTGAATTACATATCCACTTAAATGGAATCGCCTTTTCTGTGGGTTTTCTCAACTAATTACGTTTTTTTTAATTAACGCCTTTTACTTTTTTCTGCCATTTAACGTCATTACCACAACAACAATTTTGTTCGACTTTAAATGAATTTGTGCCGACGAAACAAAACGGCGTGGTCTTTAATGACTTGCTAAAGTTCGTAGTGGGCCACAATTTAATTATTTACAATAGATTATTATACTTCCGAACCCACACTCTTCGTAATCCTTTATAATAGTAGAATTGATTAATTTTTTTTCTTTTAACCATCTTCACTTATAAACGCCGTTTTCCTCGATATCGTAAGTCATACTTTCAGAAAATACTTTTTCGTATCCTCACTTGTTAAAGCTGCTATTTTTGGACTGTTAAATCTACTGTAGGTTTCTTGATCTAGGGTAGTAATCATTAATTATGATCCTTAGTGATAAATGAACATGACTACCAATCAATGGTGCAAGACTACCCACTTTACATTTCGAATATAAAATGTGTGGTACGCTCGTCGGAAGAAATAAAAGTTTACTGTATTATGGAATAGAAATGGCTATTTTGAGACATAATTATACGAAAAGTTTTGTATGTATTTCAGCCGAAATGTCTTTTTTTTTTTTTTTTAGATAAGATCATTCATAAAACTGGGCTCCGCTCTTCCTTGACTGCTTAAAATGTCATCCATAAACTTTCACATTTCGGTCGTGGTATAAAATTATTATTATTATTATTATTATTATTATTATTATTATTATATTATTATTATTATTATTATTGAAGTGATCTATAATATTTACTTCTACTAAATTACATGTGGACTATTGTTTTTAAGAATAGACAAACGAACAAAGGCATGCGAATATTCTTAATGTGAGGAAAACCGTATACTTTATGGTCTCGATGTATGTGTGATACTGCTGTTTGTTTTAGTATTATTACTCAGAAAATAAAGATAGCATTGCTTACTACAGAGAAAATATTAATTAAATTTCCACAGTTCATTCTTAGCATATTTAAGCAATTAATATTTAATAAAAATTAAAAATTGTTCTTCTTTTATTGTATTTCAAGGTAATTTTATTTGATTTATTTTAATATGCTATTTGTCTCCATTAAAATAATTCAGTTATTATATATCAATATCTTATAGGGTCAAATTTTCATTGCGATTGAGGAAGCAAGTAGCAGTTGTAGAAAAAAGTAAAATTTGCTGCAATTTTGAAGATACGATACACTTTTAGACATCTAGTCTTCGAGTGCTGAGTATATCATGACTAAAAAAGGTCTTGTTTGTTTTAATGATTGCTTTACTCCCTTCTTCCGTCGTGGCGGAGTCCCCGAAGCGAACTGTAGTCGAGACTGCACTGTCGCCGTCCCGTGCGTTGGCCCGGGGAATCCCGCAGCGCACTAAAGCTATTAGTGATGTTCATCTCCCACCCTTAACCTGCCACCGCGGCCACGCCCGTGTTATTAAATTTTTTCCGCAAACTTTTACTTTTTCTTGAAAAAAAATGAAGGAGGTAAACTTCTCAGAAATAGCCCCCGTGCCGTGCGCGAAATTAACGTAAAGTGATCCTTTCATTTCCCAGCAACCCACTCGCCTCGCGTTGTCGTTGCAGCGTTTGCGGTTTCCTCCTTCAGCGCTTCTTGGTCTTCTCGCCCGGTGCTTGATGGTGATTGCCCTTCCGTTGCCTCGGGCGAGCCAGGCGATTTCCATCATTCGTTGAGTTGGAGATTCTGCGAAGCGGTATTTTATTTTGCGTTAGAACAACTCTCCACTCGGTATTGGTGTTTGTGGCGGCGATGGCGTAACGGTTAGCGTTTCGGACTGTTATACCCACCAGTCCCTCTGACCGGGAGGTCCTAGGATTTTCGACACTAGCTTGTCAGCTAGGTCGAGTTCAGTCGCTGTCTGGAGGAGAATTCTAGCAGCCGGCTGCTCTGATCGGTAGTTTTCTCCGATCAACACCAGGCGAATGCCGGAGCAGTACTCTAACAAACGGCCCCACGGACCGCGCGCGATCTTTCCTTCCTTTTCTTTGTCCTATCCTCTCCTCTTACACACATATTTACACTAACATGCACTACACTACCACACATGTCGAGAGACTGATCGGGAGCTTACAGCGTGTCCCGGCTGGGGCGGTGCCCCGCTGGTGGGAGATACCTGGTTCAGGGGAAACTCCGCTAGTCGACGGTAGGTCGACGCCAGATCTCGCCATCCAGCGGGAAAAAGATCATCGCCACCTCCCGAGAAAAAACACGCATTACACTTACGGGACTAATGACCAAAGTAGTTGACGCGCCCGGAAACTCGAATCAATCAATGTTATACCCACGTTGGCGGGTTCAAACCCGATCGAAGCCATGGATGATGTTTAAGGGCGAAAAAAATCATCGTAGGCCTTCCTTCGGAGGAGAAGTAAAGCCGACTTTCCCTTGTTAGTAGATTTGCTGCATGTAAACGATCCTCAAGCCTAAATGACGCCTCTGAGCTAAATTCAAAATCGCCTATTTCGTCGCCCAAGAAATACCTTCTTTCTCCGCTAAGTGGTGAAAGGAGCGTAGCGAAATTAGCGTGGTCAGACGGAAGGGCAGGCCTCATGGCTGAGTCTCGCCACGTAAAATAAGACATTAATTCATTTCAGTACAATTAGGGAATGTTTCGCTTGTCATGTGAAGGGCAGAGAACTCAGTAGATCAAAGCTCACTGCTCGAACTCGAAGGGAGTCTCGTCTACTCGTGTTTCTCAGCCGCTGCGTGTCTCGCTAAGTCTAGCAGTAAGTCACCTTGTTAGAAAACGTTACGTATGGTATTGATGTTCAGGGAATTGCTGATTGGAGGGCGAAGCTATTTACGTCACATTCCCCGTCTGAGCTCTGCAGCAGTCGTTACAACTGAGTCGAGGAGGACGTGTCGGCCTTTCACCAGAGAAGCCCTAACACAGACAGAGGGAAGGCATTTAGCCCCGATACATCGGCGCTTCACTTCGCAATTGGGTGAAACCTGATGGATTCATCCTGAGCCCCGGAACGCTCTCCAATTGCCCCGAAATGTCCTCTTCGGTGTAACTCTAGGGAGTTCGAGATCTTAGACTCTAGGGAAGGGCGAGATCTCAGTTGTCACGAAGCCCCAGCGAGGAAGAGGGCGTTGACATTGGCCTCCCCTGGCGTGTACGCGGCAGCTGCGTGCAGTAGTTCATTTGGAAAACACTGTGTAACTATAGTCGTTGCGCAAATGCTGCAAGGACAACGCGAGGATGAGTGACTTTAGCAGACTATTTTTTATTGTAATAAATAATTCAGACACACCTCTCTCTTAACATTCTTTTGCCATCAATTCAGATTTAGTGTCATGACGATCACGATAATGAAAAGGTGAATATTATTTGGCAATATTACTGAGAAGTTGTGTGTTTATTTCTTCAAAATAACTGTTGACTGTCTGAGGATTAAAAAAAACACTTTAAAAGCTATACAGCCCAGAATTGTCTTGGGCCTCAAGCCCCATCACCTTCGGGAGGATCGGTGCGATGTTGAAGCCGGAACAAGTCAATCAAGAAGGGAGATACATTGCACAATTGCACAGGGGAGAGTAAAAATCAAAATTTGGCCTTTCTCGTTAGCGCTGAACTAATATTTTGGGAAGGCTACTCAAGCGAGGTAGAATTACTTTTCGCGGTGTTGCATGACTCTAAATTGAAACAACTTAATTTTAGTTTTGAAGTTAACTTACTGCAGTTATTAAAATTACATATTTCTGTCATGGAAAGTGTTTGTAGATACTGAATCTTGTGTTTTAGTGAAGTGTAGAGGCAATGATCTTGTGCTTTGAAAGAATTCGTATTAATCGTGTTTTCTACCTTTGAATTAAGACAGCCTCATTTGTGTGTGAACTGAAATAGTTTTCATTGTGATTGGATAACTTGTACACTAATATGTACTAAGATAGAATTTTCCTGCTGTATACTTATGTCTTTGTAACGTGATAGTTAAAGTTGTTATACAAACTGATAAGCATAAGCATTTATTTGTTAATTATCATTAACTTCTCATATTTGATACCTTTGTGCTTGTCAAAGGTTTAAGAGAGAATTTAAACATTTAAATAATTAGCGCAAGACCACCTGGTAAGGCTGTCAATTGACAACCGCCATTGTATACAATCGGCATTAACGTTGGTAAAAGATTTAAATTTTGTGGAAAAAAACAACAAACTACGTGAGGTGAAAACGCGATAAAAAGAAAAGAGAAGACGCACTTTGCACATTATTATTAGAGGGGCAGTTAAAAATGTAGCAGGGGCGGATTGTGAGCGCAGGCGGTCGCCGCGGGCGGGGGAGGAGGGGGCGGGTCGTCTGCTCGCCTCTCCGCTCGTCCGTCTTCCTCCCGAAACTTCGCTCTTGCCTTCACGTCTCGCCGGGTCGTGGCGGTGGAAGGTTGTGGATCCGGGCCACTTGTTTTTACAAGTAGCTCACCGTGAAGAAGGGAAGAAAGCTCCGATATTGCGTTCTGGTGGAAAGAATGAAAGAATTTCGTTGCTACACTTTTATAATAGAACGTTCTTTTTTTTTGTTGCGCGTTTAAAGTTCAGCAATGAAACGTAATAAGAGTGGCATTCTTGCAATATATGCAAGGAGAATGAAATCATTGGAATGAAGAAAAGTAAATAAGTAAGTTATGCCGTTGGTTGTCATTGAAGAGCCAACAGTTTTGGATCTCTATGGCCATTTTTCTTAGTAATAGACATTTTATAAATCTCTTTAGCATTCATCATTATGAATGCTTCTGGATTGAGGAAATTGTTAGTTTTATTTTATCCATTTTAATCCCATACCGTTCACCAAAGGCATCAGTTTTTATGAATTCGTTCATATATTTGCAAGGAAATAACGACAACATAAATAATAATTTTAATTGTTAAAATTAAAAATATAATAAGAAAATTGAGAAATAATATACCCATCTACAAAATATTGAAATACATTCCAAAATGTTTCCGAACCAAGTGTAACATTCCCCAACTTCAACATTTCTCGCTCCAGATGTCCCGAGACATGATCTCTGTTGTTAGAGGCAACCAAACTCTACCCACTCTCAGACTATACTCACATCGGTTTTACGGCCCGGTAGTTTTTGTAATCAGTCCTAAAGTTTATAAGTATTTCTGTCGGTGTATGAGGCGCTACATTAATAGTCTGCAGTTGTCTTGAATTAATCGAACAGTTCCACTTATAGTGTTAATATAGGTCATTTGTAAATATATTAAACAGTAAAATAATAGTACATTATGAAACGATGATGTAATGATAGGTATTAATACACGAGTGTGAAATTACGATACGAGCGGGGAACGAGCGAGTATCGTAAACTTCACACGAGTGTATTAATACCCATTACATCGAGTTTCATACGGTACTTTTTCTACGACTGATGGTAACTTTTATTAGTTAAACTTCTCCACTGAATCGTTTCCTGGAGTCGACACTCAAGATTCGGCCAAGGCCACCTAGCGGGCACCTCTCTACCCTACACGCATAGATGGCTTTGTTTTACCAGAGCGCTTGCGAGGGACTACAAAAGTTCCGGGATTAATATTCTGACGTCACCATTTTCGCATTTTCTTTAATTTCTTGAAATGTCAACACCACCAGAAAGAACCACTATTCACTAAATATTTTAAACTAAAGAATTGGCCGGTTTTTAAGAACAACCACACGGCAGCAGCAAATAACACAAAATGACTCGCGTGATCTCGCGTGGAGATCTTAACGTCACTCAAATGTTCTCTGCAATTACTACCACTGCGCTAGTCAAATACGATCAAAGTCAAAGTGATGTTACAATCCAATTTATTTTAACTAATACTTCACATAAAAATCACTACTAATAAAAGAAATTAAGAATGAGAAGCATAAAATAATATTAAATGCAATTTTAATATACACACTCGAACGACACATGTACTGCAAAGATTCTCAATGATTAATGAAGTGACAATATTGGTTTGTAAGCGTCTCTGTGATTGGTCAATAACCTGTATCATAATGAAAACTGTATCGAAATGACCATCATTATGCAACTGGTTGCAGCCATCCAATGACAGCATTATACAATGGGAGTAGAAAAAATATTAAGTGTTCCTAGAGACAGGACGTTTATGACCATAGTTTATATTCATGTTATACGCAAGCGCCATGCTAGGAGGCAAAAGAGCCTTGATCTTGAACACTTGTGTTTTGAAATTGAAAGACTGGCTCAAGCCTGTTTGTGCATAAGTGTGTGTAACATTAGTGTTAGTGTGAATAAAAAGTGTTATCTGATATTTACGCAAATACTTATCGTTTCGCTGATAAGTGCGGTTTAGTTTTTCATCTTTTATATTTTCTGCACAGTTCTCGAATTTAGTTTGCCAGCATTCTTCCAAAATGAGTGACCATCAGTAGATGGATTAAAACGATTGGAATACGTGTTGGCATTAATAAATAAACAATTTAACGCTCGTGACTTCGCTTGCAACAAGACAGTCTGAACTTGCGGAGGAAGTGGGAAAAGGTAAATTATCAGTTTTTCTTTCATGCAAGGATATAATCGTTTTATAAACGGTTAGTCAAATTCAGCTTCACTTCTCTTGAATATTTTTCCATTGTAAATATTTTCTCAATTCATTTAAGAGTAATTATTTCACAACTGTGTTTATTTCGTTGTAGAATATGATTAAAATATTATTTTGACAAATTGAGAAACAATTGAATTTGTTACAATTTTGAATCTGGGGCCCCTTAGGAACGATATAGGCTTTCCGCAGTACGGATGTGTTAGGCGGATTGCATACCGGCACTTCGTTTGGAACTCTTAGGCGGAAGCCTTCGTGAAACTGAAGTGCGTATAAAAATGCATTCGGCTTTATATACAAGTATATATAAAAAAATAAAAATAAAGACCACCGAAATGTCTGTGTAGAAATATATTTGGATGTTAATGAATAAATAAAAGTAAGTTTGCGGTTATTTTGACTGTTTTTGATGATGGAAGTGAATAATCATAAAAGTGTCTCCCAGACCCATTCTTTTCCTACCGTAGGTTACTGGAGATGTATTTGATGCATGTTTTGTGTATGTGTGTGTGTTCGTGTTTTTTTTTTACTCATTAAGCATTTTGCAGTGGAATGGAAGGTGCGACAGAGCTACCGAACTCCTGCGCCACCGCCGTATTTGCTTATGCTGATCACATTCGAGACTCAGAGAATCCCGCGTTTTCTCGCACCAAGCTCCGCACAAACAGCGACGAACCCATCGCCCTTTCGAATTACCAAACATCAGACGTCCGTATTTCGCCCGCCATTTGGGAAAAGAGCTGTCCTTAATCGCGCGCCCGACGCCGAAATACCGAACACGCACGGAATTAGTCCGGGCGCCGCCCTGCGTTAACAGCCACGGGGCTCCGCGCGGCGCGGCGCGGCGCATTCCGAGCAGGTAGCGGCTTCCCCGGAGGGCGTGGCGGAGCTGCAGAGGACAGCGCGCGGAGCAACTTGGAAACGCGCGCTCGGGAGGCGGACGGAGAAAGGGATGGGCCACACCTCGCAGCGAGGAAGCGCGGAGCTGCGATCGTCGATTTCGTCGAAGGAAAAGCGAAGTGCCGACATGGCCCACTTTGCACAAGTGTTTGGGCTTCGACTTGATGATGTTGATATGAATTAAAGAATGTTCGGAAATTTTTAACGAACGTGGGAAGGAGTAGAGATGATGTGAACGAACATTGTGGAAGAAACATCGGGAGGCGTGGGAGAAATTCTTCGATGGGCGGTCAAGAGCACAAGTAAAAAATAAAACTTATGTTACAGCGGAAAAAACTTTTTCAGTTCGTGTTTTGAATATTACAAATATTTGCAACGTTGAGGAAAAAATGCATTGTTTTAGAGTAGGATTTGAGTTGTACAATTTTTACCAGACATAGATATCCAGCTGGCAACGGCCAAAATGTACATATCTCGATTTGTCCCCCCCCCCCAATACTTGTACCCTTATGACCGCCCATCAAAGAATTGATACGGGGGGAAAAGTATGAAGTGGAATGCAAACAGTGTCGTTGGGGAATGTGGCGCGCGAGGGGCTGGCGAACGCGGCGCAGGAGTCGTGCGGGGGGGGGTGCGGGCGCCCCTGGGGCGAGAGGCGGCCCCGGAGACACGCTCGAGGACGTGCCGTGCATGCGGGCGACGGCGACGCCGCGCGCCGCGCCGCGCCTCCCCTGCGTTAGCCGCGAGCCCTTATTCGGCCAATTGCGCGGCGGAACGCGCGGAATGGCGGAGCGGCCGTTGGCGCGTCCGCCGCATTTGCGTCCGCCGCCGCCAGAGGGCAGGCCTTCGCCGCCGCCGCCGGCGCGGCCCCAGACGGCACGCCTGCGCGAGGAGGCTACTTTCGACACGGCTCTTTACCTTCCCTTCCTCTGCCTTTCCATTTTGGACTCTTGTTACTCATGTCTCTATAGCCTCATGTCAGGTGCGGATTCGCCGATCGTATGAGGGGGGGGCGTCGTAGATTTTTGTAAAATGATTAACGTATTTATTATTATATTGTATATTATTTACGTACTGTAGGTATGATACTGTACAATAGTATCGTTTAAATAATTACATAATTCGAACGTAAATAAGTATTGAAATCAATTTTGTCAAATAAAGGAAGGTAAAGGAATGCTCTCGGCCTTTTGGGGGGGGGCATGACCTCCATGCCCCACCCCTGGATCCGCCAGTGCCTCGTGTTTTGTTTATTTTCTCTCTTCATTCGCCCACTTTCTTTTTGCATTCACATATCTTCATATTAACTGCAATACGTTTGCTTCTGTCACTACAAGAAAAATCAAGTGCCTTTAATCTAATTTCTAAAACGTATGTGTGTCTACAAACAGTTCCTACTTACCTATTCGTCTTATTTTTAACATATTATTGGGCGATAAAATTTCTCAGTCTGTCCATCGTGGTTCCATGCTTCTTTTTTATCTCTTTTTTTCTGCAATACCACCATTTAAACGCGTGGAAAGTGGACTGGCTGGGAGGTACATCCCCACACGTTCCCCTGCGTCGGGCGCTGGGTGGGGCGCGGAGGGCGGGGCGGGGCGGGGCGGGGCGGGGCGGGGCGGGGCGGGGCGGGCGGCAACGAGGTGCTAGCGTTTCCGCGCGCATCTCCCATCAATGGCGCCCTGGACGGACTCGGCGCGAGTTCCCTGCCGCTTTCTGCAGACACGGCGTTGCGGGTGACTCTCAGTTGTATAATATTACAAATATATATCCTCAGTCTTAGAATACATGCGAGGGATGAAATGTTTGTATGGACATTATCCTAAGCAATTGTTTATGTTCTTGTTTGTACCGGATACATTTTATGTGAAATTCGTACTGGTTTTCTGAATGTGTACTTCTTGCACATTCGCTTATTGCCAAGAGCATGCCTCAATGTATTTTCTTGTCTGACTTTCGTCTGTTAAGGCTCCTCGCTCTGCGCTTTGCCAAAGCCAGGCGTTCGTTTTAAATCCGCGCCTTGCATTATAGATGCCGGCAATGCGACTGGAGCAATGCGGTCGGTCTGCCGGCGCCGTCGACGTCGTTGTCGGTCCTCGCCAGGAGACGGAGCGGCGCCGCGGCGCCGACGGCGTCGAGGGCGCGGGGGGGGGTCGTCCGTCCTTTGGCCGTCGCGCCCCGCAATGCCGCATCCGCGACCTCTGGCGGCGGAGAAGCGGCGTAAGCGATCCCTGGCGTCGAGGGCGGCGCGGCGGCGCGGCGGCGCGACGGCGCCAGGCTTTTGTTTCGTAAAATAAGAGCCGCGCGCCGCGCCGCCGCCGAGCGGGCGCCCAGAAGACGCGCTTTCTCTGTCCAACTCCGCCGGCGACCGGTTGGTCGCTGTGACTTACGGCCAAGTTGCTCAGCGCTAGAGATTGCAAAAAGAGTACGCGACGGATAAATGGTGAAACTTTCGATGCTAGTTTTTGTTGAAGAATTAGCTACATTGGATTGGGCGTAAATTAATCATCGTGTGTCCTCAAGTTAACTTTCTGTTAGCGGACTAAATTTCTCTCCATTTGATAAACAAAGTTATACAGATAAATATAAAACTGTAAAAGAGAAAATGGTTCATTATTCTTGCGAAGACCATGTTTTTTTAAAATATATTATGATGAAACATCATTGAATTCCGTGGAATGCTTTTTGTGACCTAGACGTTTTGTGCTAACTTTTATATTCTACTGTCTTGCCAGAGCTAGGCTGAGATCAGAAGAGGCAAAACTATGGGACAATTCCTGTTCTGATCTCATGTTCTCTTCCTTGGGCTTCCCACGCTTCTTTACTCAAGTGTATTATATTCCAATGTTTGTCTTAGAAACCTTTCTCGTGGTATACGAAGGACATGAACTTTTCATTTTGCCTGATGGTGGATCGCCTTTTCAGTTATTGGTTGAATCCCTATTTCTGTTCTGATTGCTTCGTGATTTAGTCTTCTCTGATACAGCCTTTAACCGATTTAATAAATTTCATTTCTGAGGTTTCTAGCTGTTTTAGATTTTTATGTGTAACTGTCAAGGATTCTTCTCTTATACTATGCCACGTACTTGTAAAGTTGTTTCTGTGTTTCTTTTCTTGTTTTATCTTAAAGAGTTCTTCCAAATTGTGCCACATATGTATCTTATTTTGAATATCTTGGTCTTCATGAGATATGCCACTGTTCAAGCACTGGAAAAGATATGCCTATTCTGTTGGCTTCTTATTTAGATCTATTTTTGCTCATAGTAGGTAAATTCCTGAAAGAGATATTGCTTAATTTTTTCTGAAGAATATTTTCAGGATATAGGTTAGACTTCGTTGAGCCCACGTAGTGCCATTTGCATTTGTCTTCGCTGTCTTGCATGCTCATTCGATGATCAGTAAAAGGCCAAAGTATTTTAATATATTCTTGTCCGATTTTAATTCCTGATGGACTTTGGTCTCTTCTTTTCTATATTTTTTAACTTAATCATTCAGTTTTCTGTTAATACAGGTACTCCACAACATACTCTTTGTTTGTGCTACTCCACTGTAAAATATGACATAGCCATTAAGGTCCTTAGGGCCTGAGAGCGTTTTTTTTCCACTGATATACTAATTTCATATTGTTTGAGGATTTATGAACTTCAGTTTGATTTGATTATATTTCTTGTGCATTCCTTGTGGACACGTTTAGTACATCCGGCAATCCTTTATTCTTGTCTTTCTCCTTGCCCGGTCGTCTTCCTTCTTCAGCCTTGTTCTGAGGCTTGGTGTGAGACTTGTAAGACTGGTTTTTTTTACACGTTCGTGTTACCAGCCTCTAGCATGACCTCGAATCTGGAGAGCCTGGCGATTTGTGATCAAGGATTTCTTCCTGTAACCCTTGGCGATCCGACGTCAGCTGCAAGGCAGCAGGCGTTTTATTTCGAGAGTTTCTCCCCTAGAACGGCTTCTCTGCTGTGGAGAGCTCCTTCCACCCTTGGTTTTCTGTCATGTTTTTCCTTTCCCTCCGCCCAGAGTTCACGTTTTTAGGTGCCGCAAACTCGCCCGTCTCTCACTAGTTACTCTTTGTGATGGCACCGCAGAGAGTACCCAAGAGCCACCTCGAGCGAGAGAGAGTCTGGCCTTGCTGACGCTCCCGCTCTTCACTGCTCCGTTCTAACGCTCTTCGGGCAGGGTACCCCATTACAGGGGAATTCTCTGTATTTAGGTCTATGAGCATCGGCCTATTCCACCAGAACAATAATCATTTTGACCCCCCCAATAGTTTTTATTCAAATTTAATTTTAGTGGAATCGTAACCTTCCGCATCCTTGACTCCACCTGCAGCAGATAGGGCATAAACATATGAGTAGTTTCGTGCATTGAATATTCCTTATCGTTGAACTAACATTGTACGTTTTTCCACTGCCGACGTAAAACCTGAAGTTCTATTCTAGATTTGAGAATACACATATGTATTTCAGAGTATTGATGCAGTGTTTCGCATTTTTATTCCTGGAATCTCGCATTCTCCCTCAGAATGGTTGTAGTCTTCGCGTGCCTTAAAAGCCTTGGGTATCTGACTGGTAATGCTATTTTTTTTTGTCTCGAACAGAATTCTCCAGCTTTATGCCCTTTTTTCTTCTCGGGGACATTTTCTACAGCCGCCAAGCGCCGGCGGACCCGCGCCCATTAAATATTCAAATAATTCTGCGCTCGGGGGAGGGGGGTGGGGCGGCGACCGCGCCGCGCCGAATGCCGACGTTGTGATGCGAGCGCCGGCCGCGCCCTCGGGGGCGGCGCCACTGTAGCGCCCTCCGACGCTCGCTCTCAGGCCAGACACTCATTTACATGCAAATGCCTGCGCGCTCGCGCCTGGCCCGGCCCCCGCGCCAACGCCGCTGCCGCCCCCGCCCCCGCCGCCCGGGCGCGGCACCTGCCGTGCGCCGCCGCCGCCGCCGCTGCCGCTGCCGCTCAGAGCGCCACTCGCGGCTGGGGTGGCAAGTTGTGGAAAATCGCAGATAGTGTTGGCAATGGGGTGGCCAACTGCTTCGTCCGCGCGGGTTGGACGCTCCGCAGCTACTAGGACTTCTCTGCACATGGTACGAGCGTATTACTGGGCGAAGAAGTTTGTTCTCTGCAGTCGGAATAAAATACGTTTAAAAGGAATGCTTTGTATCGACTGAGATTTTATGTAGATTCTTTATTTGTATATTTATTCTTAAAGGAGGTGCAACCCATGTTTGAGGAAATTGATATATAAAAGCTTCCAATATTGAAAGAAAAACAATTTCAAGTTTGAAGGATTAAGTACTAAAACCGCAAATTTCAAGGACACAAAATACCAAAATGACATAAAAACCAATCAGTACATAGTATTGAAGAATAAGAATTAGAATGCCACAATTTGTTAACAGTAAAGTAATAATTTATTGGAAAATGTAAATGATTGCAAGCATAACGTGCAGTTATTTGCTTGAATATTACTTCATTCGAGAATTGTGATTATAATGTTCAGTAATTATGAATCACTAGAGAAATTCATGCGACATTTTTGACGGAATTTATAGAAATACTTACATAGTAAATTGTAAAGGTGAACATTACATGTATTTTGGAAGGCTACAAATAAAATTTGCCCAAGTATGCAAATGCTTCAAATGAAACTTAACGGGTTACGATATGTAATAATAATACTAATACTTAGTTCTACCATGGTCATAAACGTACCTTACATTATATTGTGTTCTTGTTTTTCAAGTGATACAAATCACTGTGTCTTTCAACTACAGACAGGTCATTTCATCTGGGCCCCTTCCGTAGTCGTCCCACCTTGAGTTGCAAGCCCTGCGCGCGCCGTGGTGGCGGCTGATGTTATCTTCTTACAATGGTAGTTTTTTTAAAAGATAGGCCTTTTCTTTGGTCAACTGGAAAATCGTATACCTCTTTCCAATTACTATGATATTTTTCTTATGTTTTTCATTGTCCTCAGACCCCATTAGGTGAATTGAAGATTATGCGCCTTTTTACTTAATGAGCCCGGTTTCTTGGAGTCTTATTGCAAAGAGCTTCCTCTCTTAACGGCGTGCTGACGACAGCGAGGTTGTGTCGTATCAAGCCTGTTGTAGATTGTTCAGAGACACACGGAAATTGTGCACCTCGTCGTTTCATTGCTGAATAATCCTTGGGTTCACTGCGCTTGTGGACTCGTGGCGTTATTTACTTTCATAAATGCTTAATTTTCCAAATAGTTTACGATAAAAGTATTGATAACGCACCTGTAACATAAAATCGAAGGGGTTAACCGTAGTAATACGAGCGTATAAACGATCGTGTGAATTATCGAGGAAGGGAAGGAGGATCTGAAGCTTAAATTTTGATTATATGAATGTTTTGAACGATTTTGAAAAGTTATTAAAAGTAAAGTATATTACGTATACACACACACACACACACACACACACACACACACACCCTCACACTCATACACACACATGTTCAGTTTCTGACTCTACTAATGAAACCTGCGCATATGCGCGATATACCTAAATTCCATTTAACTCAACAATTTCTCATATTTTTTTAAAGGGCTTGACATTATTTTAAGATCTACCATTGAATTAAGTGTTAGAGAAAACATCCATGCCAAATGAATCAGTATTGTTGAAAAATTGTTTGAAAACCTGGAACACATCTTAAAATGTCAAAGAGCAAGAATGCATACAAAAATGAGTTATCATTGGGATGTCTATTTGAACCCAATCCATATTCAAAATCAACTTTCTCACAACAATTTTTATTTACTGACCTAACCTATTACATTTTTATGTCAAAAAAGGCCGTTGTATCTCCACAGCATAATACTAATACGCCTATGTATATTATACTAAGACTTCAAACACTACAAATGTTTCCTAAATATATTTTGAATGTTCAGTTTTCGTGTTATATCATTGTATTTTTGTAATCAGAGCCAAAGAAGCCGAATTATAACAAACATTTGTAGAAAGTCAACCTATGAAAATCATTTGTGATTAAATACATCATATTTTGAATAGAAAGTACACATGAAAGAATATCAACCCTTTTCAACTTCCTAAACAGTTGAAATCTATAAAAAACCGTACACAATGATCGGTGAGCGGGTAGTCCCCTCCCTTCCTCTTAATTGTTGATCAAATACATCCTACAGTGCATTGAATATTACTTTGCAGCCGCGTGAAGTAAATATACTTGTAGATTTACAACTAATGGGAGGCATAAACTTACAACTAATGCTTTATGGCGTGCCCAAATCGTTCGTTTTATTCTGGATGTTATGTGATTTTAATGCCTGTATGAATCAATAATTGGAGGCTCTGGGAATTCTTGAAACAACTTTCTCATGGTTCGTTCTTTCTGTGCGTGTAATTCGTGTTGAGCGTCCCGCCCAAAAGGGCCCACCATTCTTGAAGGGATAATGGCGTTCCGTGCGAGGGCTGTTGGCGGAAGGGCGGCGTGAAACGCGAACGACGCCCGCCCTTATCGAGGCATCGCCCCCGCCCCCCCACCCCACCCACCCAACGCCGCGTACCGCGTGCAGCACCGGCTATTACCGAAATAACAGCGGCTGTTGGCCGAGAGATAGCAGGTATCCAAACTACCGTTACAAGTTTACATATCGAGCTAATCCCGCCCCGCGCTTGCGACGCGGACACGACACAGCGTGTCCGCCCGCCGGACCCCCGCGCATCCACTTAACCCGGGCCATCGTGTCTGAAGACCCTCCCGCGGAGATAAAGGCGAGGCAGCGCGCGGCTCCCTCGTTTCCACTCCATAAATTCCCGCGCCAGCGCCACGGTCTCCCTCGCGCTGCCTTTTTAACGGCGCGGCTATATCACAGAGGAATATCGTTATTGGTGACGCTATCGATTCGGGCTCACGAGATCAAAAGTCGTTTCGAAGGTTCTAGTGTTGCCTTTACGATAATTGGAAGCCGCGCGCTCGTCCCGGGCTGACATCTTTACCGATATGCGCTTCGGTACTCTCGCGTGGTGCGCGGCGCTTTTGGCGTCGCCTCGGGGAAGCCAAGACGTTGGGTGCCTGCTTTGTGGAGGGTGCAGCAGGGGTAGACCGTTTTCGAGAAAGGCCTGGTTTCCAAGAATACTACAGTAGAATGGATTTGTGGAACTTAGTTCGAAAGGGAGGAATTCGAGTATCGTATACGATACCATTTGAATATTTTAAATAATGTTCTAATAACTTTCAAAACGGGCAATTATTCAACACGTTTTGATTCATGGTTTTGTCGGTTTTCAAGGCTTTGGAATCTTGGAGGCGAGGCCACCAGGCCAATTATTAACACTTTTTTAAGGGCAAAGTATAATAGCAGCGTTGTTGAACGAGAGTTTATAATATGTACTGGACTCCTAGACAGATACGTATTAGAATCGTACTATTTAATGTTATTCAGTCCGTTGTTAAATTTTGGACAACCACAATAAATACTTCAAAATTTTCTTACCTGAAAATTGTATTAATTCATGCTGTACTCTGATGTAAAAAGATTTTGAAGTATTTATTGTGGTTCTCCAAAATTTAACAAAGGGACTGAACAACATTAAATAGAATTAGTGTTACAACCTAAGTTAAAACTAATCTTATTAGAAACATACTAGTCCCGATTACTTCTCGTCATATTCTGAGAAGAGTCTCCAATTCAAAGTGATTGACACATAACACCTTTGCATTGCACTCAGCGTTTCGCCTCTTAGTTTGCATATTGATGTATTTGTATATTCCAAATCATGTGCTGTGTTATCTATGTTTGCGACGTGACAGCATGTTTATGTTCTCAAAAATATCGTGACACTGATAATTTTCTGTTAGCCATTGTCGCGTATTAGGAACGTTTCGGCCTCCGCTGTATTTCGTACGATACGCGCTCGGTAGAGTTATGTCCTGTTGTTGCACCGCGTGTGGAAAGCCACGTCCAGCAACAGGTACTGACAAGTACGGACGCGCCACAGGGTGCAAGCAAGTGGTGTAAAGCTGTTTACGACCGGCAATCTAGTAGGGCCAGGTTGAGTTATTGGCTGCCGTGACTTATACCTATTGTTTCTAGTGAATTCGATCACGTTGCGGTACTATCCTCTTCTATTTCTTTCCTATTTGCTGGTTTAGTTTTCTAAACTCGCGCTTCAATGCATAACAAGGTTTAATAAGTGTTTTTCGTTTCCGGTATTTGAATTTTATTTTTTCTTTCTGTTTAATGTGCTCTTCATCTCTTTTAATGTTTTCCGTCTGGTCAAATACGAAATCACAACCTTTGGTCTATTGGCTTCTCTACATGAACATTTAATATTCTTTAAGTTATTAATATTTCTGGGCGCAACAACTGCTATGGGCATTAATGTCGCACATGTTAAATCTTGAGAGGTAGGCGGTGATCTTCTCATTCTAGATGGTGATTTCCGGTGCCGACTTCCATGTCGGCTTGCAGGGATTTCTCCTCCAGGAATTTCCGCAAATGCAGTACCTCTCCACCGGGACAAAAATTTACGCCTCAGACCAGTCGACATGTGTGGCAGTGTAGTGCATGCGTGTCTGTATGTTAAAAGAGAGAGAAGGGACGCGGACGGGAAGGGAAAAAAATCGTGCGTGGTCCGTATCGTGTATGGTAGGATAGTTTTCCGGCTGATGTTGATCGGATAAACCATGAAAAACTCTCGATGAGAGTTGCCGAACTCTAGAATGCTCCTCCAGACAGCAGCTGAATTTGAATCAGCTATGTACTTATGGTCCGATTAAAAGAAGTTGGTGACTGACAATTGCGAATGGAAAGGAAGCGACGTTGACAGGGTGCGTTACCCTGAGCAATGTTCCCGGGACACAAAAATAAATACCTGAAATTAATACTTATTAAAGTAACCAAATCATACACTCATACTGTATGAAGCTACAGATTCAGAAACATAACTGTAATATCAACTTATTTTAATCGGCCCATGGAGTGGGAAGTCCGGTCAATGATGCTCTAGAGGCAACTGGAATGCTGCTCTTACTTGTTTCTAACATACGATTTGTGTCTGGGTGGAGGAATTTTACATTTCGTAACATGAGAGTGCCACGTGAGCTGCTCCCCCGCAGCCGCCCCCTCCATCGTGCAGGGCAGATGATGTTGGCCGCCGCAGCCGCAGCCGCTGCCCCGCCCCTGCCGTGGGGTTCGCCGATCCCGCCGCGCCAGGCCTGCCAGGCGTCGCCCTTCCTCGCCCGCCCCGCCCCGCCCCACCCCTCGCCCACCCCTCGCACGCTCTCCCGAGGCGCCGCCAGACATTAATTCCGAACCTGTCGCCCGGGGCGGGCCCCGCCCCCGCCTTCGCCGCCGCCTCTCCTCGTTTCATTCTCCTCTGTCGCGTGGGCGCCTGTTATTCTTCTCGCGCGGCGCGGTGCTGCGCTGCGCTGTCTCAGGCGCCCCCCCCACCTGCAGCCAAAGCGCCGCGCCGCTTCTTTGCTGCTGCGCTGTTCACTCAGCGGCGCCGCTCAGGAGCGCTTCGTTTCCGTTCGCATTGCGATCTACCAAGCTCATTGGTTGCGTGTGTGGCTTACTTTGGGCTTAGCGATTTTTTGATATGTGGACCTGATGCAAGTTTTTGGAATCACCTGTTATCAAACTCTCTTGACTGCCTATTCTATTTCTTTTCGTATCTTTCTTCGTAACTCGTCTTGTTTCTTGACTCGTTTTTTTTTGTTTTATCTCTTCCGCGTTATTTTCTTTCACTTCCGTTAAACAATATTTTGCGACGTTACTTAAATAAGAATTGTCAAGTCGTTAGTCCTGATCGAAATTAAAATCCAATCGTTGTCTTCTGTATTGACAGAATGTTATTTTAATATCTATTTTGTGTTCGCATTCTATAATCACACTCTTAACTGCTCC
The DNA here is from genome assembly GCA_031308135.1 of Acheta domesticus. NCBI lineage: Eukaryota > Metazoa > Arthropoda > Insecta > Orthoptera > Gryllidae > Acheta > Acheta domesticus. Next base: position 242,464,698 of record JAHLJT010000631.1, read on the forward strand.
TTCAACACAAATGAAATCATCTCCTAATGGGGCAATGTTTAATTGTCAAGTGTCATCCGCATTTTATCTTGTTCATCTCCGTCTCGCTCCTTCTTTCCTCTCGCTCGTCACCTGCCCTCGTGATGGTGTGCGCTCTGTCCTTGGGCTCTCTCGCCCGCTTCGCGTCGGAGCAGGTGACGCCCGCGAGTGGAAACGCTCGCTGCTCCTCCCAGACGCGGCCCTTCCCGCTTTCCCCCCTCCCAAACACAAACACACCCTCGCTGCGCCGCCGCGCCGCGCCGCGCCGCGCCGCGCGGCGGCGGAAGGAAACAGTGGCGGTATTTGTCTAACTCGAACTCCGGGAATGGTTTTCCTTTCGCGACGTGCGGGTGTTCGGGCTGAGGCTTTCTGAGGCGTCTTCTTCTGATGTGGAATCGAGACTTGCGGGATGGGGTGGGGTGGGGGTGAGAGCTGCGGAAGGAATACAGAGAAGAGGTGCGAAGGTGCCGGGCGGCTGCAGGGAATGGGAGGGGGGGGGTCGTTCCGCCGAGATGGCAGAGCAATGAGACGAAGTCTGCAAATCTATCAAAGACGAGTGTAACACGCGTGTGGTAGTGAATGGTAGTAAGTTGCGATTTGGTTCACCTAATTACTCGTTTCCTGTTGCGAACTTGTTCCTGTTAGGCGGAGTCTTGGAAACGATGGTTCTTTAAAAAAACTAATAAAAAAACTGGTTAAAGTAGAATTCTTCAAAAGTCGTTAAATTGTCACCTCTCTGGGACATAAGTTTTAATGTATTATTGTACAGCGACTCTTAACGAAAACATACTCATAAAGCAAATTTTAATGGTCGACTTATATTAATAAGGAACTATATGCTGTTAATAATTTGCAAGGTAAACCACTGTGCAATGGGCTTTGGTATAAAAATTTTGGAGAGTATTTGTTACGAATATGTGAATATTGATTGTCAGAAATTTAAGAGAAGTCACTTACTGTAACAGGCAGCGTTACAATCTGATGATTATCTGAATATTTTAAGTTGTAGGCGCTTGAAAATGCTTGAATCGACGCATTCGTGTCGCATCGTGGAAGTTCTGCTGAGGAATGCTGGTCGAGCAGAGAACAAGCGCCAGCGCCTGAGCGGGGGGGGGGGGGGCTGGGCTTCGTCCAGGCGGCGCCAGCGGATTGGAGGGCGCACAATGGTGTAGGCGTGGGCGCGCCCTCGAGGCAGCGGGGGGGGGGCGGGGCGGGGGCGAAGGCGCCCGTTAGCGACGATCGCCCGGCGCGATAGCGATTGATGACCGCGCGGCGGGCGGCCGGCGCCAGATTGCGCGCGACGCGGAGGGCGACGGCGAGGGCGAAGGCGGCCTGCGCTCGCGGACGACGGACCCGCAGCAACGTGGCCAGCGCAGGAGGCCTTGCCAGAGAAAATGTACGGAATTGATGAAAACAAGGAACTGCTAGATTGAACTCATTCTTGATCAAGTGAATCCAGTGTACGATTATGTGCAAGAGTCCCCGATGTTTCAGTAAATTCAATATCAAATTGCTTCTGGACGTAAATGTAACTTCGCTGTGCGCACGTTTTTTGTTGAGCGCTCCTTTTGCTTGTAGTGGTAGGAGTAGAACGGATGTTCGTTACTATTTTGTTAGCTATGCAGAAAAATCCAATTAGCAGTTCATTAACTGTTGAAATTGATTTTCTATAACTCGGGAACAAACATTTTTCTAATTTCTATTTTTCTAAAATAATATTTTTTCTTATTTCTTTTTCTAGTTTTTCAAATGTTTCTAATTTCGCGTTCGTTTGTTTTTTTAAACAGGACAGGCATAGGTGAGCATCTCATCCTGGGGTTTTTAAAAATATATTGTTTTTTATTCCAAATTATATTCCTATCACGTCAGTCACTCGAAGTTAGAGAATGACTATGACACTAGACAAAGCCTCAGAATCCGAACATCTGAAATACTTTTTATATGTTAGCAGACGTGGTTTTCGGGGCAAATTGACAATGCTTCAGGTAACGTCATAATGCCAGTTATAGATAGCCGAATAGAAGTAGATTAAGATTATTTGAAAAAAATTGTTGTGATTGAATTTTTATATTATATGGAAATGAGGATTCCGTACATCAGCATTTGAGGAAATAATGGTATGATGTGATTTAATTCCTCACGGTTTTTGGTAAATTCCCTTGTTTTGATTAACGAATTTCATTATATTTTTTGTGGGCTGTTTGTTTGACCAGAGTGAAAATAAATATTGTTTTTAAAATATGGGTGGGCGTTATTTGGTGGATGATGCGCGTACGTTGATGGTTCTTTGGAATAAAGTATATTATACTCATTGTTACACCCAAGTGCCTGAATACGAATTTAAGCGTGAAATTCTTCGGGTTGAAAACACTTACGAAGATTTAAATAATATTTTCACAAAACTGTTACAATTATGAGAAAGTACGGCCTATTGAAGTATCACTAGTTTATTGAAATGTAAATAGTGGAGTAGATTAGTAATTTTCAAAATCTGTTTATTGCTGACGTGTCTACTTGCAATTAAATAATTTTAATACCCGCAACGTTACACGCGATTAAGATTAATGAGAAAGCTTGCACTATATGAGATCGTTCGTACAAAAAGTTTTATGGCCAATCGGAAGTGGGGTTATGTGTTTTTAACTTCGTATTCCCCGCCGTATAACTTGCCAGACTCTCTGGTAAAATCCATTTAGCCCTCTGTTTCGTGCTGCGTCCGCCTGCAGCGAGGCGCTTCGGCTCTCCATCAGGCGGTCGCCGGCACAGCGCAGTCTCCTTCGCTTCTGGGAGGCTGCAGCGCCCCGCGCCCGCCCCGTAGATTTCGAAATCCCCACGGGCGCGCATTTTTCACAGCCCAAACCGGGAGAGATGGCTCAACCTGATGCCACTACAGTCCCTCTGACCGGGAGGTCCTCTCCCGACGGTGGCAGGATTTTCGACACTAGCCTGACAGCTAGTTCGAATTCAGTTGCTGTCTGGAGGAGAAGTATAGCGGCCGGCTGCTCTCATCGGTAGTTTTCCGTGGTTTCTCCGATCAACACTAGGCGAATGCCGGAGCAGTACCTTAACAAACGGGCCACGGAACGCGTGCGATCCGTCCTTCGTTTTCCTTGTCCTATCCTCACTCTTTATATACTTACACTAACATTCACTGCACTACCACACATGCCGGGAGACCGGTCGGGAGCTTACAGCTTGTCCCGGCTGGGGCGGTGCCCCTATGGTGGGAGATACCTGGTTGAGGGGAAAACCCCGCTAGTTGATGGTAGGTCTGCCCCAGATCTCGCCATCCTGCGAGGAAAAGATCATCGCCCCCCCTCCCGAGAAAAAGCACGCACTACACTTACGGGACTAATGACCTAAGTAGTTGACGCGCCCGGAAACACGAATCAATCAATCACAGCCCAAACCGCGTACGCACCACGGACGCGACTTCGGCGGATGCGGAAGTCAGTTAGTGGGATGGTCGTGGTGGGTGGAAAGTTTGCAATATTTGGACGTGTGTCATGGAAGAAGTCGTAGGCTTCCGCGGCCGGAGTCATGTGGATGGTCTTGCCTGTCCGAGTGACGCCGCGTCGAAGGCTGTGTTGCCGACGTTTCGACCATCTTATCGTGGTCTTCCTCAGGTCTGGTCTACCATAGCAGGCAAAGCAGATGCCAAAGCAGACCAGCCCTGTGGAAGACCACGATAAGATAGTCGAAACGTCGGCGTTGGACGCGGCGTCACCCGTACAGCCAAGATCATTCACGTGTGTGATGGAAGCTTGTGTTGGTAGTGTATTTGAGTGTGGAGTAGCAATGTAGTTGAATGAAGAAGAAAGAAGTACAGTCTTTATAATTGAGGATAATCATAAACGGGTGAACGAGCCGAAACAGAGAAAAAAATCTTGCCTCAGGGGCTTCCAAACGCCGTATTGTGTTCTCTGAAGTCTAGTAACATACAAATATGTCTCATATCTCTACAGATTTGTTCAACATCGCGTAATAGTGAAAAAAGAAATCAAAGCTACGCGGTTCGAATGTGAATACGATGGTATCGACTGCGGGCACTTCCAGCCTTTTGCAGTGAAATAGTGAAGTTTCTCGAAACCCTATTCTTAAAGTAGATATATCAAGCTCTAATTTTATATAAATTGAAACATTTTGGATAAAAACTAACGAAGCCTTGGCCATTTGAACCGTGTCTATTTCCACGGTCTTAAATTAAAATTAACCATTTCACTCAAGTGGCCCATTGTGTCGAATAAGTAATGTTTTTTGTTCTAAAAGTTGTAGGAAATACTGAGCACCACCTCAGCCTAACATTCGTTGAAAAATACCACTAAATATTTACCCTTTAGTTTCTATAGAAAGCGAAAAATGATGTGTTACGGGGTTTGTGGCACCCTTAAACTTTTTTTCAAATACCGTTTCTTTCGTGTCTTACTTTGAAAACCAAAGTTTCGTTTCCTCTAAGTCATTGAAATATATATAATTATTTGTGCAGTACATTTACTTATTTTAATTACAATGTATCTTATAATTTTTCTCTTTGTACTCTTTTGTCTATCATCGTACTTCGTCTGTCTAAATAAGCGCTAAGCGTTGGAAGCGCGGCATATTCGAATTAAAGAAAATATATTTTCTTTACATATATTTTGCCCGAAACAACCTAGCTGCCTTGAACTCAGTGGGTTGGTCCCAGGGTTGTGTTGAACTGGCGGCGCGGGTGCATCGGGGCGTGTAGCACGTGGGGAGCGCAGGGGAAGCGGAAGCCGCACGGGCTGCGCGTGCGAGCTGCCGCGGGCGCCCCGCCCTCCCGCACGCGCTCGCACGCGTGCGCTACGCGGCGCCGGAGTAAATCAAGATGCAATCTGCGTGGCCGGGCGGCGGGCGGGGCGACGGGCGAGGGGCGCGGTGCTCCCGCTACGGCCGGCCGCAGATGCGAATCTCCCGGAGTTGTGGACCAAGTTTCCCTCCGGAGAGTAATCTCTTTGCGAAATATGTTGGCGTGTTTTGGAAGTACTTGACGTCTTTGCGAGTCATGCTTGAGCTCCTGAATTTTTCCTGTTTCTTTTGAATATTTCGCACATTTTGGTGAGTAGAAAAAGTTTTGTGGACTATACGATGCAATTATTCAAACAATTTGGTTTAAATGACTGTTTAAATAATAGATGGAAATCAAGTTTTGATTTCGAGTGGTTGATTTAACTAACCACCACATTTGTCAGTCCCACCTTTCAATTAATAATAATAATAATAATAATAATAATAATAATAATTTATTAAGTCACATATACAATTGCAATCGTGTATGACGAGTCAAAGTGATGTTTTGGGTGGAGAGAGTGAAGTTACATTACTGTCCAGAAGCAAAACAAGGGGCCATCTCAGCATATGCTCAAAGGACCAGAGAAACTGGACAAAACCTGATCGAGATGGGTCATTAGCCTAGGAATTATCCTACTACAATAAGTCAATAGCCTACTACAATACTTGTTACAGCTAGATTAAGATATTATACAGTATATATTTATTTTTATTTTGAATAGCAATTATATTTGGAGTCGTTTAGTTTGTGATTATTTTTGGAAGGGTTACCTGATATTATGTTACGCAGTAAACAATAGTCGGTGAAGATCTTTAAGCAATTACAAAATCTTCATTTTGCCATATTCTACCTTTCGGTTAAAATTACAATACCCATTAAAATTTACAATAAAACGGAGAAAGGAGGAAAAATGAACAAAATAAGATATGTTTGATTAAATCTATGTTAGATCTTTCCTCGTCGGTGTCTATAAACCGCTCTAGCTTTCGGAGTGATCATCGGTAGACGTCTGTGTAAAGCCACTGCAGAATTGTCTGCATTATTCTTAAATGAAGAGTCCCCATGCAAATGCTCGAATTCGGATAGGGTTTCTGGGGCTTCTCATTGTTATCAACAGTTTGTGAGATGCTAAGAATTTGCACTTTGTGCAGTTCTCTTTCGACGGTTCTTTTCAGTTCCTTTGATTAAAATGTTGAATGAATTATTTTAATGGTTGGTGATTTAAATCGTTTTTGTGAGTCAGGGCTTAAGTGAAATTGTATTTCATAACAGATGTGTTATCCAACCGAGACCCTCTTCTGGTGCTAAAACGTTGGCCTGGAAAACATATTTTTAACCGAAGCGCAAACGACTATTATCTGTACATTCCTCTGTAGATACTAGTTATGATGAACGAAAATGCTTAAATGTAGATGAAATACTGTGTTATGGTAACATTTGTCATTAGTGTTGAAATTTATTACTCGAATTCTCTGCATCACAGCTTGTAGCAACATTACTACTTAATGTTTTTATTTAATGTTTTGCAATCAATGTTGACTTCAGGAGCATCGAAGAAAACTTAATCGAATTTAATATAATGAAGACATTTCTATATTTAACTTTCATGAAAAGATTGTTCTTTTAATATTAAATTTGCTTTAGACCCGAGGTGAAATGTCTCCATGAAGTTGGAAAATATGTTATTTTTAAGGACATTAAGATCAGTGGAAGCTGATAGGGTCAAGAAAAATTATTTTGTTTTCTTTGTTCAATTTACGGATTTATCTGAACATTTGAGCATCGTTCCACTTTAAGCACTAGTGCTAAAAATTGAACTTCTAGCACGCTACGCGTGCCCTGAAAGAACAACTTTTACTGTTGACTGTCTGAAAAGTTCCTTTTAATAGCGAACGATAAACATTCCCGATAATTCTACGTCAGAAGAAAATCTAGAAAAGAACACCTCAAGACATAAAACACACTTTCTGAGTATACAAGAGAAACTTTGGTTTTTTTTTCTTCGAGTTTTGGTGAATCTACGGATAGTTAACGACGACTTCGAGGAATTTTAAAATGCGAATTCGAAGCAAGTAACGCACAGTAGTAGTGTTCTTTTGTACTTTGGAGTTTTGGGTTGTTATTTTAAGTTCTGCATACAAAAATCGTATAGTTATTTTGAAAGCAGAACCAGATAGCACTAAGGAACATGTCTCATTTCAACGTTAACAGATGTTAGTGTTAATTGTATGCGTGCAAAGAGGTTTATGTGACTTAAACCTAGTTCTAACGATGCATTTCCTTTGCTTTCAGGTGAGTGTCGTATTTGCGTGTGGCGCTAAACTGTCTTGTGGTGAGTGAGAAACCCTTCTGCACCGCGTTGGCTTACAACACCCTTTGTTTCTTCAAAAAGTGCAGCATTGTCACCCCCTGCATTGTCCCTCTCCTTCACGATTTTCTTTTCAAGGAATAACTTCATTCGAATTAAAAAAAAAATACGACGACATGAAGCTTCTGGTGCGAGACGAAGTTAGACTTTTTTTTTTTTTTTTGCTAACCAGCTTTCAAATATTGATGAAAATCGATGGTATGTTTCCTAGTTTACTCGATCTGAGATTATTAGACAACTGTGGACAAACTCGTAAGGTCTTTGAAGAACGTTGTCAGTTCTTCTTCAAATCGTCTGTTCAGCTTTCAAATATTTATGAAATTCGATTGTATGTTTCGAAGTTTACTCGATTTGAGATTATTAGACAACTGTGGAGAAACTCGTAAGGACTTTGAACGTTGTCAGTTCGTTACCTCTGCTTATTGATTTGTGCCCTAATTAGGACGCCGTTCCGTGCCCTTTTCCCGCCCCATTAAACGAGTGCCTTCGTTAAGCGCGTTTCCCAACGCGATCCGTCAGCCCACGAAGTCTTCGTCCTTCTCGCTCCTTTCGGAAACTCTCGTTTGGAAATTTCCATTCAAGAGCGGTATTGCTTGACCCGTCATTAATGGGAAGCATTGGCTGAATACATTGGCTGAATGAAGAATGATCCTTAACTGACCCCAGATTATTTTGTGTGACTTATTTATGAACCGTAATACCTGCTGATTGATAGGTTTTTATTGGGGAGTAGAGTAAGGTTTTTATTGGGGAGTAGAGTACAAATAAATAATCAAAGAAATAAATTAATGTCTGTATTGATGCCGAGGCACAGTTCATTGGGCTTGCTCTTCCGCCACTTTCAAAAGTTCAATACAATACATAATAAATACATTGTCATTCTAGAAAATACATACACAATTAGGGGAAAGGGTTTCTCGCAAGTGCGACTGGAGTGACAACGACCGAGGGGATTGATGGGAGAGGAAGAACTTACAATATTTGCTTGAGTATTGTAGTAGTAACTTCAAGTTAGAGAAATTTTAAAATTGATCAGAAATATATCTAGTGATTACATATGAATACTGTACGAGAATTTTCTAAAATGTAGTAAAAATACCTTTGTGTGACTCAGCAAGTGAGTAGAAAAGGAGTGGAAATAAAGCCTTTAATTCAGTGGGATGTTATTAAGTATTTCTCGATGTTACAAAAGGTTTTTGAAGGAGTTAAAATAATGCGTACATATTTTTGAATAACCTGTTAACAAAAACTAGAAAGGGAGGGCATCTCGTCAGCTTACAGACGAAAACATAGTGAGTCACGATATCAAGCTTAGAGAGAGGCGGAATATATTGAAAAATAATGCTAAATGACGTTTTGTCTACTGCATAACAATATAAATATGTAATATTAATCTATTCGTTTTTAAATTAAAGAAATGAAACAAGTGGGCATAATGATGTCAATCTAGGACATTTTTACAATGGTTTAAAATATTTTCAAAATTTTAAAATCTGACCTAACATCTCTCAACCGTAAGTCAACAATTTATACTATATTCACTCCTGGGACTGCAAGCAAGGGGCCATCCCGGAATAAGCCGTTGAGCAATCCCAGGTATACGTCAATCAGGCCTAAGGCTCAGAATGGTAAATATGTTATTCGAATCCCATGAAATGTTCTTTCATAAAAAGTGGCATTTTTTTAATATAATTAATTTTTCAAAGTAGTGTTCTTTGTTGCACTACGTGGTCTTAGTGCAGATTTATTTAAACCAAATCATATGATTGATATGTGTTTCATTTTTAAAATATTAATCTTCGAAATTTAGATTTTTAATCGTCAACCGTAAAATGACGCATGAAAATGGTTTGAAGCTGTTCTTTTCTTAAGAATATAAATAATTTGCTACTTTATGAAGTAATTTCCATCTTGATAACAAAGTCTCCAAGATTCCTTGATTTCTTTAGCATGATTTAACAGTTCTCCGAGAGACAGTTTTTCTCCTTTCGTTTATTCGTTTTTTTCAATCTGATCACTACCTTGACGTATTATTCAAAATATTATGTCTTTGAACTTAGAATGTGGGAAAATACTTTAAATAATACTTTTGTGTGTGCTCCCAGAACTTCCACTCAGTTGAATTGTAATGATGGAAACTTCATAGTATGGATGATGGAGACTCTCATAGTATATTATGGAAACTTCCCGCTTTATTTGTCTTTAGGTTTTACATAAAAAAACCTACTTCAGTGATGTTTCAACTACTTCACTGATTCTGGAGATCATTGAACACGTGTAAAAATGCGTCGAAAGTAACTTTCCGGGTCGGAGCGCATCGAGCAGTTCATTTTCGAGTGACGCCCTCCGCGAGCGTCGAACATGGAAATGAATGCGCGATAATTAACAGCAGGCGCACCTACAAATCAGCGCCGCCGGCTTTTTCAAAGCGACGCGCGCGCTCGGCGCGTGAGCCAGCCAGCCAGCCACAGCGCGCTCGCGCGGCATTAAGATAAATCAAGCGGCGCTCGACCAACCCTCCACCCTCGCGCCCCGTGCTCCCAACGCGCCGCACTCTGCGGAGGAAGTCCAAAACATGCACTTCTGCATGTGTGTTTGTATCACAAACTGTACAGGGTGTGTCGGGGAGGAAACATCGAAACTTGGAAAATAAGCTCTTTAGACAATTCTTAGCTTATTTTGTCTAATAAACTATGTGGGTATTCCGAATGGTTGGGCCGCAATGAGCATTTGAAATTTGGTTTGGAAAAATGATTTCTAGGCAAAAATTTGCATTATGGAAGGATAGAAACACTCCAGATACATTTAATTGATTATTATTTACAAAAGAAATTAGTATATTTGCTCAGACAGAAAAAATAAGCGAGAAATAAAAAGGCAGTCGAATTGTGTAAATTGGGTGCTTTTTTATTTCTCGCTTAATTTTTCTTTCTGAACAAATATATTCATTTCTTTTGTAAATAATAATCAATTTATATGTTTGTGGAGTGTTTCATGCTCCCATAATGTAAATTTTTGCCTATAAATCATTTTTTTCAAACCATAATTGAGTGCTCATTACGGCTCAACCACTCGGAATATCCACGTAGTTTATTAGACAAAATATGCATAGAATTGACTTAAGAGTATATTTTCGAAGTTTCGACGTTTCCTCGCCGGACACCCTCTATAGAAGAATGAGTAGGCTTCCGCGGCCAGGGGTTTGTATTATGTAGGCTATTCGGGACGAGCGGCGTCTCTGTGGTGGTGGTGAAACTTTCGGCCAACATGTGACTTTCTCAGAGAGTACGTTTTTTTATTTACTCTAGCTTGGCCATTAGCCCTCTGCAGCCGCATAAGATATATACATTAGTATGTGATAAATACATGAATAATTTGATACATTATAGACAATATTCTAGTTTTAGGTATAATACAATATCGTGGTTATATGAATTATCATGAGAAAAGACTCATTAGTTCTAGTCTATGGGGGAATCGAAAAATTCTCTTGGTAGCTTTCTTTTTAGTCTTTTGCGATGAGGATTTTGCTTACCTATATGAAAGTGAATGGCTGAAGCGAACTTTAATATTTTAGAATAGAGTTTTGCGGTTCAGAGGAGGAGAGTACTGCTGACATACATGCATTAAGCTCTGAGGAAGGCCACAACATGTTGGCCGAAACGTCAGCCACCTCAACAGAGATGCGGATCGTCCCGGAAAGCCTACACGATACTCGTACGTATAAAAGAATACAAAGTTTTGCAGTGAACACCATTAATTTCGAAATCTTGAGTTTAAGGCTGCGTTTTATCTTCGGTTCAAAGTTGCTTCTTCTTATCTCACTGGTGAGATTTGGAAACCTGTAACTAAGTTCGCAGTCTACCACACATAAGTTCATTCAGTTCGCTTCGCATTCTGATTCAGCGACCACCGAACACCGTAGATAACACAGTTACTTGGCTGTCCGAGAGACGCCGCATCCTACGGTACAGGTGCCAACGTTTCGGGCGCCATTTTGTGACCTTCCTCATGGCGTTATGCGAGTTCAGGAAATGCTAAGATCGCAGAATGGCGGCCGAAACACGTGTGCCTAGGACGCGGCGTCTCCCGGATAGCCAAGTTACTACTGACCCCGGCCGCGGAAGCCTATGTTCTTGTAGATTAACATGTTTAATATGCGATTGGGACAGTTTTTATACTTGAGGCTAGCGTTTCGTTCGTTTCCCCACCGCGTGGCTGCGCTGCGGAGGCGCGCGGTTCGTCTGTACGCGTGTTACACAGTTCCTACCCTTATCCCTCCCATGTCCCACCCTTGCCCATCTGTTGTGCGGCAGATTGACTTGTGGAGCGGCTTAAACGTACTCCGAGCGCCAGTGCAAGCCCAGGAGGAGCGGTGGGGGAATGAATCACTGCCTCCCTCGATATATCGATGGCTGCCATCGACACGCCGTCGCCAGGGCCGCCGCCGCCGCCGCCGCGCGGGCGCTGTCACATATCGTTTGTTTTTGTTGTGCAATGTTTCATTCTGCCTCGCGCGACCAGCGAGACGCTTGTTTTGCTTCACTGTAGCTCCACGTCGATCATCTGGATGCGGACGTTACGCACGCGTTCGATCTCGCATTGCGTTTGAATTTACGGACATGGATTCTGTACACGCTCCAGTACCATTGCTGTTTTTTTCCGGTGACATACCTTCACGACGTATTAGTACTCCATCGAAAATGAAGATAGTTTCTAGAACATATGTTTTCTCAATATAAAAAAAGTGTTACGACATTGCACAAAATCTTAATTCTTATTTACTTAGAGTTTGATCTTTAGAGGATTAATGAATTGAAGTTTTTGACTTTCGCTACAGTATTCGCAACGTGAATATTTTCCGTATTCATTCATAATTTTTACTCTTTTTTCAGACACATTCACTGGTTCACTTCATTATTTCTCAGCAAGTTCGATTTGTTTGGCGGACATTTTGAGATGGTAATTTGCAACATTGTTTCCGCTTAGACAAAAAATATAATTTTTGAATTATTTTGACTTCCCACTTCATTCACTTGCTTCTTTAGTATCAAACTAACATCGACAATGGAAACGCACGGCAGATGTAAAGTACTCTAATTTTGTCGTTTCAAATGTCTTCTTAATATTTACATGTAATATTAAATTAATATAAAAGTTTAGAAAGTAACTTTCATCGATTCATAGTTACAAGCCTAGTTACTACGAACCTTCTCGTGCAAATTATTTCGGCTCTTGCAACAAGGCTGTGCGTGATATATGAGGCTCTTGTGTCATTGCTTGCTATCTTCGCTTGTCGTGTACGGCTTCTTGCAGTATCTTCAGTCTCTGTACTAGCCTTGGCCTTGTCCTTTGGCCTGGTTTCCTGTTCTTCAGTGCCAGATTTGACAAAGGGAAACCAAACGGTGGCGATGGTGTATGATTTCAACGAAGCAAATAAAATAGAGACGGAAGCAAAAATGAAATGAACTCGGAAATCAAGTATGGAAATTGCATACACTCTGAAAAATGCATGAAATGAACAACGGTTAGCGTATCGGACTGTGATACCCAAGTTCGCGGTTACAAACCCGATTGACGCGGTGGATTTAAGTGCGAAAAAATCCTTCGTATACCTTCCTTCGGAGGGGAAGTAAAGCCGGCTGTCCCATGTTAGTAGATTTACTGCATATAAAAGATCCTCAAGCCTAAATGACGCCTCTGAGCTAAATTCAAAATCGCGAAACGCTGTTCTCCACTCGGGTGATCTCCAGGGATGCGGTAGTTCGCTGCACAGCCACCGCTAGCGCCCCCGCGCCAGGGACACCACCCCTTCACCACACTTGCTGATAGGAATTTGAAGCGGCGCCGTCAGCCTGTTCACACTCCTACCAGACCGCACCCATCATTTCACGCTTCCTTGCTCGCTACCTGTCTTGCATTCGTGCTCTGTGGCCACGGGTCACGTGATTTCAGAATTGATTAGTAATAGATCTTCAATACATTCGGTTCAAAAATATATTTTCAGCTGAAAGGTGTTTGTAAAGAGAATATATGGCAGACACTTGTTTATATCTTTCAGGGTTTAATTTTATGATGTAAGCAAAGTTAAATGTTTTTTGGGGGATTGAAAGAAAAATTCAAAGTACACGGATTATCACTTAATATAACTTTGAAGTACCCAACACTGAGTCACCTGGAACGATATTTTACCCGAAAAAAAATTTTCTTCACATAAAAATAGCAATGCCGCCGTATCTTCTTGTTAACTCTGCTCCTGAATTTACGACAAGATGATTGCTTGTTACGTGAATTCTTGTTAATGGAATGGAATTAGCTCTTACGTTCTCTCGTTTCATTTTTTTTATTATTCGATGAAAATCAATTCTCAGCCACATTTTCGGTGCTCCTCTTCTCTTCAGAGCAACAATTGGGGGTTGTTGAAGTTCGGTAAGCAGCCGCTGTCTGCGATGTTGGGCGAAAGGATGTTGGGTTGCCGAAGGGCCGGCGCCGCTCCCCGGAGCAGCACTGGGGGCAATTACGCAAATTGGGTCGGGGCGCGGCGCGGCGCGGCGCGGCGTGGCGTGGCGCGGTGTGGCGCGGCGCAGTGTGGCGCGCGGCGTCTCCAGTCCATTCCGCGCGCCGCGGGGCGGCGACTACCCCCCCCCGTCCTCCCCCCTTCGCCGCGCTATTTTTAGCCACCGCACCCGCGCTCCCCGGCCGCCGCCTCCTCTCAGCTCCTCCGTCGCCGCTACTTCGCCTCAGGAGGCTTCCGACAGCGTTGACCTGCCATTGCGCAGCTCACTGCACCCACGGATCTTTGCACCCACATCAGATTGTTATTCGTATCGTTTGCTGTTATCTCTGTCTGTCCCGACGAACGCTTTTTGACAAGCAGATGCATGCAATTTGATAGGCCTCATTTGAGGCACTTCTCTCACACATTTCCAAGTCAGCGGCGAGGCCTTCGACCACTGTGATCAACATTTATTTATTTATTTATTTATTTGGTCAAAAAACAGTAAAAACTGTATATGACGTGTGGGGAAAGAGATTATCTGCGCATATTTTCTTGAGGCCCAGAATTAAAACAAAGCGAAATTAACTACATTTGAAAAACTAGAACAAGAATTTAGAAAAAAAATATTTTAGAAAATAAAAATTAGAAAAAAATTGTGTTGAAATAGAAAATCAATTTCAACCGAAAATGAACTGCTGATTTGATTTTTCTGCATTTTCTGCAACATACACCGTCCTTTTCACCATCCAACTCATTGAACGTACAACTCTTACAATATCGGGAAATTATCGGGAAATTAATAACACAAATGATACAGAAATTTTGCAGGCTGATTCATATAAGCTAGAAGCATGGGCAACCACAAATGAAATGATATTAAATCCCTGTAAGTGCAAGTTTATCAGATTCGCGCGTTCTAGAAAGACAGACGACGTGAAATATAAATTAGGAAATCAGGATATTCCGAGAACTAAATGATGTAAATTTTTGGGAATTGTACTAAATGAGGATCTGGGATGGGCAGAACACGTAAATAATGTAATGAAAAAGGCGTGGAAGGCATTGCCTTTTGTGATTAGAGTACTTAGGAAAGGAAGTGGAAAATCAAGGGAATTAGGGTACACATCATTAGTAGGTTCGATATTGGAATATGGCTCGATATGTTGGGACCCATGTCGTCTAGGGCAAATAAAATCTCTCGAAAAAGTACAAAAATATGCCGCATAATTAGTTAGAAGGGGACGTTTAAATTCTGAATTTATATCGTGGGAACCCTTGGAAAAACGCAGAGAGAAATCGCGCCTTTGTGCGTTATTCAAAGCAATAAGGTGTGATCGGCCGTGGGGTGAAGTTCGGGCAAGTCTATCAAAACCAACATACGTCGCGCGGAAAGATCATGGCTTCAAAATTCGGCAAAGAAAACAGAGAACAGATGTAGGTAAATTCTCATTTATTAATAGAACCATACAAAGTTGGAACAAATTACCTGCAGCAGTGCTAGAGACAGGGCCGTCTTTGGGTTTGAAAGTACCCGAGGCACTCAGAGATTTCGGGGCCCCTAATTCTTAGTTCAACAAATTACGTTCTGGCGATCATAAGTTATTAAAAATTGAATATTACACAGTTAATAAGCATTTTGATTCCTCTTTTTAAGGTAAGGAAGGATTTGTAAAAAAAACTAGATAAACGGAATTAAATAGTATCTTTAATCTCTGTATTTTCTATAGTAATATTTTACTAATAACTCTAACAATAGTAACATAATAAAATATGATTAAAAAACCACACAAGCAATATTTACATAATAATATCTAAGTAAAAAACAAACTAAGCATTTGTTGCATATGTTGCAATATCTTAATATTGCGTAGCTGTTTTTTATAATGCGGGAAAGTACGTGCTGTTCTAGCACCTTTAGTTGAGTTTTGTTATATATTTTTTATTATCTGTGGGGGCCCTTTGATCATGGGGGCCCTGAGGCACGAGCCTCG
This sequence comes from Acheta domesticus, assembly GCA_031308135.1. Classification (NCBI taxonomy): domain Eukaryota; kingdom Metazoa; phylum Arthropoda; class Insecta; order Orthoptera; family Gryllidae; genus Acheta; species Acheta domesticus. The sequence goes on from JAHLJT010000631.1 coordinate 242,480,384, forward strand.
TCTGCCTGTGCCTAAAGATGGCCCTGGCTAGAGAGTTTTCCTCAGAATGTCAAAAATTTTTAAATTAGATTAAATAAGTTGTAAGTTTTTTTAGAATATGTTAACATTAAAATTTTTATTTTTTTGTATTTATCTTGTTATTTTATATTAAGGTTAGCTTTAGCATAGGGTTAATACATTCATTTTATAAAACTGTATTCAGTAATGTTGTTTGATGTTCATTTTGTATATTTGTTGTATATATGTAGTGGTTTGATGTTTGTTTTATGTAGATTAATTGATTGGAAAACGCTACCACCGGAATTATTTCATGTATCCTAAGTAGCGAAATAAATATTCTATTCTATTCTCTATATGCGCAAAACACCATCTCTTTTTACGTAAAGATGTAGGTGCTCTCATAACGAGCACCAACGTATTTCCACCTAATTCAGCATGCGCATTTCACGCATTTTCCTTGTAAGTGTATGCTCTTCAGAAAAATACTCGCGATTCGATGAAGTCGCCGGAATGTCTTCCGTTCCCTTTGTTTCTAGAACCGCCAATGATCACTGCGTGTCATTGACTCCTCTGCTCCTTCACAACGCCCGCGCCCGCCCGCGCACACCTTTGCACGCCCACGCACACCCTTGCACGCCCACGCACACCCTTGCACGCCCACGCACACCCTTGCACGCCCACGTACACCCTTGCACGCCCACGCACACCCTTGCACGCCCACGCACACCCTTGCGCGCCCACGCACACCCTTGCACGGCTACGCACACCCTTGCACGGCTACGCACACCCTTGCACGCCCACGCACACCCTTGCACGCCCACGCACACCCTTGCACGGCCACGCACGCCCTTGCGCGCCCACGCACACCCTTGCACGGCCACGCACACCCTTGCACGCCCACGCACACCCTTGCACGCCCACGCACACCCTTGCGCGCCACGCACACCCTTGCGCGCCCACGCACACCCTTGCACGCCCACGCACACCCTTGCACGCCCACACACACCCTTGCACGCGTTTGCTTCCGTGCCTGTCCCCTTGCCGTCTCCCTTTCTTTCGCAGCTCATTGCGGTCGGTTTGCCTTCCGCGCCGCGCCACAGTGGTTGATCTTCCGGGGTGGGAAGCGAAGCTGCGTGTGGATACGCGGTTGTTCTTCAACGTTCATTTCACTCGCTCAGGATTTGGGCTTGAGGGGCGCCGCGCAGCGACGCGTTGCGAAGGGGCTTCCCCTCGAAGCCAGGATACGTGCGCCTCGAGCCGTGATCGTACGTGCCAAGTCGGAACAAGTGTTAACCATATCACACAGGCTATGAACAGTTGGCGTAGAATCGAGAAACGTCAAACCAGCAAAAATGTGATGGAATAGTCAAGAAGATCTCATCCTGTAAATTACAGTGTGAGGAACGTTTCTTTGAGGAATATTAAAAATTGTAGTTTTGAAGGCCCTAGAACGTATCGTTTAGGAGTTATTTAACGATGTAGATTCAACCGCAAACGGAAGGTGTACTACTGAAATAATATAGGAGACGATACCTTGTGCACAGTTCACAGTTCTCAATAAGTTTGCTGTTTGAAGTAGTAGTATCCTAAACATATTGTACGTTTCAATTAGGGTTCTAAAGGTAAATTACTGGAATCAAGTTAAGAAAGTCTTTTTAAGTGAGAACCGTATAAATGATCAGAGAATTTTCGAGAAACTATGTAGTGTGGCGGGAAAGTAAAAACTTAATTGTATTGTGAAGTTGCAGGCTAGGATACTGGCAGATGAAAATACTGGTTAGAGTAATCAGAAAAGGGGGAAGTCGAGTTGTCGTTGGATTTAATGCTCGTTATTAACGTTGTTTCTCTGGTAAAGTATACTCAAAATGAAATCCTTTATTAAATATACTTTGTGTACATCGTTTCTACTATCCAAACTGAATATTCAATAGGTAATTGTATTTCGCAAAGACAGACAGAGAAGCCTTTTTAAACAATTTCAATGAACAACGTTATAACGTTAGAATTCATAACAAATTTTTGTCTTTCAATTTGTGATCGGAGACCGCTAGAACTATAGGATTCACATTTTAATTTCAAACGCTAAAAAAGTAAGAATACTGCGTTTGGAAGGCTCAAAGCACGCTATTTACAGTATTAATGCCGTTTAAATTTCAACGTCTCAGCGGCATGAGTTATAAAAATCTACCGACATTTTGCATACCTTGTTTCTTTTATTTCATTCTATACCCAATCTAAGTGCTGATGGAACACTAATTTTAACGTTATTTTAAGATGGTTACTCTAAATGTACATAGGGTTACAATTAAAACGTTATTCAATAAATATGGTGCATGATGTGCGTAAGGCTGAGGGTGCTTGAGAAGCAAGCAGTTAGAACGGAGGCACGCGCGCAGGTTGGGCTCTCTGATTCCGTTGCGAACGGCTGTCGTGCGGGGGGCGGCGCCGCAGCGTCCATCATGGGGCAGTTGCGTTCGCGGGCGCCTCCGGCACGGCACGGCCGCACACAGCCGCCCGCGCCCTGCGGCCCCTCCCGCCTCGGGCCACGGGCGAGCGGGCGGCCTCTCAGCCCTCCCTTGATCGCCAGACCGCGTGATTGCGGCCCCGAGCCCCGCCCCCCCGCAACCCGCCTCGCACCCCGCGCTCTAGGTATTTATAGACGGCTGCGCCCCACGCCCCCGCCCTCCGCCCCGCGCCACACGTGTACACCTGCCACCCGGGGCACGAGGCCATCTCATTCATTAGGCCACGCCCCTTCAGTGCGCGCAAGAGGCAAACAAAGAACGGGGGGGGTATTATTTTCATCATGTGTATTGTTTCTATAACGTTGTATGTAAACGTCTCTTTTATGGATGAACTGCACAGTCAATCGCGGCAATGAAATGTTGTTTCAATGCTGGATATCTCTGATGTTTGCACGTGCAGATACATTTTTTGTGTTATACTTCAATAAACAATAATGCGGAGAACAAAAATTCTTTGAAATGTCGACATCACGCAGAACGCGGCGGTAAGGCGGGTAGTATCGGCAAGGCAGCACAGGGCGAGGACGATTGCAAAGTGATGGTGGGTTTCAGCAGGCCAGGGCAGGCTCGGAAGGCCAGAACAGGGCAGATCAGGCTACAGCAAACTGCCCCCAGGGCAAATAAGAAAGACTATGTACAAAAATAAGGACATTTACCTGCCTGAATAAGGTAAATAAATATCCAGACAAGTAAAAGGATTCGGCTTTAAAGTTCTTTGTTTCAATTTTCGAAGTCACATTCGGATAATCAATTGCTATTTTTTATTAAAAAGAATGAAACAAATTAAAGAAACTACCACACTAAAAGCAAATGTTCCTAAACGACCCACAAAAGATAGCTTGCGGAAGACGTGGATTGTCACTGATGAGTTAACAAATCTCCATTGTTTAAGGCAGGTTTGTGAAATTTTATACGCAATGTGATACATTTTCTGTGACAAAAGTGTAAAACCTTTTTCTTTAGAGGCTTTTCCAGAGGAAGACGGCATCCCCCATTCACGCAGGGGTAACATTCTAGGTGGTAGAGTCCTTGGTGGCGCCTCGGAGTTGGAATCAGCACAATGCGAAGTCCCTTCACAACAAAAGTCACAAAAGAGAAGAAGAGACAACACATACACACCGTTATCTCGGTGCACTCAACTTTTATTTGTCGTAGGTGTTTTTTTAGCATAATTCCTGGGTGTTTCTATCATGCAGTACTTTCCAATAATTTTGTTGAAGAACGTGGGCCTAAGAGGTCTATCCCCCAACTGCTTTCAGTCACACACACACCTGAACTTCTTTTCGGTACGAAATGCCACCTACGTGTTATCCTCAGGATGTAATCATCCTTTATGGTCATCAGACGTTCCGCCATACAAATGTGAGCATCAAAATTTCCATTTATATTTCTTGTCAAAATGTACTTTTGCAATTTTTCTACCTTCATCACTCAACGATTTCTGAATATCCTCGTGTTTCTCGGATTGCCCTGATATTTGACGCGTAGTATTACTTCGATTATGATGATAGATTTTATCGGCTTGACCAAATAGTCATTTTTTTAGGGTTTTGATATTGGCATTTGGATATTGGCTATCTACGGTCGTATCATGGTAACATGTCGGCTTGCTTCTATCGTCGTCAATGCAAACAGCTCATCTGTTTTCTGGCAGAACTCCCATTTTCATTCCATCCCCCTGCTCCTGAGCTCCTTGACCTTGAGTCCTGGTGCGAATGACAGAACACCGGATCATTTGCTTCGCTTCCTCCTCCTCCTCCTCGTGTTACGTTCTGGGTTACCGTTGTCAGTTGTCACCACATAGCAACACGTATCGTGTTAAAAGGTCGCAGGTTATCATGGTAAGTTGTCTCCTCCTAGCAACAGAGTATTACGATAGAAGACCCTAAATAATGAACAAGCAGAATCCTTGGCGAAAGCTTGGAGGGAAATTGGAAAGGTTGTTCATATCCATTGGAATGTGGGCTTAGGGAAATGTACACATTTTGTGCTAGGAACATTAGCACTAATAACTTCTAAGAGGTTAAGGAGTGGTAACTAGATAATTAAGAAAGAAGATTTGAAATTAAATTATTTGTTGTTTTGAAAAAGACCTTTATTTTTCAAAGAAGAAGCAATCGACGGGAAGTCCATGATAACGTAACTGTGACGCTCGAAGATTGAGACGCCCCACTCCTCTTCGTTGAGGCGCCTGGCGTCTCGACCGCAAATCTCCAAGAGCGGAAGTGATCCCCACACCTACCCGTTCTCCCGCTGGGCGTTGAGGGCGCGCAGGCGCTCGCGCGTCCATAAACAAGGGCGATTGGGCGCGCATTAGCGCGGGACCCTGCGTTTTCATTAGTCGCCGCGGGGAGCGCCCCGGGCGCTTTATTAAAGCTTCGGTATTGAGGTCGATGCCCCGCTGGATATTTCTTTATTAAACCGCGTGGGAGGCGACGCGGCGTGGCGCGGCGCGGCGCGGCGCGCCCGTTGCTCGAGGACATTACGGGCGGGGAGAGCGTTGGAGGCGGATTCCACCTGCGGCGCCTGGTATTTTAAATTGCGGTTCCCGAGTCACCCGTACGCGCTGTTCCGGCGCTGTCGTCGCCCTATTGCGAGGGAAAGGAAGAGAACGAGGAAACGTCGTGTTGGGGGCCCTGTTGGGAGGGTCGGGTTCGAGCGGGCTTTGTTCTAAAAAATGCGCGGTTTCACGGCTTGACGTTTCATATTGCGATTCGTCCGAACCTGGTCTGAAGAACGCTATTCTTTGACGTGACCGCCAATTCGACTGGCTCTTCCCAGGCTCTTATGGGCGTATTACTTTTCAGGTGGAGAAAGAACTGCGTACAATAACGTATCTTTTTGCATTCGTCTCCGAGAGAAGAGTGTTTCAGCATACCTGATATTCAGAGCTTTTTCCGATTCAATAGGCAATATTGCCAGGTTAATGTGTTTTGCGTTTAATGGAAATAAATCAGTGTGTGGGCATTTTTTCTGTTTGAGGGAATTCAAACACGTGTAAAAGTATAAAATTAAATATACTAAATATACATCCTGTAAAAATGTCATTTGCAAATTAAGTTGTTTCATTATTTTATTTACATTATTTACTCTCACCTGAATGTTTTGTTTTGCTGAACTGTATAATGTATTGAGGTAAAATAATATTACAATGTAAATTTCGTATATAGAAGCTTTGGTATAACATCTCTGCTCAGCTTTGCAACGAAATGTTTTTAAAGTGTTTCTTTATTTTTTCTCCACAAGAGAACACCTTTTGCAGTGTTTTTTTTAAGGATTTAAGAGTTTCTTTATCAAGTTTTCTTGACGTTGTAACTTGAACTTTATGCGAACCACTGTAGCAAAAAACGAGCTTTGTGCGTTTGACTCCATTCTTAAAAGAATTCCAGTGCTTGCTAGAACTAGAGGGGGAAATGTCTCCTTTGTGGTGTTACTGATGTGAAAACTCGAAGGCAGTTAACCTACACCACGGGCGTGGAAGAACAAAGAAACATCCTGAGGCCATAAGCCCACATTGTGCGCTTGCTGTACCTTTTGTATTGAAGCAACGTGGAGCTGGAGAGTACAGTACCTGTGTAGCTGGCAGCTGACGGTGTTTTAAATGTGGCGTGAATCTCATCTTGGATGTTTGCAGCATTCAGTTACTTGCCTACAGCTTCTCAGGGTCCGTCAACATTATTTTCATCTTAACTTGTCCATCCTTACCATCCGCCACCTGGCAACAGCTGCGTCAGTCTTCTCTTCCTCCCATCACTTGGCGTCGTTTTCCCGTTTAGACTCATCGCTTCTCCTATTCTCGAAGCGTACCTACTTCCCTGACTCTAACGTAGTTTCGCTAGGTCTGTCAGTGCCCTCAAGGGGTCGCCATTTTCTTTCCCGCCGCCCTGACCCTTCGCCTAGCACTTTCCTTGCTCCGCTCTGTTATGAAGTCGCGTCGCCCCAGCAGCCCGGTCTGCCAGCGGCAGTGCAGCGCCCTGCGCCCAGCGTCAGTTGCGGTGCTGCCACCCGTGTTTGCGTCTGAGCGACTCCTCCCGCCGGCCACCATGCGCCGTCCATCACCCGCCGCGGCCTCTTCTTTGGCGCCGCTAATTGCCGCAGGGGGGGGGAGAGGAGGAAGAGGTGAAGCGGAAATCCGTGCTGGAGTTGATCAAGTTAGCGCTCCTCAATTTACAATAAATTATTCAGCTGCCAGGGAAGTTGGTTAGCCGAGTTAGCCTCGCCGGCAACTTGCGCCGCCCTGCGGGGCGCGGGGGGGCGCGGCGGAGAGGTGGCGGGGCGCGGCGGGGAGGGGCGGAGCAGGGCGGGACGGAGCGGGTGAGGCGGGGCGGGGCGGGCCGGGGTGTGGCGTGGCGGGGAGGGGCGGGGAGGGGCGGAGCAGGGCGGGACGGAGCGGGTGAGGCGGGACGGGGCGGGCCGGGGTGTGGCGCGGGCGGGGAGGGGCGGAGCAGGGCGGGACGGAGCGGGAGAGGCGGGCCGGGGCGGGCCGGGGTGGGGCGCGGCGGGGTGTGGCGCGGCGTGGCGGGCCAGGGCGGGCGCCCCTGGCAGGTGGCGGGGGGCGTTCGCCCTTGCGTAGCGGCCAGGCGCCCCCACACGCGCTCGCTTTCAGTTGCGGCACCTCCAGCCGAGGGCCTTGAGGCGACCCTTTCCTGCATCTACACTTCCTCTGCTTTCGGTAAATCACTCTGGGGGAGAAAGGTAAATGTTAGGATTTAAGGAAAACCTGATAAGATCATGTATATACTCGGAATATTCTGGAAATCCGTGTGGGTGGGGATATAGAAGTATTCTTCCACAATAAAATCAGTATTTTACACTAAATTTAGATCTTACATTGCAGCATACTTATTTCGAGGAATTTTGCCTCATCTTTAGTGCTCCTTATCAGACATAATAAGAAAAAAATACATAAACAAAATAATTAATGTAAATGCAGAGAAAGATAAAATGAATGAATACATTTAAATAAAATAAAATATACACTTACTCAAGAAACGTGGTTCAAGACATGGCTGTTAAACATGCGGCCTTGCTGGCGCCATTTTGTGTTCTGGGCAGCTTTGGAAATTGAACTAGGAAAGAATGCATGCAGGAGGATTTGGGACGGGGGTCGAGGATATTTAACAAGAAACTTTTACATTGGTTTGTTCACTTGGGTAGGATGTAGAAAGATTTTTACTATTGTTTGAATTTCGATTTTAAAAATATTTTGTATATCTTGCATATTAATAATGTTATAACATTTTGATATTTTGTGACAAATTGACTCGCTCATTATTTTTTATGAGGTCATGATTCTTATAATACAATTATTGATAATGTAAGATAGAAAATATATTGTTGATATAATTGGTGTATAGTTTTGCTCATGAGTGGAAGGAATGTATGTCAATACGCTAGAGTTAAAAGTGTTCATTTTTGGTTGTTGTTTCGAGAGATGAAGAATGAGTTTCGTGAGAATGATGTTTGTTTGTTTATTCTGTGTTATAAATACAAATGTTTTCCTGGCCAATAGATTCATCAAATTCTACATATCAGTACCCGATTGACTGGATTTGAATGCCATAATTTATTATTCATAAAATATGATCATTTGGGCGTAAAGTTCGACAGAAGGACTGAATAAAGTGTCTGTGGTGACCAAATTTATTTTTTTTTTTAGAATTGTATTTTATTTCTAATGTACTGTACTCGATAATAGTAAATCCGATTTTCTTAAATACGTGAAGATTATTGCGTTTTTCTGCTTTGTAATTGGTTTTTCACATTTTGAAATATTTTTCTTTAGGCACAGTAGTAAAAGCAGTTATTTCAGGATCTGCGTAACGTACTAAAAGTTCGATTTTTAGCTCTACTGCTAAAAGTTTGAAGATGTCCGAGTGTTTAAATAAATCCTTGAATGCAACAAAGAAACCAAAATACGGATACTTTCGTCTAACAGCATCAGCTACTACTGACTTTAATTTATCATTAAATGATTTGAACACTTGAATTAAAATAAAACTAGTTAGTAAAGTCAGTAAGGCTCGTAATTCATGGGAATTCAACGTAATTCATGGGAATTTATCATTAGTCTAGCATAACCACTGGCAGTGAATTTATGGAGATATTGTGTTGATCACTACTGTCTTTAAAAGTGGATATTTATTTACTTACGTCATTTAACTCTTTAAATTTTAACCCTAACACATGGTTTAACAAACGACAGATTTCACTACATTATGGATCAGTATAAATCCATTTTCCCGATTTTTCGGATGCCATGGATTTTTATGTAAAAATAATACTGTTACGGAACAAATGTATAAGTGTTCTCGGGCTTAAAGCTTATAACTTGACATAATATCTAACAAGGAAATTAAGCACTCACTTTGAAGGCTATATTGCTCGAGTGCAGCGAGGCGCGACGCGATAGACATTCGAATTGTTAATAAATTATTTGATACAACGTATTTGTTTTTTAATATCAATATTTACGCAGGGGCGATGTTCAAGTTATCAAATTCGTCTGTAGTGCGATGTCTTAGTGTTTTTAATTTATATATTTCATTGGTAACTTTCAGTCACCCAGAGACATATCTGCGTACTCAATTATATTGTAGAAAATGTTGTATATTCTATGATATGTTTGACGATGTTGTTTCATTTAAAGCTTTTCTATTCCCTTCGTTCTCTTATAATTAAAACATATTTTTAGTTCACAACAAGAAAATTGGGATTATTGAATGAAGATGAAATATTTTTTAGAGCGTATGGCTGTGTGTGCCTTTGCTTTCAACTTCTGATTTGTCTTTTCAAATACTAATTAAAATGTCATTGGATTTTAGTGATGAGCACTTTATGAGCTATATCTCACTATATTTTTAAGTGCGCTTTTTTGATATTTGAATTGGTATTATACGTTGAAATATTAATTCAATTTAGTTTTATTTTGTACACAAATGAATACCTTTCATGTCGAATACATTACTATCCACAATTTCTAATCGGAAACGTATACACAGTAGAAATAGTCTCTGTAAATGTTAGAAACTTCTAGGTGATTTAGAGGGCGAAGATAACTTTGTGCCAAAGAACGTACAGGAGGAAATCTCGTACAATGAAATTGTACGTGATTCAAAATTGGGTTGGCGCCCCTATTTGATAGGCACCTCATCGTGCACTGGCGTTTTGTAGGTACACAAACTCTAAAGGGGCGATCTACTATTGGCAATGACACTATCAAATTTATTTTCCTAATTGTTCTGCTTTCAACTACGTTTGTACGTGCATCGCCTTTACCACCTTTGCATCAAATCTCTTGGCCGTCAAGTCGAGAAAGTTATGTACTCATAGCCGAACAATGACAACGATAAAAATCTGGACATTGTCATTGCCAGTTAGCGGACCATGCCTGAGAGTTCGGGTGCTTGCCAACCACCAGTGCAGGACGCACTGCATTCCCACCAGCGACGCAATGTCAAGCTTCGCATTCCCGTCGTGCCGTGAACTCCTGCCTAAGATGTCCGTCCAACTTTCTTTACGTTCCCGTTCACGTTGTCGTTCCTGTTCGCCAGCTATTTGGGGGCAACCTTTATTGTCTTTGTACCCGCACTTGCTCTAGGAATTTCCAACATTTATGCCGAGACATTAGCGATATGCCGCTGGATGACATTCTTACACCGTAGGCAAACTCGCACATTCTGGTTTCGCGTTAAGCTTCACAGATCATTCCGAAGGGGTGAAAAAGAGAGTGTCAGCCACTAAACAAGTTCCCAAATGTCAGTAAACAAATAGGCGCAGACTTACTGGTTGTGTCGATAGTGCCGTGTTCGTAACACGCGCGAGTAAATGAGCATGGCGCGAGTGACCGGGCGACCTATGGCGTGGGCCAAGACGCCGCTCCCTCCGCCCCCCCCCGACTGCCTGTGCACCCTTAACGACCCTCCCGCGACCTAACCTTAATGAGCCTCGCGCGCACCTTGGAGTCCGGCGCCGCGCCGCGCTCCGCACCATTATCTCTCCCTCGGCGGGGATGCGCCCACCCAAGAAGGAAAATTTGATAGTGAATGATTGTGTCGTAAACTTAACATGAGCATGCAGCGGCTTTGGTGGTAGAATGGTTAAAAGAAACTAAAGGTATCCCATGCACACAGGCTGTTGTGGCCCTAAGGGGAGGTGAAGGTAGGGCTCCATCTTTTCGTCGCCGTCGGCACAAGGAGGAGATTGTGTGGCGAGCACAACGCTCCGGCCGCCTTTACCCCCCAGGAAAGATCCTGGTACTCACTTGGAAAGGAGGCTGAGTCAACCACAGAACCGCCCTGAAGGGAAAGCACCAGAAAAAATCCCAGCCTATGCTGGATTTGAACCTGAGTTCTTCAGGTCAGGAAGCCAGTGCCCTAACACTGAGCCACCGGTATAATGGTTAGCGCGTTGTCATACTCAGGCACGCGGGTTGAATCCGATGGAAGCATTGGAGTCGTAAAAATGTTTCGTACGCCTCTCATCGGAAGGGAAGTAGAGCCGACAGTCCCATGTTGTGTGTTTACTGCACGCAAATGACCTTGAAGTCTAAATAAAGCCTCTGAGCAAAATTCAAATCGTTTGTTTTGTCGCCCGAATGACACTTTCTTTTGCTGATACGTGGCGAAAGAAGGGTAGCAGAATTTATGTGGACACGCGGAAAACCAGGGCCTGATGGCCTGAGCCTCGCCACGGAAAATGAGGCATCATTGAATTGAATAAACTCGTACATAAGCAATGGTTGTCAGAGTGAGAGATCAGTGAGTGATTGCAAGAGAAGGCGCAAATACGAAAGCATGGTGCGGATAAATCAGAAGTAATTAGTAAAGTGATATGTTGAGACTGGTAGGTATAGGTGGTGATGCAAAAATGAGAGTCAAACTTTTCTTGTATTATGGGAATGACGCCATAAGTGGGTTCTCGTAGCATCTGGGTTTAGAACTTGGTGAACACGCATCGTGGGTAGGGAGAGGCTAAAGCGTATGTCTTGGAGACATTGAGGGGCGGAGATGACTGTGGTTGACGCGACAATTTATCTTAAGGTCCTCAGAATTGCAGTTAACGCCCCTTGGTATATAAGCAATGCAAATCTCAACAAAGACCTAGCCATAGAACCCGTTTTAACATATATCACTAAACTCTCTCATACATTCTTCCAAAATCTACCCTCAGTTACCGGTGCATCTCATCTCAATCTAGGTAAAGAGCATCCCATAGAACCTCGTCTAAGAAAACGACTCCCCTTTCACGTCTTCCTCCGTTATCTGGCTGATATAAGAAATAAATACTCCTCCCAATACCAGTCAACAATATGTATTCCTCCACTCAAATACTCGTACTGAACCATTATAATGTTACAGGGAGGTCGCCGTAGCTACCCCCTTCTTCGTATATTTTTCGTCTGAAAATGTTCGCTCCTAACAACTGAAAAGCCGTATGGCTGAGCGTTGTATAATCACCTCATTCTGCAATTAAAATAAAAAATTAAAAAATTATCTTCATTGAAGTTCACAGTTGGTTTGCGTCGTTTTATTACGGATGTGAGACTAATATTTGTTTCCTGTCAAGTATTCTGGCCTTGATTTGTTGCTCTGGTACATACGTGTAGTATTATTTTTGTGTTGTACGTATTGCCTTCTGTTTTGATTTTTACATTCACTTCCTACCCCAGTATGCGCGCATGCGTTGTGCAACATGAACTAAAAAATTAATTTAGATTCTGGTGATACGCTATCGTTCAGGTCTCTCAGAAGAGAACAATACGAACAGGTATTACTGGTAAAAGTTATCGAACTGTTCTGTGAGATTCGGTATCTGTTGTTCCGAGAGTTGGCAGCCATCGCAACTTTCTGCTATTTCGGTACAAAGTTGTGCAAAATTCAAGTCCTTTGTCCGTTCGCTTTAGCATCTCCGGACTGTGCCCCAAAGCATATTTAGAATTAACTTTAAATTGTCCCTGCTTTTATTGACTTCAGCCCTTTATGAGAATAAGTTCGAACGCTTATCAGTGTTGCTTGTCCTGAATCAAGGGATCAATTCTTCTCGTTGGAAAAGTTTTCTGGTGAGTCATTGTGTATCGATTTTCATTCGCCACCCATTAGCATGCGATGTTCAGCCTCTTGTGTGACTGAAGTAGAAACATGTTCGAAAAGCCCGTCTATTCCTATGCTCTATCCTCCTTTGTACTTAGTATCTTCATGAATAATTTTCTAACTAGTGTTGATGTTCAATATTTTGGGCGCAAAACTCAATGAAAACATTGGAACTAAAAATTATGTTTCATTTCATCTCTCAACTCTAATTTCTATTACTCTTCCGTGTTCGTTTTTCTTCGCTTAGTGAATCCTACAATTTCAAAGATCATATTTATACTCTCATTGCTACTCTTGTACTTGCAGATTGGTCGGCACATATTTGTGTGGAAGACAACTGGATGGTTCGCTGGTATTAATTAGAAGTTTTGTCAGGAGAGAAATATCTCCGTGCTTTATTCTGCACATTTCAATAATCTATCAACTAAAATGATTCGTTTGGGGCACGCTTTGTTACATGGTAAAAGTAATAAACTTTGAATATTGAATTCATTTTCGTGAATTCTAAAATTGAACGTACAATATTTTGGCGATGATAGAAACTATTATTTTAGATGAACGTGGAAGTTCCTTATTGTTGCTTCCTGTAATGCTCTTTGTAATTATCAGTTGTCAGTGTTCGGGGGTACGTGTATTCGATTAGTGTACACCAACTCGGACATATTGTAGGTCACTTCGCAGCCACCATTGCAACGCGCGCTGGCCCTGAACCTCAGAAAGCCAGTGCTGAAAGACCCGGGGAAGGCCGAGGCTTGGTGGTGTGACGGTTAGGGTATCAGGCTGTTATACTCTAGTTCGCGGATTCAAACCCGATCGAAGCCTTGGATTTTTAAGAGCGAAAAAATTCTTCGGAGATGCATTAAATCCGGCTATCTCATGCCGTGGATTTTAAGGGCGAAAATATCCTTCGTACGTCTTCTTTCGGAGGGGAAGTAAAGTCTGCTGTCCCATGTTGTAGATTTATTGCATGAAAGCCTAAAAAGAGCTTCTGAGCTGAAATTCAAATCGCCTGATTGGTCTTCCATGTGATATTTTCTTTTTCCACTAGTTGGCGAAAGGAGCGTAGCGAAATTTGCAGGCCTGACGGCGTGATTCTCACCTCGTAAAAATAAGGCATCAATGAATTGAATGGCAGCGGCACGATCGGGCTCGTACCCCACGCGGTGAGACTGACTCAAGGCGATCGCGAAAGGTGGCAGAAAATGTAGAGAGACGAAACAATGATATTGGCGCAGTGCAAAACCTGACGTGTCAGTACAATATTGTTGTGCTATCATGTGTTGTGCAGTGGATTCATATACGGACACGTGTAAAAAATGTTATTGAGAAATGTCGAAGATGGAAGCAAGCAAGAAAAGCAGAAGTGAGTGCAGGCGATGGCTACGCCGCTGCTCGTTTCTGTGGGGTTCTAGAGCTATGTAGAGCTACGAATATAAACATTCGTATTCAAGACGTGAGAGTCAATCAAGGAGAGAGGAGAAGCGTAAAAGAAGAACTCTATTGAAAGAGGTTTATTCTTTGACGTTATTCACTTGTCAACCTATCGTGTTATCGGGCCCTTCCCGAGTCACCTAGGTAGCAGTTCTCCCCCGCGCAGTTTGTCGCCAAAGCCTCAGAGAGTACCGCTCTCTTGCAAGACAAAGTTTCTCTTCGGATCGTCGTTGTAAATGTTTAAGCGGGTGTCTGGAGCCAGCGGCGTACGAGGAACGATGCTCATTTTCGCCAACCAAAGATGGTAATGGAACGCTTCACAAAACATGAAGAACAGAAATCTCGCCTCCTCCCCAGCGTTATTGCATTAAAGTACCTTCTCAAAATGTTTGAGGATCATTTTTACACAATCTATTTTGGATATCATAAAAAGTAGATGTCTGATACATTTTACATTACTCCTCTTCTTTATTATTTCTGAAATTCATTTGTATGTCATTAGAAATACAAGTCTATAATAACACAGAACAAAAACATGTAAGGACAATATGAAATAATATCAGTGCAGTTCTAACCGGTCAAACGTATCCCGTGCGTTTTTTGGTCTGTTAGTTTTGCAAAGCTACGTGTATTTTTTTAAATGAAAGTGTTTTTTGTCTCGGGAAATTATCTGAAACGAAAAGTTGTTTCCAGAACGAGCGTGTAGCAAAATGTAGGTTCCTTCTTTTCTATGCACTGTAGTCCTCTTGTTTGCTTTGAATGCGCATGTTATGAATAAAAACACATCATCCTAAAGAGCTTTGAAAAGAAGTTTCATCTGATATAAAGCTTCGGAATCAAATGAAAGGGATCATTCACTTCGTCCTGCCAAATGGAAGGTGTCTTTTAAAAACATAGCTCCCTCGGCAAATTTATTTTTCCACTTTGAGTTAATTACTAGACAGTGGCAATATTTCGTAATTAAGACATTTACTAACTATAATTGTTGTTGAGTATGTAGCGGTAATTTCAGTTTATTACTCCGTCCCATACCACATTCGTAATATAGAGAAAGTAATGCAATACTGCTGTGAAAAGGTAAAGGGTATATTTCGCAAAAACGAATCCGAATTGTAGATCACTGATACCGAAAACTGGTATAATTTGATTGCCACTAGTTGTAAATTCATTCCTCATACAAGTTGTGTAGTCAATTCCGTGTTCTGTGAGTCCTTGATACCGAAAACTGTTAGAATATTGGGCAAAATTTGTCTTTCCTATCCGTCCGTCTGTCCATTCGTCGGTCTGCGAACAACACTAGCCGCTAGACCATAAATCGGATTTTTGCCCAAATTTATAATGCAAAATGGATCTGCCTGATGTCGCAGCCCCTTCAATATGAAACGATTCTTTTTTTAAAATTTGGTGGTAGTTCAAGTGAAGCCTCAAGAACATTTTAAACTTTTTCTCAAAAAGCCAAGAGTTCTACGTGGATATTTAGAACCTCTCTAGATATTTTAAACAATAGCAAAAAAATTATGCGAATGTGCCCTTTCTAAGGAATACCTACAGATTAATGGAATAGTAAGTCATGGGCGTTGTTTAGAATATTCTTAGTGTTTTGTATCTTGCAAGTATAAAATGTACAGCGATTGTTGCTGGTCACCTTCGTTGCCGATTGTAGGGGAGGGAAGAGACCTTGCTCTTTTGCCCTGCCTTGTGGGGGTAGACCATCATAGTGATGGTTCACTGAGTGATTGACATTAGAGGTGACCACGAGGAGTGAATTAAGAAAGTTAAAGGTGGATGAGATGGGATTGGATTGTAATTCATTGTGTTATTACAAACCTCATACACGGTACTTTACGCGGTAACTAGAAACTGTAGCTTCCAAGGCACCGAGGCAGGCGAACTATAAAGTACGAATTATAAGTATGCTTAAAATAGATACAAATAATGGTGTTTATTCGTTGAACCCATCTGGTAATATAGTTAGCAAGTAAGATGGGTCGCTGGTCACTGTGCCACGCCGCCACTTCTGTTCTCGTAATAAACATGTTTGCTTCTCTGCTTAAAAAAGACAGTGAGGGAATATTCGTCATAAGGTCATAGAGTTCGCTTATGAGTTGGAGGAAGGTCTGTTTTTGCTATCTCGAAATGCACGGACGCGCTCCCTTTGCGCTCAGCATTTTCCGCAGTCCGCGTCTGGAAGAGACGTCTAGCGGCCGACTGCTCTGATAGGTCGTTTTTCGTGGTTTCTCAATACTAGGCTATCAATACTAGATGGATAGTCGGAGCAGTGTGTCGTAACAAGCGAATACCGTAAGAACTGGGTGAAGGACCGCGCGCGATCTTTCCTTCCTTTTTGCCTTATTCTATTTTTGCCCTTACACACACACACACACACACACACACCTCACATTGTATGCACATCACTGTTACACATATCTGGAGACTAGAGGTTGTTCCTGTTGGAACGGTTCCCTGCTGGGGAAAATATCTCGAGGGGAAGACCCCCATAAGCCCATGAATAATTCGGAGCCAGATCTCTCCATTCAGCGGGGGTGGGGAGGAATACATCGACAGAATAAAAATTCACTACAGTAACGGAACTAATGACCTTAGTTGTAATAGACCTTAGTAGGAAGCAATCAATCAGAGACCGCCTCCGCCCAACCAGTTCTCGTCTCAACAGTGGTCCCTCCTGGGTCCCCGAATTTCGCAGAGCCAACCATCTTCGCGCTGTAATCGCACACTACTTCGACTCTCATCTGCCGGAACGTCCAATTTGGCTTAAACATTCCTTCACCTTTACACGAGCAAATTCGTCCCGTTTTGGTTTGTTCCTTTTCCAGTGATATTTTCTCTCTCGCCCCATCCGACATTTCCTCCTTGTCCGCCTCCCGTGCGCCGCGTTCGCCGGCGGGCGCGCTCATTACGGCGGCGACTGCAGCGTCTTCCCGCGGCTGGAAATGAAGTTAGGGCGTAATTATGAAAACTGCGACGCGCGCGGCGCAAACAACGAGACGCCGCTGCGTGGCGCGGCGGAGCGCAGAGCAGTAGGCATTGCGCCGCCCTTCTGCCGCGGCGCCGGCGCCCGCGGCCTCCGCTTCAGCGCTTCCGGCGTTCTTAGGCTCGCGAATGAACAGGAGGGACACTTCCGGGAAAACATAGAAAACTGGGAAAATGTGGGAATTTCGTTGCTTTGGAAAAGTGAGGTAAAAATCTGGGAATTTGTAGAAGAATCGTTAAAAGTCAGGGGACGTTTTGTGAGAGTTATCAAATTAAATATTCCTTAAAAATTTTAGTACTGTATTGCAACAACAAACCTTGTTTTTTGCCCAGCTTTTATTTGGTGAGAAAATGTTAATTTGTACTTTGTCACTGCGAAATCAAAGAGCTGATCAATTACTATCATGGTGGCTTTAATATTTGCTTTAAGTAGTGTGAACATTTAAGTTACATCAGAAAGAAATCAAACGAAGTTGACGTAGAGAATCGGGAAAAGTCGGAAATCTGTTCCGGGAAATGAGTGGTTACCCTGTTGGTGGTAGGAGATATCTTGTAGTACTATGAATTAAGAAATAATAAAACCTTAATAAAAGTTTTAAAATGTATTAAAATATTAGTACCCAACGTCAACTTTCGGAAACACTTTTCCCATCTTCAGTAAGTAACAATATAAAGGGAAATGTATAAAAAATTAAAGCATAGGAGTGCAAAGAAATAAAGGAAATATATTTCTATGAAAAATTGAGAGAAAAAATGAAGTAAGAAAATTACTTCCCACTGAAAATGAGAAAAGTTTTCCGGATATTTTCTTTGAGTGCTGATATTTTAAGAAACATTCTAACTTTAATTGTTGTGGTTTGATTATTTCTTCATTTATATTAATTACAAATAATTATGAAATGCCGACAGTCAGTATCACAGTCATTTTGTGGTCTTGTTATCCAAAATATTGTTAAGTTTTCTATAGGATTAACCACGAGAATCCGCACATCATTTTGTTGGCTTAATGTTTTTTTTCTAAATCTTTTCCTTGCATATATTGCCTAGTATTGAGGTGAGGTAACATTACAATTAATAAGCTCTTCTCATCATCCGAACCATCATCTTTTTCTATTACTGTGTACTGCTGCTCTTAAATAAATAATTTCTTTTGTCATCATTGAGTTAATATATAGAGATACATTTTTTACTGGTCGTTAGCAACTTTTAATTCTGGCAGTATGTTGAATTATTTGATTCATTATAGTTTTCTCTTCTAACTAGCGTACCTCCCGTTCATGTTTCTAGACGCGAAGTTTCTAAAATACAATTTTTTGTTCATATGGTGTCGTGGGTTATTTTTACCGTCGCTCTGTTTTATCGCCGTGTTCCACTGGGCAAAGCGAACGCTTCTCTTGTGAGTCCGTGGCTCGCTCGTTGCATTGCACGGGCTCCCTTTTCGCAGCCGTCGAACGGGCTTCCCCGCAGACGCACTGCCGCCAGCCCCAAGGTTGAACCCGGAGGTTTCGGCTCTCTAATTGGGCTGTCTTTTTGACTTAGTGTAATTGCCGAGTTTGTTTCCTTTGTCGGGCGACGGCTTGGGCGAAGCGAAGCTTAGCAGCCCGTACGCCCACGGCGGGCGGCGGTGGGGTGGGGCGACGTTTTATCGCCCGCCGCCGCCTCCGGGCCTCTTCTGTTGGGCCGAGAGTGCTCCTCGCCCGCAGGCGAAAGTAGCGGCTTAAGTCGTCCGGGGTCGCGTGTCCTTTAGCTCACTAAGCTCCGTCGCCTTAACCTCCGTCGAGGCGGAGCCCCTCCCCGCCACGCCCCCCCCACCCCGGCCCCTTACCTCGGGCCACGTCTTTGCATGCTCTCCCAATTTCTTCGCTTAACGCCGTTCTTGATGCACTGGAAATGTTTGTTCGCGCCATGTCCCGCTGTAACCCCGTGTCGTTCTGACTCTGCTCCTTTGTTGCTCTGTTTCCTCTTTTTCCTTCCCTAGCGCCCCGCCCTTCGGTTCCCTCGCGTCGATCGTGTGCCGCCTTCGGCTCGAGGGAGACGGCGCGAACGCAGGCACCCGATCTGATTACAGAAGCTGCGGGGAGGAAACTCCGAAGGACTCTTTTTCTGCAGAATCGGGATTTACTCGTCAGTGGAAGGTTTAGAGTTGTTAGAGCTGGAAATTTCATTTTAAGCTCCTGTTACAGCACAGGAGCGGGCACCGAGTCTACATTTGTCTCACCGCAGAACTCGGTGGTTCTTTTTTTCCCCTTCAGGTCTTTCCCGTCATCGATCTGCGCGTGGCGTACGCTCTGTGCTGTGACCCGTTTTTCCATCGCGACCGCCCTCGGTTGACGCTCCGCTCGCTCTGGTTGCCGCGCGCGCTGTCCCGGCGGCGGCCGCCCTCGCTCGCACCCCCGCCACGCCCCGTCCCGCCCCCACCCGCCCCGCGGCGCCGGCGGGGGCGACGCTAGCGACGCACGTGGCGGGCGCGGCGCGGCGCGGCGCGGCGCGGCGCGCGGCGTCGGGGGCGGGGAGGTGGGGCCCGGCGGCGCCGCCGGCCGCAGTAGCGTCGCGGCGCCCGCAGCGCCCGCCCGCCCGCCCGCCAGCCCGACGCCGCGCGCCAGTCGCTGCGCCGCCGCCGCCCGCGCGCGATCGCCCTCGCCCACGCGCCCGCAGTGCTCCGCCCCCTTCGCTGCCGTCCACGGGAATGGAAGCCGGGCCTCGCCGCTGACCGCCGCCGCTGCAGTGCCGCACGAGGATTACGATGTCGCACCAAAGCCCTCCGCAGTACTCTCAACATCCCACGCACTCCCCTCACCTGCAACACCCGCCTCACCAACCTCTACCTCCTCACCAAGCCCTCCTTCCCCACCAGCCGCTGCCTCCGCACCAGCCCCCTCACCCCAACCACCCGCCGCTGCCGCAACACCCACAACTCCCGCCCGTGCCCCAGCACCCGGCCCCGCATCACTCGCCCCCGCGCTACTCGCCCCACCCGCCGCCGGCGCACGTCGCCGCGCACCCGCCCGTCTACTCCCAGGTGCACCACAGCCCGCCCCAGTACTCGCAGCACCACGTCCACCACAGCCCGCCCCAGTACGCGCCGCACCACAGCCCGCCGCAGTACGCCCAGCCGCACCACCGCGTGCGGGCCCTGGGGCCCGGGCCGGGCCCCGCCGCGCCGTCGCCGTCCCACTCGCCGCACCACGGGCCGCCGCCGCCGCCGGGTGAGTCAGCCTCGCACCGCGCTTCCTCTGGCCAGCCGGAACGGAATATGGGCTATCCACCCAGTGCAGTGTTGCGTCCGCCGCTGAAAAAACGCGCTCGCCGAACGTGCATTTGAAAAGGCTGCTTTTTTACCTTACCGCTTGTGTCGTCTGCATGCGCCTGCTGCTGCTGCTTCGTCTTCATACAAATGAAGTGTCACGTCAATGGATGTATCGTATCGTGTGCTCTGAAGGATTGTGCGGTGTGCGTGAGTGGTGTCGCGGTGTCTCCTCTGCCGGGGTCGTGTGTGTGTGCGCGCTTCGGCTGCCATAAAGCTGGTTCTTTCGCGGGTGCTTTATGTTCCAAGCGGGAGCTGTTAAATGTGTTTTTCGTACCGCGTCGCGCGCGCGTCGTTTCTGTGAATGCCAGTGCGCGAGAGTTCCGCCAGAGGCGACGCCGAGCCCCCTTCCATAGGTCAGTTTTAACGGCCCATTGCTCTTGGCTGTTTAGGCGAGTGTTATTACGCGGTAATATGCGTGGCCGTTTATTTAACGTTATTATGCCATAGGTCACGCGCCGAATGTGTGTACATATGTGAGTCCGCGTACCGAGGAGCGTCTGTAGAGGGACACGTGCGTATCTTTACCCCCGAGGGGTGATTGCCCCCTTGATTTACGCGTAAGCGGCCGTGTGCGTGTGTGCGGTGACTGTCGTGTGCGCGTGCCGGATACCTTGCGTGCGTGCGTAGGTGTGTCTGTGTGTGTGTGTGTGTGTGTGCGCGCGCGCGCGTGCGTGGGTCTTTTCATGGCCGGACGCGTTCGGAAATCAGCAGCCTCGTTTCGTCGCTGGCGCCGGTCGCGCGCCCCGCCGGGGAGTAGTGCTTGTACGCGCAGGCTCTCTCTACTGGTGCGCGCTCTCTACGCCGCCCTCTTTTTATTCTCTTTGTGTGATGTCCGCTGCCTGCCCCCCCCCCCTGCAGTGTGGGGATTACGGTCGGGGGATTGCCTGGGTCCGGAGCGTGATGGAAGCGCTGCGGGGGCCTGCTGAAGGACTGTGGGGGCGGCCTGCGGGGTCTGCGCGACGCGGCGCTCGGGGGTGGGGTGGGGTGGGGTGGGCGGGGCTGACGGCAACAAGTGGCGCCCCTGCTGGGCGCGCGTCTAGTTATTTCACTGAGGTGGACATCATCGCGGGACGGGCGATCGTCTCTGCATTGTTATTATGGAAATTGCTGGCGGATTTGTTCGATCATGAACGCATTCACGCCCAATATGCTCGGAGTATCACATTTAGTATACAGGGCCATGTGTTCATTTCAGATATATCCATAGCATACTTTGTTAATTTCATTTTCATGATAACAATCTAGTGATAATAATTTACAAGTATTAATTAATTATACCAAATTAGAAATAATTTAAAATGATCACTGTTTTAATAAATTCAATAATGTTTGCTTGAAAGTACCTTCTCATTCTCTGAATTTTCACCATCCTGATTTTTGAAACCGTAAAACGATATATTATACGCGTAATTTTTAACAAGTTGCTTGAATTGTGTTTGTTCTTGTTTTAGAAAAAAGCATTGATGATATATCACTTTTTGAAAAGCTGAAAAAATGTACTTTTCTCGGTACTAGTCTTCGCAACATTTACAATATACATTGTGTGTATTCGACCATCTTCCTCTACACATTCCGGGTATTTTGTTTTTACTTGCAATTCAAATTGATGGATTATGGAATCGCACATGTGTAATGACGTGCGTGTTAATTTTACCATGCTATATTATACCCCATTATCATTCGGAATATTGCATTAGATTGTTAAGTATACCCAATGACCTAAGAATACGATTTTTTTAACCCAAAAATTCCCGTGATGTGCGAAAGGCAATTTAAAATATCCACAGTATCCAAAATATCCCAAAATCGAGGGTCAAAGAAACTGAGTGGTACCCTAGCGAAAAGTTGAATAACTTAAAAGTATGTACTCTTAAAAACACCATCCTCAATCACGGAGATGTTTCACTTCCTATAATATCTTCTCACAGTTTCATAAAATAAAATAGTTGCCATTATTTTGGTAATAGTTTAATATATTAGGAATTTCAAGAAACCTATTTTGTATCGAAATATAAAAGTGTGACAATAACAGGAAAACATTCACAAGATTAAGGTGATTGATTAAAACGTTTAAATATCGAGCATTCTAAATAAATTCTAGTATAAATTTCAAATAAATTTTGGAAATATTTTGGAATATATATTGAATAGCATTTTAGCATTCATATATTGCTGTACAGTTTCAAAATTCATCCAAGGAGGAATGTTAGTCATTATCATTAGCATACACTCGTGTCGCTATTTTCTTACGCATTCAAATAATTTAGAGCCAATGAAATAACTTTTCAATAACCGTATATAGCTTTTCTCTCCCTTGAGATATGTATTTTGTAAGATGCAAATGTGTTTGAAAAATATGACACATACTAGTCAATAATATATTTTCCTTAAATGTGTTCAACATTTTTTGAGGAACCAATCATGATTTTGCGTGTTATTTTTAAGATGCAAGTCAGTCGGCAAATATTCAACTACACATTGCAATTGTTATGTGCATTTTTCGATGCCCACGGAAAGAGAATTTTCAAGAATCCAATGACAAAGGAGTTCACTATCTTAGGACTTAAATCATTGAACTAATTACATTGCTTCAATTTCTATTCGCACCGCCTTGATTGTTTGCGCACACTGTCCCAGACGAATGTCAGAAAGCGAAAGTTAATCCGCGTACTGTGGACTCCGGAGCCTATGGCTGTAAGCGTTCACCCGCCCTGCAGTCCCCTCTCGAAACCGATTCCTCTGTCGCTAAGTGACGTCTGTTCCCTTCTCAACTCAGCGCAGCTCTCGCCAGCGAATTTCTGAGTTCGTGAGAAGTGAATCGCTCACGGCCGCTCCGCAAGACACAGAGTCGAGCAGGTCTTTTCGAGGGCTTCAAGGGAAATGAATACGATCACTCGTTGACAACGGAAATGTGGGATGTTTCGTACAAAAAAGTGATTCTTGTGACATTCTCCCAGATCACTAGTAATTCATCATGCATTAAGGTGGCGGGTTCACGAAACCTGTGTTGAAACATGACCCGCCAAACAGCATTGTATGTGGAGATGCCGATGAATCGGCGGGAAATGTGATACGTACAACTTTCTCCTACGAAATTCCTCACCACATGATAATTGGGAAAAAAATATCATCATCAGCCATCTATAGGTCCGAAAAGTTTGTAACATTATTCTGATATATTCTGTTTTCAGTAACTTTTGCCGGTTCTCATTTATAAAACTACATATTTTTCTTTTATTGGATCAAATGGGTACACTTACGAATGTGCATTAATAGATACTACTAATTTGCAATACGCCCATTAACTGAACCAATATTACGCAGCCTCCAGCCAGATGAGATCGTAGATATGTAAGGACCCCCACTCTCCGAAAAAAAACAAACTATGACACTGTATTTTGACAGATAAATCTAAATATTTGATGATTATTATTATTATGGCTATTCTCAAAAGAGCGCGTACCAACTGAATTTTCATACACTGTTCGTCACTGCTAATCACACAGCTAACGTAGTAAGAAAGTACGTTTCCAAGGAAGAAACAGCTCGCCGTTAAATATTTGTATTTTTTTTCTTGCATTATGGAACAACAACATTTTAGTCAATGTTTGTGTGTAAAAACTGTTGTACTGCATACAAAATATCTCACAATGAATGTTACAAACTTCTAGGACACGCAGAGAAGTTGAAAAGGATGACTTTTCGGCAACGAACATGTAGAGGGAAATTTCATACAATTGAGATTCACAATTTGACTTCCCTGATTTTTAAGCATCATGTTTTTGCACAAGTGGTTGGTAGGTCGTGTTGTGGCGCTGTCAAGATTTCGTTGAACTGCCGTCCGTGCGTATGGGGTTGCCGAAAGATCACGGCCAAATATGACAAGTTAATTTTACTTCATTATATTCAATTTTCCGCTACATGCCCATTCTCAAAACGTGATCTTAGGAACCCCCCTATGAATCTAGAAGTTTATAACATTTATTCTGAGACATCTGAATGTTTTTGCAATGTTACGCGAGAATATTTTATTTATTGTATTTTTGTTACTGATGAACATTCGTTTATATATTAAATTTTTCGGATGTGATATAAAATTCGGCAAAATGACTTTTTTGTCGTTATGATGTTAGGAAAGCTTCTATTTGGGAGAGAGGTTTTTGAGGGTGAATGGAGATTGGCTGTGATCCTGGTTGCCAACCGCAAGGCGCGGTGGGAGGGTCGTCCGTCATGCTGTGGTGCCGCAGCCTTCGCTGCGTGGCGCGAGAGGGCGGGGCGGGGCCCTGGGCCCTGGGCGGGAAGTTTTCGTGCCCCTTCGCCGTTTGCCCGCGCCGAATTCCCCGCGCGAGGCGGGAGGTGGGCCCATGGGCATGCGAAAGCGGGTGACGTAGCGAGGCGTTGGGCTCTCTTGCAGCCCTTCGTGACTTCTCTGAATGACACGTAATCAGTTTCTCCCTCTTACAAAGCCTGTTTACTTGCACAGAAGACGATCATTCATCATATTTTGATTTGCATATAATCTGGTTTATCTGTGCTGCTCTGCGTTCTAATTTTTCAGTTTCAACATGTATCATTCGAACCTGCATTGCGCATTGCTTGGAGGAATCGCTTGTGCGAGGCACGTAGCATGTTTCACATACCAAGTGAAAAGAAATTCTAAAAATTATTCGTAGCCGACTCACCAATACCTAAAAAAAGGGACCGCCGGTTTAATTTTGACTAACTAAATCATACACTTCGCATAATTTTCACTCTCACCTAAAAAATGACAACTTCGCTGACCACTGAAAAGCATTACAACGATTAGCAAATGATGGATTTCATTATATTTGCATAACAGCATGAAATGAAGTTTTATCCGAATGAATCAAAGTCAACCCTTATCTGTTGCGGACCAACTTTACCGGCAACAGGATAGGAGTGATGGTGGATTAAATCGCCTTTCCTAGTTTGCTTCAAATAAGCATCTTTTCGTGTCATTGTTAAAAGGATTGTGATGAGGACTCATGGAAGGTACATGGTGGAGGCTGAAATGCAGCCGTTCATTTCTTACAGAATATCTTGTGTATCGTTTTTAATTTTCCTTTCTTTTTGTCGTCCTTTTTGTCGCAGTCATTTATTTCTTCAAAAAAATGAGTTAATTTTCAGATGGGTCGTTCTTTCGGTATTCTTAATTGAGCAAATACATTCTCCTTTTATTCTCATTTTCCTTTTGTCGAGAGAACTCCCGTCTTGTTAGTTTTTGTACAGCACGTTTTATCTGTAGTTTCTCCTTTTAGTTAGAAAAGACACGGTTGTTTTGGGTTGTTTTGTTGAATCTTGCTGTTCTTGTTATATTTTCTTTCGTTTTGCCCATCCGTGAACGCTTGTAGTTGCTTTCAAGATTGAAATCGTCCTGCGCGTAGGGTTTTGCGTAGTAGCAAATGGTTAGAGCACGGATATTCAACTTGCAAGACCACAACTACAATATGGTTACGGGCCATATTTTCTTTACTCGGGCGATCGACTTACCTCAAGTCCTCGTAATGTTGATCTCGGGAGTTGGCCCGACTGCTCTGAAAAGGGGGTGGTATGTAACCATGCCTGATAACAAGTTTTACCATGCATAACTAGCCGTGTACACATTGGAATGATTTTGAATTTAAAAATTTAGTAGAAAAATCCTTAAATCTAATCCCAACTTATTTCTACATTCAGGAGGGTGTTGACCCAGGTAGGATGCGTGCCCTAGGCGCCCAATATTTTCGTCCGTAAACGAAGCTATACGCTTTCACTTTTGACTGATAATTAGGGAGCGTATTTTTATGCCCTAAAAAATCTTGAAATATGCTTTTTAAAATATGCATTTATGACCTAACAATTCTGAAATAGGCACATTAATATTCAATTAAAATTAACAATATTTCATTTTCTGTATAAACCTTTCTTGATGAAACAGGAGAAGCATGCTTGAAAAAAAAATTGCAAACGTGATATAACCTAACTTTCTTCATAATAGAAATAATTCAAGTAAATATGCACCTTAGTGAAGAACCTACATTGTAGGTCTTTCAGTTTTTCTGCCAGGTTTAAAAAATATATCAAGAAATATTCTACATTTGCACAAGTGTTTTATCATCAATAGAAAAAAAGAAGAAAAAAATCTGACAAGATTTTCTAATGAAATGAACGCTCATAAATATATTCTATGAAAACACGAAACATTTTCTCTAATTTAACGAAATATGCAAAATATGCTCCCATAATTACACGAATATGCCCCAACAGGAAAAATCTGTCAAATATGCACTAACAAATTAATCTACAAAGCATCCAATTATAACCAAATGTCAAGAAATTACACTTAGCTATCTCCTGAACCTACGGACAAAAATATGCAAAATCATACGAATCCGCTCCCTACTCATAACATTTTTCGGACCACAATGAACGGTAACTTGGACAACCCTGGCTTAGAGGGAGCGGTGCTCGTGCGTGGCGCGGAGCGGCGTTGGAGCGCTGTCCTCCCCTTTAACGTGTCTGCGCCCCCCTCCCTCCACCCCCCCGGGGCAGCACGGCTTGCCACGCCCTCTCACCGCCGTGACCGCGCGCCTGGCCTCCGCCGCGTGCAGGCGTGCTCACGTCGCCCGCAGGTGGCCGTGCGGCCGGCTCACGCGGGATCACGCCCGCCCCCCTCGCCGCCACTCACCCCGTGCTTACGGCATGACACACAACCCGGCTCCCGTCGTCGCCTCTCTCTCGCTGGCCACTTCGTCTTATCAACTAATCACCTCGTTATCTCGCCGCCATGGCACATTGCGGCTTTGTCATCCTACTGCGTCGCTGTACCCTTGCTCGCGTTGGTCGCTGCGCGGCGTGGCTCAGTAATGCCTTAACATGCACATGCACTAATTTGCCAAACCACTGCTTCAGCCACCATCTCTCTATTTCATCAACACGTCTTGAACCTGCCCGACTCTTCTGTAATCTTTCGATGGATTGATTAGTCATTCCGGACGCGTCAAAAGTTATTTGTCCTGTAAGTGTAGTGCATGATGTGGCGGTGATCTTCCCCGCTGGATGGTGACATCCGGCGCCGACCTGCGTCGGCTTGCGGGGGTTTCCCCTACCAGATATCTCCCTCCGGCGGGGCACCGCTCCAGTCGGGACAAGCGGTAATCTCCCGGCATGTGTGGTAGTGTAATGCATGTTAATGTGTGTGTGTGTAAGGGATAAGGAAAGGACAAAAGTAGGAACGAAAGATCGCGTACGTTCCGTTGACTGTTGGGGTACCGCTCCGACATGTGCCTGGCGTTGACCGGAGAAACCACGGAAAACTACCGATCAGACCAGCCGGCTGCAAGCCTTTTCCTCCAGACAGCGGCTGAATTTCACCTAGCCAGTGTCGCTGCCGGGACTCGAACCTTAGAACCATCCGGTCAAAGGCACTGCTGTGACATCAGTTGATGCCGTGAGCCACCTTTGCCTGTCAGTCTCTCTTGATTTTACTTTCTCTCTTAACGGTCAGCGTCCGTTAACGATTCTAACTGTCCGCCGTACGTTAAGAATAATCGATACCAATCAGTTGCATCACAAAATTACGTGCTTGTACTCATACTCAAAGTTTATCTTTTAAGGCTATATTACGAAAAGTATTCAATGGATCACCGTCAGTATCATACAAAATTCATTTTGTTGGGTGAGCTTCGACTGTTGCCTTGGCTTACAAAGGTTATCCCTGAATAAGATGATAAACGGTGTCCTTAAATCAAATACATATGTTATACTCTTATTTCTCTTAGAAACAGGCCTGCCTACGAACCTTCCTCGCGTGTCATTTTCCTATTCTTATATCCATTGTCATAATCCCTCCCGTGCTTATCCTATAGCAACACCGCTGTCATTTGTCGGGATCTCGTGTTCCTGCCCTTCTTCCGCGTGCGTCGGCAACGGCTTCGCGTGAGCTGCGCGCGCGGAATCTCGTCGCCCCGCACGGCTCCCGGGGCGCTGGCGATGTCGCCCCTCGGCATTGCCCTCCCGGTGGCACTTGGCCCCGGGCCTCTCCAGGAAGCGCTCTCGCCCTCCTGCCTATCAGCGCGCGCGCGCCGCGATGGGCCACCTGTGGGAGATCAGCGCCGGACAGCACCGCGCCGCCGCCCCCGCCGCCCCCGCCGCCCCCGTTGCCACCGCCCCCCCCCGCCGTTCCCCCCGCTGCCGCCGCCGCCACCGCCGCCGCCGCCATCACCGCCATCACCGCCACCGCCGTCGCCGCACAGTGGGGGCCAGAGGAGGGGAAAGTTGGCAAAATGACCAAAATCAAGATATTTTGATTACTTAATTAGTGCCCCTGCAATTGACTTATGAAGGCCCCAATCAAATGCAAAAGATAATATGGCAAAACAAAAAATGTTCCACTAGGTTTTGTAGACCTATCAGGTTTCAATTTGCTCAGGAAACCTCTGATCTCACCAGAAATGAAAAATTACATGTAGTGAATCAAATATTTCACGTTTAAACAATTAAAGAAGTTGTGTTTGGTTTATTAAATATGTTTTTTTATTTCCATTAATCTTGAAAAACGCTTAAAAATACTTTTTGCCAACTTTACCCCTTTGTGGCCCCACTGTGCGCCGCCGCCGCAATTTGGGCGCGATGGTCCGTTGGCCGCCTCTCCTCTCCTCGACAGCCCACTCTCGGCGAAGAGCCCTTGTTGCAGCCTGGGAGGCTCTTCCATGATTTTCCCCGTTTCTGGGAATTTCCCTGGGGGATTATGATGTAGAGGAGTATTTTATTACAAAACATTAATATTTTAAGAGGAAACAAAGAAATAGTAAATGATATGAATAATTTCTAAAGTTACTCTGTACCGTCTGTACGTATATGATCAGTTTGGCAGATATTCGAAAAAAGCCCGGGAATA
Source organism: Acheta domesticus (assembly GCA_031308135.1). Taxonomy (NCBI): domain Eukaryota; kingdom Metazoa; phylum Arthropoda; class Insecta; order Orthoptera; family Gryllidae; genus Acheta; species Acheta domesticus. The sequence goes on from JAHLJT010000631.1 coordinate 242,509,628, forward strand.
GCCTGTTCCATATTTTTTTAATACTCCTTCGGTAATAATAGGTAATGTTTCCCTATTATTCGAACACTTAATTTAAATGGTCTACCATGCCTCTATTATTTTCTACCGGTTAACCCGTCATTCACCAGCATCGAAATTTTCAGCATTCAAATCTCCAGCACCTAAATCTAAAATAAAGATTCGTTTTTCGTAATACTGTATTGTTAAATCGATCTAACGCAACCAAAGAAGTAAAGAAACCAATCTATCTTAACGGTCAGCGTCCGGTAACGATTCTAACTCTCCGGTGAACTTTAAGAATAATCGATACCAATCAGTTGCATCACAAAATGACGTGGTTGTACCCATATTTAAAGAAAATATATTTTCTATTTCTGTGAAGTTTTTCTTTTAATGTTATATTACGAAAAGTATTCAATGAATCACCGTCAATATCATACATAATGTATTTTGTTGTGTGAGCTTTGGCTGTTGCCTTGACTTAAAAAGATTATCCCTGAATAAGATGGTAAACGGTGTCCTAAAATCAAGTTACATATGTTATGCTCGTATTTCTCTTAGAGACAGGCCTGCCTATGAACCATTGCAATACTATTTGTTGTCAGTGGTGAACTAGTTAGAATCCGATACAAGTGTTTATGCTTTTGCCATACCTGAAAAACTAAATATTTTCTAACACATCGAAGAAAATTATTCTTATATTATAAATGTAGAATTAATACTCAAAAGAATAAAATTTTCCGTCAATTATTTTGCAATTTATTCTAGACGTTGACCCTCCGCTCATTACTGTTGTCCGGGTGCCGGAATGGTTTTATTACGCGACTGTTCAGGAATTACGATCAGCCTTTTGATAAGTTTGGTCTATGATCTCATGTTGTCTGCCCCACCCTTAAATGCTACCGTCAGCTTATGCCAACGGGAATCGTGACCTATCGGGAAATACATTTTTTGGTCAGACTTGTAGGGTCTTGCTATCACGCATTGTCGCTCGGTAGTTCACGCGGGCGATTCTGCTCGTACGCTGTAGGTCACTGTCATTGGACTCAGGGACGCCATGCCCGTCCACTAATGCGTCCAAGGCGGGTCTCACAGTCCACCTGTCACAGTCCTACACTCCTAGATTTCAGAATACTAATGTCTTATGCGTCCTGCACCAACCCTCGCCCAACCCCTATAGCCATCAGCACAGGCCACATTGCTGATCTCCGGCAGAATTCCCGGTAGAGATGTTGCTTCACGCATTTGCACGAATTTTGCGCAATGCCATCACCCAGTGAAGTAGTTCCATGCAGATAACACTTAGTTTGCCATGTTTTCTCGCACATGACTTCTCTAATTGATTACTGATTCCGGGTGCGTCAACTGCTAAGGTCATTAGTCACGTAACTTTAGTGAATGTTTATCGCGAGAGATGGCGAACCACGATGGATGATGAGACCCAGCGTCGTCTGCCGGGGATTTCCCCAACCAGGTATCTCGCCGCACAAGCTCTATATTCCCGACTGGTTTCTCTGCATATGTGGTAGTGTAGTACATGTGTGTGTTGTGTCAGGAAGAGATGGAGATGGGACCAAGAAGATGAAGGAACGATCGCGCGCGGTCTGTGGCCTGCTTTTTAGGCGACTGCTCCGGCGTTGATCTGTGAAGCCACGGAGAACAATCGAGCAGAGCATCCACACGCTAGGGTTCTCCAAACAGCGGTTGAATTCAATCTAGCTGTCTAGTGTCGAAACTCCTGCCACAGTCGCGACTCAGGCACTAGGATCTGCCTGACAGGCACTGCAGAGAAATCTATTGATGCCCTGAACCACCTATGCCGGTAACGTCATGGCGTGTGTGTGTATGTGTGTGTGTGTGTGTGTGTATATATATATATATATATATATATATATATATATATATATACACAGAGTGTCCCACCAACTACGGACCACCCCCATAACTTCTAAACGGTTCAGGATACCGAAATGCAGTTTTCGCTGAATAATGCAGAATCATGGGGCAAGTAACATGCCGTAGAGAAATTGTTTATAATACTTTTAGTTTTCGATAAAATTAATCATCTTTGATTTTTTAAATGGAACTATATATTTTTCTCACCAGCAATGGGTAGATCTTGAAAAGAGGAATAAATGATGTATCTTATGCTAGTATTTTGATAGTAATTTGCGTATAAAATTACTTTCTGATATGTGATTTTGAATGAAACGGACAATATTTCGTGTAGCAGCCCTTGCCGAACCCCAGGGTGAGTATGTAGGCGGTGGCCTTTACCTGCACCCCTCTCTGGGGAGGTAGCCGGAGTACTAGTGACGGTAACGTCGGTGATGGAAGCGTATTTGTAGTTCGTGAGCACTAGCGTTGGTGGGTGCGGGAGTGAGCGAGCGCCCTCCGCGGCCGAAGCCCTCGGGCGGCGCCGCGCGCAGAGCACGGAGCGCAGGCGCAGGCGCGCAGGTGCGTGACGCCTTTCCCAATGGCGCACGTGCGGCGCGCGCGCGGCGAATATCAAACGGCGCCACGCCCACCCTCGCCCCTCGCCCCGCGCCCCTCGCCCCTCGCCCCTCGCCCCGCGCCCCTCGCCCCTCGCCCCTCGCCCCCTCCCCGCGCCCCACGCCCCACGCCCCGCGCCCCCTCCCCGCGCCCCACGCCCCACGCTCCGCGCCTCTGCCGCGCCCGCGCGCGGCGGCTGCCTTCACATCGTCTGCGCTCCGTTCTCTTTTCCCTTGCCTCTGCGTTCCCTCTTTGAAGCCCCTTTCGCCTCTGCGTCGGCGGTGCTTCTGCCATCACATTGTCTATGCTCCATTCGGTTTTCCTTTGCTTTTGCGTTCCCTCTTTTAAGCACCTTTCGGTACAGTCATCATCTAGATCTCGAGCGCGTGTATTAATCGCTAACACCAAGATATTTTGTGGAATAAGTATGTTTTTAAAACTGTACTAGTAATATGCTTATTGTGAACAAAATTATTGAAAACCATTTGAATTGGTAATAAACAATGTCTTCACAACACGGAAAGATGGAACAAAATTTGATTTCTTTTACGAGGTGAATCGAAGATCACAGCCTCTTCTATTGCCGGTTGCGCTTTCTCAAACTTCTCACCTCACTCTCTCCTACTTACCGGAAAATACCTGGACCAAAATTTGAAAAGAACTTCGGCCAAAATTTGAATAGAACTTAACATCAATCAGCAACGCGCTTTGCTTTAAAATACACGCGATGAGCAAACTTCCTGGTGAAAGTTTTGTATTTTTTTTCTCCCCTCTCATAATCGCTATTTCTTATTTATATTTGAGAACAGGAGTTGGCGTCAAATGAGTGAAATTTCAAGATCGCCTGTTCATGGAATCCCAAATCATTACATATTCTGTCTGCATGATGAACACATCGGATACGGGTTTTTGAATTTTCACGTTATTGTCCTATGAGTGATGTAAAGCATTTGCACAGCATAATTATACATACGCAAACAAATTTTTCTGAATTAGTTCCACTAATCGGGAGGGTGCCACTAAACTAAACATGAAATAAATGAATGCTTTGATTTCAAAACATGGTAAAAAAGAGATATGGTATGTACATTATAATGTTCCAACTTGCTGACGGGTCAGAATGATATCAGCGGCGTTTATAAAGGGAAGGGGTACTCATGCAGTTTCACTCCCCCTCTCCGAAGCGTATGATATTTACAAGTGAAATACGTAGCTTTTGCTAGATTTCTATTCTAACGAAATTCATTCAGTATATTCTTAACGTTATAAATATTAACAATAAGTTAAAATAAAGTTATAAATATTCACAATAAAATTATAATTTATATTCAACATAAATTAAATTCTTTGAAAAAAAAAACATGATATCGGGGAGACAATACATCTCAAGCCCGACTCCCTCACTCGAGAAAACTCCGGTTGCACCTCTGCAAATTAGAATTGCCAAGCTCTGTAACTATTGCTGGCAACGCTGTAGGAGAGAGAATGGTAGTTCGAAAGGGCTCCATTCGTAGGAGAGCCCCTCTGTGAATGAGCGAAGTTGCGAATTTCTTGTTCTTCGCGTCCCCCCCCCCCGCTCCTCCTCATCATCCCTCTAAAGGCTACGACCGGCGGCATCCCGCGCCGCCGTCTGGAGACACGATCTCAGGGATAGCGACTTGAAAAATGCCGTCCCAAGCGCGCGGTTTATATAAAATTACACCTCGTTATTAAAGTTTATTGCGGCGGAGTTAGTGCCGCGGCGAGATTCGCTCTTTCACTTCCGGGGAACTCCGTCGCGCCCCTTATCAACGCCCGCTTGCGTTTATTGCCCGGGAGTTTGCGTTTCAGCAAGCGGGGAGGGGCGGGCGGTACTGGAAGAGATGCGCTTGGCACCAGAGGAGAGGGATCGGCCGTGCCCACCTTGAAACGCGTTGATGTAATTCAGATAAAAGATTTTGGAGTACATTTGGAAGGAATGCGCTTGTGACCAGAGGAGAGGGATCTGCCGTGCCCACCTTGAAACGCGTTGATGTAATTCAGATAAAACATTTTGGAGTACATTTGGAAGGGATGCGCTTGTGACCAGAGGAGAGGGATCTGCTGTGCCCACCTTGAAACGCGTTGATGTAATTCAGATAAAACATTTTGGAGTACATTTGGAAGGGATGCGCTTGTGACCAGAGGAGAGGGATCTGCTGTGCCCACCTTGAAACGCGTTGATGTAATTCAGATAAAACATTTTGGAGTACATTTGGATTTGTTTGTTAAATAGACGATAGCGTTTGTGTAAAGAAGCGATGGAGTATTATGATATTTTCAATAATCATCACAATCTTTTCATTTTCTATCCAATCATTTTGGGAGTCAGGTGCACGATGTGAAGCAGTAGTTGATGCATGTGATATTGTATTTCTAGTATGTAAAGTGTTGTATGCTGAACACGAGTAAACAAAGCAACTTAACTGTTTATTATGTTTATTCCTGATTATTGTGCAGTTATAGCCAAATAATGCGTGATGAACAAAACAAAGATATTTCTAATGATGCGATTTTAAACACTTTTTTAACGTGCGACTTCTAGATTAAAAAATGAACATAGTTAAACTTTCATAGGACACGAGTTCTTACTGACACACACACACACACACACACACACACACACACACACACACACACACACATATCGGCGTGATAGTAATGTAAGCCAGACTAGGCGGTCTGTTTCGGAACACAGATCTTATGTCACGTCAGTCGTATCACCACGTACATGATGTGAAAAATTGTCATTACGGACGGTGACATCAATTCTTAATTTTGCCAAATGCTGATTTCGAATATGGTTTCCATTATTTCCCTCTCAGAAACTTGCTATTTCGCTCGCCCCGGTAGCATTCGCGTCAGTTGATGATGTTGCTAGCTCATCAATTTGCTGCTCCTACCATGTTCTGTATGAGTAAAATTCTCCATTCCGGCTAATTTGAGGAAGGTCGTAGTTTTTCCTCAATCATCGGCTGGCCTATTCAAAAACAAAATTCGATTTGAGAACCTCACTTATGTCCAGTAGTGGGTGGGTCTGATTGTATTTGGCATACGTTTTTGCTACACACAACATCGTACTTTCCCTGTGTCTTTCACTCTCTGTCTTTGCTGCTGTCGTAATATCTGTATTTCTCTCGTTGCTTTTGCTCGTGTCGTATCTTCTGTGTCTCACTCTCTGCTTTTGCTACTATCGTATTTTCTTTGTCCTTCACTGCCTGCCTTTGCTCCTGTCATAGTAATTGTATTTCACTCCCTGTCTTTGCTCTTGTCGTACCATATGTAGTTCACTCTCTGCCGTTTATCCTGTCCGTATCTTCTGTGTCTTTCGTTTCCTGCCTTTGCTCCTGTCTAATCTTCTGTATCTTTCACTGCCTACCTTTCGCCCTCCGCTCTCCACTTCCGTCGCGCTTGTGCCCAGTCGTACGGTCGCTCGGGGAGGGCCAACGCTAACGGCGAGTCTCCGAACGAGTCTTCTGAAATATAGAGCCCGTCGACGAAGGGTGAATTTCCTCCGACTTACAACATTAACGCAGCCGCCGCCGTCGCCGCCGCCACCGCCTTCTCGTCTACCGCGCAGTATCTTTCCGCCTAACCATGTAAGCCCTCTCCCCCCCCCCCGCCTTCTTCGCCCCACCCCGCGGCCCTAATGTCTGCATTCAGCTTCCTTTCGCCCCGTATAAAAACGTCTTTGAAGCTAATTGCCATTCATTGATCTCGGGGCTGCTCATCTGACTCGCAAATGCAGCCCCGCCCGCCGCCGGCGCGCGTGTGCAGGCGTTCCGCAGGGCGGTGCTTTCTCGCAGGTAGCGAAGGGCGAAAGAGAGGAACGCGACTGAACGAAGGGCGAAGGGCGACCCGCGCAGCCGACGGCCACCCACAAGGCGCAGCAAATTGGCGATTAGAACGGAAGGAGGTAGAAGACAAACAAGCGGGGTGGTTGTTAGCGTAAATAGAGATGATCAGGCAGCGTGGAAATGTTAGCTACGGAGGAACGAAGTCGCTCGGAAGAAGCGAAGGGAGGAAGGAAAAAAAAATCAGGAATTCAAGTAAGATGAAGAATGCGGGACAAGAAAATGCTATGGAAATGTCGACTGTAGTTCTCGTAGTAGACGGGGGAAAACGAAGTTATGAGAAGAAAACGAAGGAATTGGAGATAAGACACTTGTACACGAAATAGCGCGGATGCGCGCGTACGCACACATGTTTGCAGATTGCCGATGCTAGGGTTTTTTTCACTCTGAAGTAATGGGACCGCGTTTGTGTGCATTCTTGCAGCGGTGTCTTGATACCTTTTCTGTATGAAAATGTGTCGATTACCGTGCTCGCTCACACCGAAACGGAGGAAGGGGAACGCAGGCGAAGGGCAACGAAGGGCAGAAGGGTCCGGCGCTCCTTCCTTCTCGGTTCACGTGCTTTTCTTCGCCAGGAGAAAGCAAAGGCGCATCTACGTAAGCAAAACTCGCAACCTGGGGGTTCCACCGGAGCACCGGCGCGGCGCCGCTGCATTCAAGCGAGGGCGAAGCGAAATTTTTTAAGCTTCCGGATCCGGCTTAAGCGCGGGGTGAGGAAGGGAGGGGAGGGGGTTGTGGCGGGGCGCGCCGCAACGCGCGCTGGGAAGGAGAAAGGGAAATGAAAGGACGGGAAGGGGAGAGGGGGACAGGGACTGGCACAGTGTAGCAGGCGGAGGTTTCCGTTTGCTCGCGCCCGACACGCGCTCTTGCGGGGGATGTTTTTGCGTGGGTAGAGAATTTACCCTACCTTGTTTACGTCAATGATTTACTTACAAAATACGATGACGTTCTGTCCTTAGAATGACTATGTGTTTGTTTGCTGTTATAAAACGAACTCGGTGTTGTAGAACCCATCAAAGACTGTAATGTATGATTTTTGATTTGGGAGATTTAGATTTTCATGTGTGAGAACCCTTAAGAGCCTTCTCACATTCCTTAGTTGTATCTCGATTGAAGCGTGATTGGTGAAATAGTCAAAGTTTTTATGCGTTTATTCCAACTCTCCATTATGAGGGTTTCTTATACACATGACATTAATTTAAGCACATCATTCTATTTTTCGTATTTGTTATACATTTCTAATTTTTTTAATCACTGTCTGTTTCTATGAAATCGGAAATCATTTTTCAAGGTAATCAAACTGATGAAATCGACAGGGACAAACCGTTATGTACTTGTTAACCTTCAGTTTCGTTGAATTAGATTGCGTGAAATAGAACGTTTGTTTTGGCCATATCCTATCTCGAAAATGGAATCTCGAACGTTGTTCAGTAATGAATTGATATTGACGATGAGTTTCCAATTTGTGACATGGCGCACTATTACTAATTTGATGTGTGAGCTGCGTTTCCGTTGGCAAACTAGTTGATGAAACCGGCTGTGATGGCTAAATTTTCAGGAGACATTGAATCATAGTCTTTTCAATCCGACCTTGTTTTAGTATCTGCGTCCAGTGTCGGCTGGATGCGATTAAAACGCAATAAGCGCAGAAGCGTGGATGCAGTGGGGACCAGGTACAGTTTTAAAGGTGGTTACTTTCTAAAAAGCATGAAAAAACGAAAAATCTGAGAATTTCCTTGTTTTGGGGAAGTAAGAAAAAAAAATCACGGAATTAGTGGAGGAATCGGTAAAAGTCAGGGAAAATTTTGAGATGGTTATAAAATTAAATATTTTTTTAAAAAAAGAACAGCATTATTTTTGGTCAATTTCTATTTATTGGGGTTATTTTTTGAATTTGTACTTTATCAAGGCCAATTGAGAGAGCTAACGTATCAGTTTTCGGCTTGCTTCAGTAACTTTTTACAGTGTGAAATATTCTACAAATCGTCTCTGTGAAGAAGTAAAAGAAAATCTGGAAGACCGGGAAAGTCAGGGAAATGTGTCTCAGGATGTGAGTGGCCCCTGTGAATGAACTTGTCCGCGCGCAGCTTCGCGGGGGCGGCAGCTCGCGTGAGGCACTCAGGTGCGAAAAGCGCGTTTCTCTTGGCCACATTAAACCTATTGGGGCGACGCGGTAGCGAAATGAAGACAGAGACACGAGTTCTAGATACAATCACTTTATTTACAAAATTTTAAACTATACACAAGGTGTCCGGGGAGGAAATGTCGAAACTTCAAAAATAAGCTCTTAAGACGATTCTAAGCATATTTTGTCTAATAAACTAAGCGGATATTCCGAATGGCTGAGCCGCAATAAGCACTCAAAAGTTGGCTTGAAAAAATTATTTCCAGGCAAAAATTTGCATTACGGAATCATAGAAATACTCCAGAAACATGTAAATTGTTTATTATTTACAAAAGAAATGAATCTATTTGTTCAGACAGAAAAAATAAGCGAGAAATAAAAAAGGAGTCGAATTTTGCAAGTTGGGTGCTTTTTTATTTCTCGCTTAATTCATTGTGGTGCGTGAGCGCGAGCGGTGCACACGATCCAGCCAGAAGAACTTCGTTTCTTGTGAAATTTAGCTGCTAATTCCTGTTGTCGGGTAGTAAGTCAAGAATTTATATTTCATAATCTCATTTTACGGAGTTTCTCATGGCGATACTTTGGTTCCGAGGGTTTAACTGCAAGATCTACCAGATTACTCCTCCCCTTCGTTCAACAGGATGTTTGGATAAATAATTGAAAGCTAAGCACGTATGCGTAGATTTCTGAAACCTTTCCATTTTGCGTCACATTCTCTCTCTCTCGGTGTGTAGTTTAAAAGATGTGCCTTGTTTTCATGTTTTACATTATACTGTATTTAATTGTGCTAGTTCCCAACCTGGTAGAATATTGTAACGTTAATATTTACGAACAATGAGAACAGTATCGTGGATATATCTAGAGTGTTTTTCTATTTGTCTATTACAATTTCAGCGATGATTTTCAATGAATCACCGATCGGCATACCTTTAATGTGACGACAAAGTTTGTCATTGAATAGGATGTACATTTAGCGATGATAAAGAGATTTACGCGTTTTACATGTATGGGATTGTGAGTGCTGTTGAATCTTTTTTTGCGCGGAGTTACATATTTTACCTAATAGATTAACATTGAGCATTTACATCTTAGAGAGACGTTCGCGGACTAGTTGAAATTATCATTAAATTCAAATTAGTTCAAAGAAAATAGCGGAGAATTAGGAAGAACGCAGCATTGAAGGCACATAGACTTTGCGCAGCGTTGAAATGTCTAAATATCTCGTGCCTTCTCTTCCTGCGTCTATCTCGTAGCTGCTGGCGACTGATGCGGCCTGCGAGACGCTGGTCCCGCCCGCCCCTTCCCGCCTCCTTCCCGCCCCCTTCCCGCCCCTTCCCGCGCCCCTTTCCCGCCCCCTTCCCGCGCCTTTTTCCCGCCCCTTCCCACCCCCTTCATGCCCCTTCCCTTGCCCCTTTCCCGCCCCCTTCCCGCACCCCCCTTCCCGCTCCCCTTCTCGGTCCCCTTCCCGCTCCCCTTCCCGCCCCTTCCCCCCTTCCCGCCCCTCTTCCCACCCCTTCCCCGCCCAGCGTCCCCGTCACCGAGCGCCGTCGCGACGCGTCGTTTGCGTTGGGGCGCGATTTATCGTCGCATGTCGATCCGACGCGACGCACCTGCGCGCCCGTCTCGGCGCGGTGACGCTTTGCAGCTCTCTCCCCCTCTCTCCCTCTCTCTCTCCCTCGCTCTCTGCCCCGTCCTCTCGCCGCCCTCGCTTCGCTCGCAAGCCTCTGCTTTCCACCCATCACTCTGCAGTCGGTCCCCGCCCCTCGCCGTTCCCTCGCAAGCCGACTCTTCTGCCTCTTCGCGCGCGGCGATTTCTCCTCCTTTTTGAAGCAGGTTCACTCTTTATCGGGTGCTACCATTTTTCGTGCACGTCTATGATAAATCATCTTTCTGCCACATCCTTCCGCGTTTCAAACTTCGACATATCGCTTATGAGATCCTCGGTACTTCTCGCCCTGTTTGCTCCTGATGTTCAGTTGGTTGAAGACCTGCGCCAACATTCCATTCCTCGCCTGTCAAACGGGCCAAGTTTTCACGCGTCTGGGTTGATTTGTGTGTGATCGATGCGGTTTACGTCCTGTCGCTGATAAAGAGTATTCGATGTGCTCTTTCTGATAATGGACACTGATTTACAGTCTTCGACATGTATCATACAAACTGCAACTAATTACCATTTTTGACACTTTTAAACTATGTTACTTTGAGTAACGAATATTTCATATACACGATAATACAAATATATTTTCTGACAATCGCCTTTTCTAATGCAAATTGCCTGCCGGGATCATTTTTGTTGAAATCTCACTATGAAAATTCTTTTAATTTTGAACGTGTTTTTTTAACTTTCTCGCCTTAATACGTTTGTGGCAAAGCGAAAGTTTTGTAATCGTGCCGCGAAAATCGCCGATTTTCCAGCAGATAAACTCGTATTGTCGAACCCTAATAACGACTTTTTTTTTTGAAAGCCGCAAAACTTAACATTGGAATTGTATGATATTATTGATCGAATTTTTCTTAAATAATTTTAATTTTAAAAAAATAGATGTTTAAAAAATCATCTTCACTTTTTGAAAATAAATAGAAGTTTTCATTTGATTTCTGTTGAGAATTAATGCATTTTACAAAAAGATTCTGAAAACTACTTGAATTTTTTTCTTTAATGTTTTTCAACGATTAGAGGAAAGTACGCTTTAAAATGGCGCAGGTCTCATATTCCTTGAACTGTCTCCGTATTCGAAAATTGCAAAAATAGAAATAATGAGAGAAAGAATGAATTTTTGTAGTAGCACTAGTTTAAAATCCAAATACAATAGGAAGAAGTAGAATCGTGTGTTTTGTAAAAGTTTATAGAACATTTTGTTCACTTTAGCCCGTCAATCAGCTATCGACTTTTGATTATTGAAAAGTATGATATTCCTGAAGTAGTGTGCATACGAAGTGATCTTCTTGAGATGGTGTAGCGGGACAATTTACAGACATGTTATTACAGAGTGTTACAGAAACTCTGTATAATAACAACGACCAGGATTCTTGTAATCAGGCATAGGCACAAGAATAAAGCATATTTCGAATTAATTTTTCATGTTACATATGAACAGATTAGGAGACATCTTCAGGTTATACTATGTAGTTATGAGTACATATATAACATGTAAATTAAGAAACTCGATATAAATGAAGTGGTTGATTAATATCGTCACCAAATTTGAATAACACCATATGATTCGTATTTGTCACAACTTCTGTGACGCACTTGTGAAAAATGAGTCTTAATATATCAGTTTCATTAGACAGTTTCTTTCTATCACCAACATAATGATGTACTGTTAGGTTCTCTTGCATGGTATCCGTGCCAACATATTTCGTATACTCATGTACATAAATAACAAGAGACCCTTACTGTACAGCCCTTTACTCTGAGAGGAGTAAAGGGCTGTACATTAAGAGGTCAAATAAAAAGTGAAAAAATAAGAGAGGAACTAGGGCGGAAAGAAACAGTACATGACAAAATTAAGAAGTGCATACAGCAATGGGTGACACTTATTGGAAATATGCCGCAAGACAGACTTCCAGTGCAAGCCCTGAATTAACAAGCTGCGAGGAAAGAGAAACATTGGAAGGCCAAGAATGAGATGGAAAGAGAATGGAGCCTAATATGCCTAACAATATGCCTAATCCGTAAAGGAAGATGATGATGATGATGATGATGATGATGATGAAGAAGAAGAAGAAGAAGAAGAAGAAGAAGAAATGAATAACAATGCCTCATCTAGAAAAGGTAATTTTGTCGGTAAAGTAAATCTAGTTATTGCCCAAGTTTCCGCGATTGAAAACCACTTCCAGACTATTCAGTTTTTGAGGGATATATGTGAGAAACAAATGTGTCGTGTGATTTTTTTTGGATATATCCTCCCATTTTCATCGCATCTATTAGAAAGACTCACCGTAAGTGAGCTTTAGGCCCGAGCGGCTCCAGAGCTGCAGTGCGAGGGAGGTTCGGGGTAGTGCGTGCAACCACGCACGCCCCTAGCGGCGGCGCGCCGCGTTCGCGTCGCGTCGAAAGGGGGCGACCCATTGCGGGGAAAGCACGGCGGTCGTGCGTTCTCATGAGGCTTCGGAATGAGACGTCGCGACGTTAACGGGGAGTTCTGCAGCGGAATAGGACGCGAGGCAGGCCTCCACCTCTCCTGCGCTCTCGAGATCCTCTTTACTTGACGTAATGTTCGTTCCCACTTCCAACTCGCCGCCGCAAACTGCCACCTGAACCAGACGTGATGTGCGTGGTTTCTCATCGCTACTTACGTTGCCGCTCACCGCTGTTGTCACTGCCCTCCAGCCGCGCCTGTGCTCCTGTCGTCCGCCGCCTAGTAGCCACGTGCACACCCCACCCGGAATGAAATGATCGATGGGCACGTCTTCTGCTTTGGAGATTAAACCCGTGAGCGTAGTGTATGGTTTTATCACGGAGGTCGCGGTGTTGTTCTCCTGTTGGATGATTGATCCGATGCCGACCTATCCCTCGGCTTGTGGAGGATTTGCCCCCTAGTGTCCCCCTCCAGCTGAAATAAGCTCTAAACTTCCGACTAGTCTCCCGACTTGGTGATACTGAAAAGCATATAAGTGTAACTGTGTGTAAGTAAGGGGTGAGGATTGGACGAGGGAAATGATTGAAAGATCGCGCGCGGTCCGTGGCCCGTTTGATACAGTACTGCTCCGGCATTTGCCTGGTGCTGATCGGAGAAACCACGGAAAACTACCGATGAGAGCAGCCGGCCGCTAGAAATGTCCAGGCAGCGGCTGCATTGGAACTAGCTATCTAACTAATGTGGAAAGTCCGCCGGCGTCGTGACTGAAAGCCTCGGCCTGGAGATTTCTAACTCCGGGTGAGAGGAGCAGGGGGGGTGGGCGGGGCACGGCGCGGCGGGGAGCAGTCGAGGGCGCCACTGAAAGGTGATCGCTCGCTTGGTGGCGCGGGCGCTCACTGTCCATCAAGCAGCTGCGGTTAATTTTTTAAAATTTTTAATTTAAGGTCGCATCAACATCTAGGTCTTTAGCGACCACTATTGGGTTTAACGTTATGTTATCTGTAAAGATGACATGATATGGTGATGATAGGGGGTGAAAGGACCAACACAAATACAATCATGCCCGAGGCGAAACTCGAACCCGTGACTCTTCGGTCCTAGATAGTTACTGGCTTAGCGATCGGCATGCGGTTAATTTTGCTAATGTAACTAACAACGCAAGTGGTATCCAATAATTCAAGCTTCGACATTATTCGTGATTATACTGAGCGGAAGAAAGAAATGATCTTGATGACAAATTATACGATTATATAAGTAAGAGATACATTAAGTTCCAAATTACAAATTTCTCTTGTTAATTTGGTCACGGTAAGTGGCTCGTATGTGTCTTACATATCCGTGGCAATCAATTATGGTACTCATGAAGATCATTATAATATTTTACGACGATTGTATACTGCTTATTCCGCAAACCTTTGTAACCGACAATGTCGAAGTGTTGTTGTACACTCACTTTTGAATCTTGAAATGGAATCAGTTAAAACGAAATTATATTTTTCGTTCTTCGCTTATGTAAATCAGAAGGGTATATAATACAGTAAGCTGCCCTCAAAAGGGATAGGAGTCGATTCTCAAAAGTAGGATGGCATTCCTCGTGAGCGAGCAAAGCCTGTCGGCACCGACATAGAAAGACAAAACACGATTGTTTCTTCGCCTTGACCAGACTTGCAGGTATACATCCAGCTTGATCGTGATCAGGAGGAAAAAAGCAAAATAATTTAGGTAAAGGGCGGAATAAGGCAAAAATTAGACAAAATGGCTGAAGTAGACATCATACGCTAAAAAAGGTAAAATAAAAATCTATTAAAACAACTCCAGAAGTTCAATTAAGGATTCTTATTGTTAAAATAATAACATAAATAAAGTCATAAAACAGTAACAATAAAAAAAGGCACTGGGCAAACGTCCGGGCTGTAATTAATAAGTACGCGAGCGGCGCTGCGGTGAGGGCGGGTGCTCAGGGCTGTCACGTCGCCCCGACCACAGCCCGTCCCAGCCGCTCGCGCGCAGGATGTGACGTCATGCGCCTCCTTCGCATCCTGTCGACTTCCGGACTCCTCCTTCGCGTCACCCCGCTTCACATCTCGCTCTTCTTCAGGCCTTCTTTACTGCTCTTCGCTACAGTGGGCGAAAAAGATGTAAAAGCAATTGGAGCCGATTTTGAGAAAACAATTGTTTAAAAACTGTTTCACGCAGAAAGTATTCATATTTTTGAAAAAATTGAACATGACCTTATTTCAAGATCTGTTTTTCATGAACAGAGTTAATTATGGGGAAAAATTATCTTCATTGTTGTAGGTGTAGGAAAGCCCTCCAAAAATATTGAACGTTTGCAATTTTCGAAAATTCACAGAGTTCTATGTAAATAGTACTTAACGCCTTTAAATTAAGCATTTTTGCTGTATCAAAGGAAAGCGTTTACGGAAAAAAGACTGAGGGGGATGATCATATTCCAGCGAATTTTTTGAGAATATTTTGAAGACGATGTTGTTGTAAAGTACTGCCAAAAATCAAAATATCACTTTGAAATTCAAGAGGCCGTGACGTCAATTAGATCGATTGGGGAACATCAGTTTTGGTGAAAATCCTGCTTACGTTTTAGGGCTGGCGTTGCACACGGACGGACGGACTGACTCACTTTCAGACCGACTTATGGTGTCAATCTTTTTTCGGAATCAAGGACCCCGCAGATGTGGATTGTGACTACACGGCATGTTAAAGGACGCAGCAACAAGAATTATCAATTTTTCGTTGTTGGCAATAAGAGTTTTTTTGGAAAAAAAGTAATTTTGTCCTGCAGCATTAAAATTCTTTGCCTCTACGATGTTAGTAGTAAGCGAGATTTGTACAATCTGCAAATTGCCTCCAAAACATTCTTCTCTCCGCTGGAGTAGCTGGTTTGAATGGCACGCCAGCAGTAAGCAAGACTGCCCATTGCAGTCATCTAATCCAAAATGTTGTTTATGGGAAATAAAGTGCATTTCGAAGTAACTGAACCTGTGGCAGAAAAACATATTGTATTTCTTCCGTAAAATTAAAAAAACACACACATAGTACGGTTAATAACCGTACATGTAAATCCGAATCTTTTGTATTCCAGCATTACAAACGACCTTTTCTTTGCAAGAAATCATTCATAATCAGGTGTTTCATGGCACAAATAATAACGTATTAGATTTTACGGCACAAATGATTGCCTCATCACACATTCAGCCAATCGCAGCGAGAGAATTGGGGGGAGGTAGAGGTAAACAGAACAGCCGACCACAGTTTTCTCGCACAGATGTCGTCAAATACCCGAGACATCACAGGAAAGCTCTTCGCAAATTTAAGTTTCATTCTCTTAGAAATTTATAATGCTGCCATACAAAAAATAGCGTATGCAACTCGTGTATAATGTTGCTTTATTGCATTCGTACAAATTTGAAAAGTCGCTCCTAACGTCGCTCGTTTTCAAAACATGTACTCGTGCAATAAAGCTTAACATTACAAACTAATTGCATAAACTGCTATTTCCGTATGTGGAAACCGTCGTGTAAAACTTGTGTGTGAGTACGACTAAGAGGAAACCAGAAGCGCTTCGCGGCGAGTGGCGGGAGGGATGGGGCGGGGCGCGGCGGCGTTGCCTCGAAGGGCGAGCGAGGGCGGCCGCGGCGGCGGACGGCGCGGCGGGAGGCCGTGCGTGCGGCCGCAGATATCGACCGCTCGCTCGCTTTCGAGACTCCACCGCGATAGCATCACGCTGCGCCGCGCCGCGCCGCGCTGGGCCCATGCGTGGTCGGACTTCATAACCCGCCGCCGCCGCCGCCGCCAGCGCCATTTCGGGGAAGCGCGTCGGAGGCTTACAGCCTCTCCCTCCCCTTCGCCGCTGCCGCCCCCGAGATGAAGCCTCGCGCGGCCGTGATTGGGCGGGCCAAGAAGTGGGGGGGGGGAGGGATCTACCATTCTTCCGGGATCCGACCCATAATATTGCTGAAGCAAAATTTATACTTTCATGAAAACGTGATAAAGAAGCGCTAGCGGAATACGAAAGTATTCGGGGGCCGTTTGTCAGTTCCCAAAATATGATAGTGCGTGTTAGATTTTTGTTGTAATTGCCAGGAATGGTGGGGAGATGCGAAACAATTGATCTGCGTGGGAAAGCGATAATGGCGGCTTGACTGAGTTGGACAGTAGAACATTGAATAGTTCAATTAGCTTATTCCTCTGATGTAGGTTTTCTTGATACGAGTTCGGTCATAAGGGTAAATTAATTCTTTAAATGTTTACAGTTTTCATTGTTAGATTGAAAATATTTAATTGTAACGTGACGCGTTTGCTTGCATCTGAGGTGCCCACAAAATATGTTCTTATACATTTTTAACATCTTTCGGATTTTTGTTTTCATCACATTGTTAAAAAATATGTGTTTACTGGTTCTAGCTTGTTAAGTATGTCAACAGGTAATACAGCGATGGTAGTTTGCGAACGTATTTTATATGCGTAATTCCGAAAGAAAATGATATTCTCAAAATTCCGGTTGAACGGTTATTATAAACCCAAATCTATTTTAACGTTACTGACTTTGTTTTACGGCTGTGTGTCAACTGTTTTTAGTGGTGGGTTCATTGTTGCGGAACTTTTATCTGTAGGATGTGTAAGGTACTCTGGATCTACCCACGAGCTTGGAGAGGCTATAGGTTTTGATCATTTTCCAGAGGCACGACTGGATACTTATCTCACGACATTTTATGGTCTCAAAAATTTCATTACGGGAAACGACAATTCCCGTGATCACCATCTTATCTCGGTTGTTCTGAGAGTTTGAGATCTGTACTTTCGTTGAATAAAGATGGCTGCTATCGCGCCAGCCGTTTTTCTCGTTCCGGCGCCCCGACGACGACGACGGCGGCGGCGGCGGTCGCGGTGGGTGGGGGTTATGACGTCAGAAGAGACGGACGCCGCGCGTCTGCTGTTTTTCGCTGCCGCGATCCGTCTTCCCCATCGGCGCGCGCCTCCCCATCTGTTGCTGGCGCGGAGCGGAACCGGCGCGGGCGCGCGACGGGGGCGCAGCCTGGCGGCGAGGAAGAAAGTTGCCCGCTGCCGTTGACAGCTCGGCGTGTGGCGTCTGCGGCCGGACTCGCGGTGTCGGCCGCAGCCACCCGACTGGGATGCGAGCGTCGGAGAGGGTAGCCGTCGAGGCGCAACTGTAGGCTACTGGGGCAGACAAAATGTGAAAAAAATCTAGGCTAATAAGATCACTCGCTCTCAATTGCACCATTACGGTTTGTTTTCATTTTAGTTATCATTTCTGTGGTCACGGCGTAAAGTTCGTAAGTCAAAAATCTTAGTTTGGTGAAAATAAGAGTTAAATATTATTGAGCCAACGCTTCTTCCTTGCTCAACGCTATTTCCCAACGCTTTTTTGTCGTTAAGGAGGTAACATTTGAATTCGGTCATTTTCCTAAAATAAAACAAAGATACTTAGCTTGTAATTCAGTACTTAACGCAATTTTACCAAAAATTGGCTTAAGCACTTTTACCCCGTGACCAGAGATTTGTTTTGAAGTAGACGGAGTGTACAGAGCTCTTGGTAACCCCCAAATGAATGGAACAGTGGAAACAATGAGAAGACGAGTAAGAAAAAATATGAAGCGGACGGATGAAGACAATCGTCTCTACTGTAAGGCAACAAATTGCTTGGAAAAAGCAGGTGGAGGAAACGATGATGCAAATGGTCTGCCATCCGACGAAATACGTGATCATGATTCACGAAGTAGTGTTGCAAGTGCGTGCGAGTGATCCCGTATACACAGAGACATATTTGGACACATGATATTAACGGTCAGATATCTCAGGTCATGGAGAAATATTGGACACATGGTATTAACGGTCAGATATCTCAGGTCATGGAGAAATATTGGACACATGATATTAACGGTCAGATATCTCAGGTCATGGAGAAATATTGGACACATGGTATTAACGGTCAGATATCTCAGGTCATGGAGAAATATTGGACACATGATATTAACGGTCAGATATCTCAGGTCATGGAGAAATACTTGGACACATGGTATTAACGGTCAGATATCTCAGGTCATGGAGAAATACTTGGACACATGATATTAACGGTCAGATATCTCAGGTCATGGAGAAATATTGGACACATGGTATTAACGGTCAGATATCTCAGGTCATGAAGAAATACTTGGACACATAATATTAACGGTCAGATATCTCAGGTCATGGAGAAATATTGGACACATGATATTAACGGTTAGATATCTGTCATGACGCCTTCAATCCACGTTCCATTGTGCGGTGGCAGCGCTGGCTGGGGTGCTGGGGGAGCGCGCCGCGTGTGTGCACGTGCACGTGCTCCCTCGCCTCACGTCGCTCAGAAAACGTTCGACTGGCCTTCGACGTGCGCCCACGGTATCGCACGGAATCGATATTGCGATATCGCAATCGCGCGTCGTATTGCTGGCAGGTCACATGTAAATATACTTTGTAATGCGAATCTGTATGGGTTGGAAACTAAATATTCCATCAAATGAATGGTGGATTATTTATCTAATTCTGTTTGCATGTTGACACGTTCAGTATATGAGCTTGATGACTAGTTACGAGTGAAAGCATTGTTTGGAAATGCTGTCGAGTGAATATTACATTTCTCACGAAATGTGTAATAGTAAGTCCATTGTGCGTAATTATAAATGACATGTAGTTATAGGGTACACCTGTTCTTGTCACCCTGTAATTTCACTGATTTGATTACCTTATGATTTATATCATATTCTAGGTAAAAGCCGACTTTGTATATTACTAAAATGGCGTATTGACGTATTGATCACCATAGTTTCTACAATATAAACTAAAATTGATATTATTGCCATTTTCTTCTCCTTGTCGGAGACTGATTTGTGTCTATTTAGGAGAAGCAACTAAAAAAAATACACAGAAGAACATAGCAATAAATCCAAAGTATTTCACAAAATTCCAGCTCCATTAAACGCTGTAAAACTCATGTAAAACGCTGAGCGTTTGAAGGCGCTTTTTTCTTGGATGTGTTTTCTGCTACGTGTATGCACTTAAAGAATTCGTATTAATAGAATGATAAATACGATTTTATTAGTACATCTGGAAAATTTTAATGACTTCAGAAAAGTGGTGTCTCAGTTGCCAGTTTTCACAAAAGAATATTAAAAACTGTTTGGGAAGGACGTTTAATTTCATTTCATGCTACAAGTTTTAAGTTAGAAAATAATATTTAAAATCCCACTAATAGAATAAAAAAATTGAAACCAAAACTTGAATGTGATGAGACGAATTGATAGTATGTTGCATGCATGCAAGGAACGTGGTAGTGTGTTGTTTCCCCACGCAAAGTTTCGTCTTGATTTCCGTTGGTGGCACGGGACGCTAAGAGCGAGAGGGGTCGTAGGCTTCAGTGACGCGTCAGAAGGAACCATTGTGTTATTTATGTCTTGGCATAAGCGCCCCGCAGGAAGTCGGTCGATCGGGGCCCCATTCTCCGTACCCTTCTCGCTCGTAGAAGTTGGGCAACAATGTGGGTCACTGTTAAGTCGACACCCCGAACAAGGCGGGCGCCGGCGACGGTTTACAAACCCAAGGCGTAAGCCCCGTTGGCCCTGCACAATGCCCCCCGCGCCCCGCCCCGCCCCGCGCCCCGCCCCGCCCCGCGCCCCGCGCCCCCCGCCTCTATTATTCACAGCCTAAGGAGCGGCCGCCAGCCGGGGCGTCCGGGTTAACTACTGGGGGATACACGCGCCCGCTCCCCTGACACACTCCGCGTTATTAATTTAGCCCGCGCCCCGCCCCGCCCCGCGCCCACCCTCTCCGCCTTGTTCCTTCGGCTCCCTTCATCATCCCGTCTCCGTTCCTCTCTTCCCGTCGCGTTTCGTCCGTTTTTGATTCCTTCGTTTTCAATGTCTTCCTCCTTCCCTTGAAGAAGTATTTAATGTACTTGTATTTTAAATTGGGGTGTCTCGTATTTTTACTTTCTTTTAGTTTTGCCGAGGCAATGCCTTTTCTCACAACCACTTAAATTGTCATTTGATGTGATTGCTTGTTTCAAAACATTGCCAGTGGCGTAGCCGTAACAACACCGGTGTTACTTCTTGTCAATTGGCAGATAAGAACAGTGGGGAAACTTGAATCAGCATCGCCTTAAAAGTAAATGTTCTACAATTATAGAGACAAAAGAACCAGTAGAAAAAAGATATGATATATTAAAATTATATGCGAATTTCCTGGATTGTGTTTATTATGTATTACCTCGTCTGCTCTGTACGCACTTTGCGACGCTTTTTCTCTGATTTGTGTTTGGCGACGCAACGCCTTGTCGGTGCCCTCCTTGTGCCTCGCGCCCGCTCCCGGGCCGTCGCCCGTGAACTTCAAACCGCGCAGGCGCGGTCTCTGTGGCGCAGCGCGCTTCCTGCTCGTCGCTCCACTGCAAGTCCTCGCGCCGCCCGCCTTCCTCTTCGCCTCCGGGCGGCTTGGCCTGCGCCCGCGGGGCGGGCTGGGGAGTGGTGGAGCGGGGCGGGACGCGGCGGGGCGCGGAAGGGAGAGGCGGGGCGGGGCGTGGCGGGGAGAGGCGAGGCGGGGCGGGCGCGGCCGGGAGAGGTGGGTGGGGCGCGGCAGGGAGAGGCGGGGCGGGGCGCGGCGCGGCGGGGAGAGGCGGGGCGTGGGGGCTGAGGAGCCGAGCCAAGGCGAGACGAGGCACGTCCTTCGGGGGAGGGGCGGGGAGGCGCTGGCGGCGCCGGCGTGCCGACGCGGTCGGGAATGAGAGCAGCCTTCTCGTTTCGTGGAACTGTCTCTGTCGCCATTCTCATTTCGTCGCTTCAAGGGCGGGCTCGCTCGTGCTTACTCATTGCTTCGCTGCTAGCGCGCCTCCTCTTTCTGCCTCTCTACCCGTTTTGATTTCGTCGCGGTATTTCATTGCGTTTTTTGAAGAACTAAAAATGACGGTCAGGGAATTCTGGATGGAATGAATCAAGAGAACAAACATCAATTTTGATGAATGGATATTGAGTTCGAATCGATTGTATGTTATCGCTCGTACGTGCAGATACTATACATTAGTGATGTATTGTTAATATCAACTTCTTCCGAAAATGCTATTGTAACATATTTTCACAAATTTATTGAAAAAAAGAGAAAACACCTAAAAAATTGTTAAATCTTACTTGTTATATTTTGGCGTTATTTCGTGATCCGTCTTTGAAATTATGTAGAATGTCAAATTTAGTAGTAATGGTTCAGACGTTAAGTAATAATTTACAAGGTACATGCATACAGGCATAAGTAATTTAATATTTCTAGCTATGTTACGTTTGAAAGGTAATTACAATGTATCATTTTCGAATATCATTTTAACTTTTATTATTCATTCTAATACAACATCCCAATGACTATTTGAGCAGCATTAAATAAATGTCGTAATTAACAAATGCTCTAAAATCTTAAATAACGTGCAAATAAATATCATGAAGGAAGTAATTTATAAAAGAATACACTGCTTAGGCGTGTTATTCAGTGACGCTAATCGTCATCTTACTTCGTACAAACAAAATATTTTACAGAAATGCCGTATTGTATACAAACTTAGTTGTGATGAAATGACGTCTCTAAATGAGTATCGTTCCAAAAGATTCTATTCTAACTGAATTAATTTTTCGAAAAAAAAAAATACTGTAGCTGAATTAGTTATTGTAGTAATTCAATACTTCATTTTGAGCTTTCCTGGGAGTCACTGAAGTATTTCATAGCAAATTTTAAATTATTCCTTTTTTATTGTAAATTTATAAGGATTTTAATTTTGGATTTGGTACGTTATTGGTTTACAAAACTACAAAAAGTTGGATATTCGTATAATAAATGACCAAATACTTATCAAGATTGTCATTAGTAATGTTTATAATTAACCTCTTCATTGAAACATATTTAATTTATTAAACATTAAATAATGGTGAATCGTAACATTATCAAAGTAATATTTTCATTCATTATAAAGTATACGAATGTTAATATTTATCTCCATTAACTTTATTTTTTTCTATTACAGCATAAGTTTTTGCAGTGAAAGATGAAGCAGATTGGTTCACTCTTTTCGTAAAACGATAACTTCGACGAAAGAAATTTTAACAAAATATTGGGGAAAAATACTACTGCATTTAGATTTTCTCACCCACACAATACGGCTTTCGCCTGTAGGTCTGTAATTGAAATTTCTAAAATTATGGACCTTTTGGAATGCTCCTCAAATGTTTTGATCGTGACTGTACGCGTTTCTAGCATTGACTGTCGAAAGCGATCGCGAATGGGCGGGACGCCGAACTCTGTTGTTTGAGGCCGCAGCGCCCATTAGGCGAATGCTGTTGCAGCTGCCGTCTCGACTCCTCCCTCTCCCCTCCCCGGCCCCCTCGCTGCGTTGTTTGTGTTGTCTTCCGAGCTCGAAACAAGCATGTGAAACTATTGATTTGCTTCACATCGCTAACGACTTCCTTTCCAGCGGTTAAACGGATGCGGGGAACAGTATTGAGGGATCCCATGTTTGTTTGAATACACCAGCTTGCGTTTAGCAGTAAATGGCACTTGACACATCAAATGCATGTGGAGTTTGTACGATGGATTACTCGGGAAGTGAATTTGCTCGATTGCGCGGACTTCGTGCCTTCCGACGTAAATTTATGGAGTCGAAGCCAACAATTTCATCATGGGTAACTTTAGGAAAAGTAGTTATTTTTTAAATTACCTGACCGTAAAAATGTGACAATGAGTATTGAAAATCTACGGAGCCATGAACTTCAAGAATTCGTAATTTACGTTACATACATATTGAGTACAATCCTTATAGTGTACTATAATATTTCTTATTGCGAAAATTCACCTGATATTGAATCATAGCTTCAGCATGAGCACGTGTTATTTAAAATGACACTCGTTTGCTGTATTTCATAAAACATTAAAATTAACTAAAATATGTACATAGTTTTTACTTTTTCGTCTGACTACATAAGTAGTAAAAAGAAAGTATTTTAATCGCGGAACATTTTTTTAAGTGTGAAAGGAAAATTTAATTTTATTCGGCGAAAATCGTCCCGCGTGGGCAGTATATTACAGTGAATTACAGTATAAATGACTGTTAATTCACGATTCACTGACTGTTAAATCACGCTCACAATATGGTCAGAGTTTGCTAATTGGTGGTTATTATTATTTCTGGACAACTTCAAACATGAGGTATGCCATAAGCTACGTATACATTAAAGCTTCACTTGCATTAAAAATAAAGTTCAAAATGAAAAAAAATATTTTGCTTAAGTGGTACAAAGGGTTCCTGAAATATTAATTCTTATGAATCCTGACAGCGAATTTTTCTGAGAATGACAGGAAAGTGAGACCGTTTTGGAATGTGTTTTACTTTCATTTTACTTGCAAATAGAAATCTTACAAATCTTATAGACAATTTCGTAGAGTATTGGGGCAACAGTCACAAGTAAAAGCAAAGAATAGAAATCTCGAGGTTAGAATTTATCGAAGACGTTTTATTCACGTTGAGTGGGTAATGCTCGAATGGAATAATACGACTAGTGATCCAGCCGGGATTAATGTGTGGCCTTTACATACAACTACTTTAAATAAAGCGATACATAAGCATATAATGCTATTAGATCCATCGGGAGAGGTGGCACAGGGCTTCGAATGATGTCATTGCAGTGCCTCTGACCGGTAGGTCGTAGGCTTAAGTTACGACGGTGGCGAGATTTTCAACACTAACTACAAAGCTAAGTCGAGTACGGTCGCTTTCTGGAGGCGAAATCTAGCAATCCGGCAGCTCGTGATCGGTAGTTTCGCGTATTTTCTACGATCAGTACCAGGCGGATGCCGGAGCAGTACCCTAATGAACTGGCCACGGACCAGGCGCAATCGTTCATTCCCATTCCTTGTCCTATCCCCACCTCTTACTTGCACACACTGGCACTTACGTGCACCATACGTTACCATACCTGCCGGAAGTTTGTTCGGGAGCCTAGAGCTTGTCCTGACAGGGGCGGTGACCCGCTGGTGGGAGATTCCTGGTTGGGCAAACCCAGGTAGCCGACGGATCTCATCCAGCCGCCACCTTCCGAACAAAAACATGAACTACACTTACTGGACTAAGATTTTAGTAGTCGACGCGCCCGAAATCACCAATCAATCAATCAAAAAAAGATAATAGTTCCTCTTTTCCTCTTGATCTTTTTAAATGATATCCCCTCTGTGCAGTCAATGTGTAAACATGACGTATATTCAAACGACCTACAGATACACATAGGAGGAATACCTTCTGAAGGGTCTCGTTTAGTTAGCAAAACAAATCAGGCTTTGTCTTCTTTACATAAATGGTCAGTTGGAAACGACCTTACGTTAAGCCCGTTAAATCCTCTATCAATTGTAATTGACTTCAGAATCCAAATATTCATCTTATCGTACTTAACACTATGATTCCTTTTCGCTCTGAAGTTAAAAATATCTATCTGACCATCGATAAATACCTAAATTGGGAACGGTCGGAAAGGTCGAAACACCAGTCGCAAAATGTATGCTTCAATGTACTCAGTCAAATGTACTTCTGTGGAAATATGTGTCTAAATCCATAGCAGCTTATTGACTATTTAGGAGAGACACAAAGCTAGAGTTAACCAAAAGGCTTCTGAGACTGTACCTTTATCATTAGCAGTGCAGCCTTTGGCTCTGCCGTGGCGGTGGATGACGAGTCGAAACGGAGCTCAACAAATTGGAGGAAACTCTACGACCGCAACTTCAACAAGTCGCTCTTACCTGAAACTCTTCGCATGCTCTAGATCTTCTCCCGCCGGTTTGCGCCGGTAAAATGCTGCCTTGCCTCCAATTAGCTAAGTGGTTGCCGAGGCCTTCCACCCCGACTCTCGCTCGTTGCAGTCTGTGCGTTGTGGGTTCAAATTGATGTCGATGTAGCGGCGAGAGCTGAATGCAGAGGAAGTGAGAATGAAACGAGAGAAGGAAAATTGAAGGAAGTACGTAACCAATGAAACTTCTGTGACGATAGAAGGTGTAAGATTATTCGTGGGAAATATTGAATATTGTAGGAGGGATATGCAGTTTCTTGATTACGATGAATTAAAATGAGTAATGAAAAACCGTCAGCAGAACCACAGGAAATTCTGAAGAGAGCTGCTCGCAAATATCCATTAACGACAAGGCATTCAAAGGAAAAGAAGTAGCGTCAGTTAAGAGAGTAGCGTAATCTTTGCGTTTTATTGATTTCTACGTGAATTTCCACTTTAAGGAACTTCTTATAGATTAGGGGGTGACCATCCAATTACATACCGTTAGTTAAATGTTTTCACATGCGAACAGCGCCATTACAACTCGAGCACCTTCTTTTTTATTTCTCTTTATTAGTATGCACTTAGTACGGCGTGAAAGTAAAATAATTTGTTCATTCTTTGTATTTCAGGTATATTCAAAGCATTTTAACTGAGGTTCAACGTAAAATAACTTATAATTTAAGATATAATTTGAATAGAATTTTTTAAAAACGTTCGTCAAATGAAAAAAGTTTCTTATATATTTTCTGGAGGGGGGAGGACGTGTGTGTATTGAGAGAGTCCGCGATGACCAAGTCCCCGCGCCAGACAATTCCGATATTGTCAGTATGTACGAATCCACTCCGAATGCAGAAAGTCTGGAAATGTCATTCAGAATCAATCGAAAGGCCAGTGTTATGTAATGTCATCAACGCTTTGAGCCATCGGGACTTTTTAAGCAGTGTGGTTGCGTGTTCAGCTAGGCGTATGGATATTTGTGTGTGTTGTGAACGTGCACATTATTTTTATTAATAGATTTCTGCGATTTTGGGAGAAAAGGATCATTATTAGTTAAAAGGTGTGATGCATCAGTGTACTGAAATTTGTATGAAACAGTATCGTTGGACCGGATGATGTCATTTTCTTGTGGAGCTTCTCTCGTAAAAACAAAAATTTAAAAGAGGACGAGAAGTCCACTGAGCCCCGCGTGCGGGGCTGCTTGTATAGCAGAGACGATGAAGAGCGTGGAACCGACGCTGCCTCTTCACTGGCGCCCACTGAATCGGTTGAGTTTATTCTGTTGTTTCAGGGAAGCGATTGATTTTGTGAGTGAAGTAAGTTTACAGACTTCTTTCACTATCGTCTCTTGGAAATCTGTGCCTTGAATTCAAATATTGCATGATGGTTGTGAGATCGCAGTAGCTTACTTTGAATAATTATGACTACTAAAATCTTTCTTCAGTCTATATCTTTGATCGTAAAAGTTGTGTGATCACGGGGTAAAAGTCAAAAATCTCAGTTTCCAGAAAACCAGGGTTAGATTTTTGAACCACCGCTTGTTCCTACGCTACACGCAGGCACCATTTGAATTCGGGCGTTTTACTAAAATAAAATGTAGATAATTAACTTGTTTTGCACTACTTAACCCAATTTTGCCAAAAATTGACTTAAGAACTTTTACCCCGTGACCACAGAGTTGTCAGGCGAATAACAATGGGCTGTTTACTTAGTTTTCTAGCTAATTACGTGGCATGTCTAAAGTATGTGTCACAATATCGCAGCTCTGGCGCCCTGCACGCCCCGCTTCCTCCACCCCAAAGTCTCTAACGCCGGAAGGCGTTCCTAACATTAGTAAGAGCAAAGTAACATCGTGAGTTGTAAAAAAATGTGGGGTATCGTTTTATTTTCACAAATTCCCCTTGTTTTTCCCCGGCTATTGAAAAGTGTTTCTTGCAAAATTTGAAAGCAGCCACATTAGTAATTCAGGTGTTGTGGAACAACGAAACACACACACACACAGTTTTATCCATACCCAAATATATACAGTAAGTCTTAGAAACATCCATTTTTATACTTTTAGTTATATTTAAAGTTGGGTCATATTTTTTTCCTCATTTTTTAATTAGTTCCTGTTGTATACTCGTACAAGTAGCTCGGTGTCGTCATTCGATATCCTTGAGAAAAGTCGTCCTATGGCTTCTCTTCAAAAAACGTTCGGAGCAATGATCCACCTCCGCAGATATTTCCATTCTAATATCTCCACATTGCGTTCTTACCTGCGTTTTCTCGTCCAATATGCCATATTTCACAATTTGTTGAATTGTGTAAATGCAGTTGGGAATCGGGCCACCAAGAAGTACGTCGAGCTTTATCTTTCATGAAAATTTGAGCATTAAATAACCACATAATGAACAACATGAGACGAATTCGCGGAATTATCATCTGCAGCCCCAAATAATATTCATTTACTGTATTTATTCATATTACATGGTGCATTTCCTTTATTAACATTTCGTGGTAGTATCTCTGAGAGAACTAGAATAACTTGAATTTTATTTAGGGGTTCTGTTATGTGTTTTTCGTGTTTGAACTGTTGATTCTGAAGAGAATTCAATCCATATAACGTATAGAAGCAATATTTAAAAAAAGCCAGATGAAAATTGGTTAGGCGTGTTTGTGTGAAAAAGATTGTTGAGTGTGTTTGAGGGAGAGCCCTCTCCGCAGTGCGCTGTTGTGGAGCGCGCGCTGCGGCGGCGCCCGTCCTTCGTGGCCAGCGCCCGCGCCGCCGCCGCCGCCGCCGCCGTCGATACGTCAGAGCGGCCGAGCCTGGCGCAGCCTGGCAGCACCCCGCCCGCCCCGCACCGCCCCGCCCCGAGCCTCTCGGCCCATGTTGCCCCGGCCCCGCCTATTCCGCCCCGCCCTATCTCCCCGCCCATCATGCTCGCCCTGTCCGTCACCGCCCCGCCCAGTACACTCACCCTGTCCCGCCCCGCCCATTCCGCCCGCCCTGTGCCTCCTCGCCCATTCCGCTCGCCCCGTCCGGCCCCGCCCCTCCCAGCACACCCACCCCGTCCCGCCCCGCGCATTCCGCCCGCTCTGTCCTCCTCGCCCTGTCCGCCCCCGCCCCGGCCAGTACGCCCGCCCTGTCTTGCCCCGCCCCTGCCCATTCCACCCGCTCTTTCCGCACATCGGCCGACGAGCCCACCCTGTCCCTCCCCGCGCATAACGGCCGCACCACACCGCCCCTTCTCGCGCCGCCCATTTCTCGCTCACCAACCTCCCCGTCGCGCCCGCCTCTTTCCGACACAGCAAGCTCCACTCCGCTTCTCCCGCACCAGGCCGCCCCGCCCCGCCCTGTCACACCTCTCAGTCTCGCCCCGCGCGACCACCCACACCACCCCGACCTCTCCGGCCCGCCTCTCATCCCCCGCCCTCCTCCCCGCCCCGTTCCCTCCCCGCCTCGCCCCTCCCCGCTTCGCCCCGCCCCTGCCCCACGACCCATCCGTCTCCTCCACGCCTCGCCCCTCCACGCCCAGCCCGCAGGAGGCCTCCCCACTCCACCCCGCCTTGCGCGCCCCGCACCGACCCCCTTGACTGCCGCGGGGCGGAGGTGGAAGGTGCGGAGGGGTGGCTCGAGGGCGAACGGATGGGCGGCTGAGCCTCGGGAGCGCTTCGGAGCGAGAGAGCCGGTGGGCGGTCGGCGCTTTTTCGACTGGGGCCTCCGCCACCGCGGAAAGATGAAATAGGCTGCTGGCTCACGAACGCGGGCCGCCCGAAACTAATGAGGCACCGCCGCCCATCCATCTTCCGCGTCCGGCGCCCCGCCCCCGCCCCGTCCCCGCCCCGCCCCGCCCGCCGCCCTTTTTCGCGTGCAAGCTACCTTCCGACCAGCCGACAGCGAAACTCGCGGCGAGGGCGACGATCGCGATGACGAGAACAATAATTGGTCGTAAAATACGAGGTACAAATGTTGCACCTTGACATTCGGGGTATTAAAATTCTGTAGGAAAAGGGGTAATTGAAAACTGTATTTTCCGTGTTCGTCGGGCAGTTCATATCTCAAAAACTGACGCCAACACCCTCCGTGTATTTTCATGTACTATTGGTTCTGCATCAGGAAGAGTATTCTTCGTTGTGGAGGATGATGTGACAGAGAAACTAAATTACATTTGAGAACATGCTGGGGTAAGGAAAGATAAGGAAGAGTTTGGTAAGGGGTCTGAAGACAAAATGAGGTTGTCTGGTACATGACAGGTATTCGATTATTGGGCGAGGAGTGACAAAGAACGAAGAACACTGATGTAGACGTGAACATTTTGATGGCCGTCTCTCCTAGAGAGATTTTGCAGGGGCAAGGGAGCGTGGCAACGGCTGCGTCTCTTCCAGAACTGCAGCGGCGGCGGCGGCGGTGCTGCCTCCGCTGGACAGACGATTTAGTAGGTTTTATCCCCCGCGCGCAGACCTCGGCGCCGCCAGCCGCGGCAGAGAAATAGCGGCCGCTAATGCATCTTTTGTGCCGGGAGACGTCCGAATGTAATTGATGACGCGGAACGTGTTAAGCTGCGTGTTGCCACCAGGCCGCAAGCCTCCTCTGCCCCGTCCCCCGGTGCTGCCTTCCGTGCTGCTTTTTAAAAATACACCGCCCCCAAATCCCAAGAATGAGCAGAAGTGGGGGGGGGGCGGGCAGAGGTTTGAATGAGGTGCGGCGCGACGCGGGCGCGCCACGCGGATGAGCACCCAAACGAAAGCAAGGCAATGACCGCCCGCGAGGGTGTTGCTGAAAAAATTAAATAATTAAATAAAAAAGAAGAGAACAATGAACAATATTAAGAACTTTACAGCAATCACATTACATATAAAAATTTCTTTCCATAACTAGCCTTAGCCCAAAGAGGCTCTGTAGTAGTTAAATATAAGTTAGTTTTAAGTAGTCGTTTTAAGATAGGCCCGTTCCAGCTGCATAAGCCTCATCGGCTGCAGTGCTCTTGTACCCCAATTAATTGAATAAATTCCAGCCCCTCCAGGGTAACTGGAGGGGGGAAATTGAAGAACAAATATCGTTGAGCGGTTGCTGGCAACGGCTGCGACAGGGACCGGCGAAGGTGGCTCAAGGCGTCAATTGATGTCACTGCTCTCCCTCTGAGCGGGAGTCCCAGGGTTGGAGTTTCGACGGTGGCAGAATTTTCGACACTAGCTTGATAGCTGGGTCGAATTCCGACGCTGTCTGGAGGAGAATTCTAGTGGCCGGCTGCTCTGAACGGTAGTTTTCCGTGGTTTCTCGGATCAACACCAGGCAAATGAAGGAGCAGTATTCTTGTAGAAGGGCCAAAGACCACGCGCGATGATTTCTTCACCTTCCTCGTCGTATCGCCACCCCACCCACGTACCCACACTTACACTCACATGCACTAATTCACAATTCGAGAGTCCAAACGGGAGATTAGTGCATGTCCCAGGTTTGGGCGGTGGGCCCTGCTTGTTGGAGATACCTGGTTGGGGAAAACCCCGCAAGCTGACGGGTTGGACGTCACCGAATCTCGCACTCCAGCAGGGAAAGATCACCGTCACCTGTCGCGATAAAACATGCACTACACCTACGGGGCAAACGACCTGATCAGGTGACGCGCCCGGAATCGTCTATGACTGAAGAGCTGCGGCGGGGGGACGTGGGTGGCTGACGCTCTGAGAGTGCTGGGCGATGGGGGGGGGGATTCGCCGCTGCCGCCTCGCCAGCGCCTCCGCCCCGCGGCTTCCTGTGCACGCGCGCTCTTCCGTTCGGAGATACCGCTCGATTACTCCGCCCAGATACACTTCGCTGAGAACTTCCCTTGCTCACGCACGGCCGACGACAACTTCCTAGCAGAAAAATCCGAAGAGCGCATTTAAAAAGAAGGCTTTTTCGAGTATTTTTCTTGTTTAAGCAACAAAATTATTCACTGTAAGATTTCTCAAGAACGTTTCGCGAATATTTAATCAATGCTGAACGTTACTGCAAAGTGCATTATTGGTTCGTACTATCTTTATGTGGACGTGCATTTCACAGGTAATGTGTAAGAGTATTCCCTGACAGAAAGTTGTGAGTCGCTTCTTGATGTTCGGAAGGAAAATGATTGAACTTGTGCTTCCTCAAATTCGACTCTTCTTCTTGGAGAACGTATTTCACAACATATATTCGAGAGGAAGGAACGAATGAATCCTTCTGTCCTAGGTTCGAGTCCCGACGGCGGCAGGATTTTCTATGCTAGCTTGTCAGCTCTGTTGAATTCAGTCGCGGTCTGGAGGAGAATTCAGCGGCCGGCTGCTCTGATCGATAGTGGTTTCTCCGATCAACATCAGGCAAATCCGGAGCAGTACCCTAACGAACGTGCCACGGATCGCGCGCGATCTTTCCTTCGTCTTCGTTGACCTATCCTCTCCTCTTACACCACACACACTAACATTCACTACACTACCACACATGCCGGGAGTCCGGTCGGGAGCTTACAGCTTGTTCCGGGTGGGGCGGTGCCCCGCTGGTGAGAGATACCTGGTTGAGGGGAAAACCCCGCTAGTCGACGGTCGGTCAGATCTCGCCATCCAGAGGGGAAAAGATCATCGCCACCTCCAGAGAAAAACACATTCTACACTTACGGGACTAATGACCTGTGTGGTTGACGCGCCCGGAAACACCAACCAATCAATCAACCGGGAGTGAGTGGCGTTGAAACGTAGGGTTTTCAACGGCGGCCGAGGGCTGAGCACCTGAGTGTGTGGGGCAGTGGCGTTGGCCCGCAAAGGGGGCGCGCCGCAGCCTCGACCTGACAGCGCTTCGCCCTCGTGCCTTGCCCTCCGAGCTGCGGGGCAATTGCGTTAAGGCGCTTCCGGGCGCGCCGCTTCCGCTGGCTCTCCGCCGCGCGGATGTGACGTCACGGGCGCCGCCCTCGCCGGCGGAGCGCCCGAGCCCCCACGAGCAGCCGACGACGCCGCGCAGTCAATTCCGCGCCGCGCCGCGCGCGTTCCATTCCGGTGGCATTACGCAGTCGCACAGCGCGCAGCACGCGGCGCGCGGGGGAAGCGGGGCGGAAGCAGTCGCCCGAAGGCGCCCGCCCGCGCGGAACGGGGCGGAGAAGCACAAAGCGAATCTTTACAGAAATGCGTTTTTCATCGTTCTATCTAGTGACTATTAAAATTCAATATTCTCGCCTCTTTTTTCAAACGATGATGATGATGATAATAATAATAATAATAAATAATAATAATAATAATAATAAATAATAACACTACAACAACAACAAATTTATTTCCTTGCTGTTGTCCGGATAACATTTTAATTCATGAACATTTCAATTTATGGGAAACCTAGGAAAATGTTTTTAAAAATTTGTAACTTTTTCGTAATTTATTAATGCACATATATCATGGTAGTTCCATTACTTCTTTGAAAAATTGGCAGTATTAATATTTTTTACTTTAAATGGATTTTTAATAAAATTTCGTAATTGATTTATTACGCTTTAAAGAACAATCGCAGGAGTCGAGTGAAGTTCGCTCATTTTCACTTTCTTGTGTACGGACGAATATACGAAGCAACAGTATGTGCAATATAGAGAAAGTTATGAAATGTTGAGGAAAATCGATTTCGATATTTCAACGAAAATTTACGTTTTGGCGTCCCTTGATACCAAAAGTGATTTTTTATTTCCTTCCATACTTCCGTAAGAACACTAGCGCCAAAAAATTTTCGGAGAATTTTGTTTTTCAAAATAAATAGCCATCGGTCGATCTTGCCCCACTCGAAGCTCTCCGATTTTGAAAAAGAAAAATTCCTTCAATCTTGGTGGTATTTTACATGAAGCCCTTGTGTCATTTTTGAAATTTTCTCAAAAATGGCTTTAAATGTTTTCTGTAAATTTCTTGCATGAATAGTGTAAAATTCACTTATAAAGATGACATAAATCTATTTTTCACTGTTAACTCTGAACATACGAAAATTAAATAAAATTCATTTTTTTCGGCGTCTTCCTACAACTACAATACTGAAAAAAAAGCCATTTTTCTATCAAATGAATTATGTTCT
This sequence comes from Acheta domesticus, assembly GCA_031308135.1. Taxonomy (NCBI): domain Eukaryota; kingdom Metazoa; phylum Arthropoda; class Insecta; order Orthoptera; family Gryllidae; genus Acheta; species Acheta domesticus. The sequence goes on from JAHLJT010000631.1 coordinate 242,543,095, forward strand.
CAACAGTTTGTCATGTCATATACATTTACATATGCCATATACATTTCTTTTGGAAGTGTTAGCAGCTTTTGTGCAATTTTGAGTGAATTGTGGGGAGTATTAAAAACGAGATTTTCTCACAAATGGCTGTACAATTTTTCTTTCAACTTTTGATACGAGTTGTACTAAATGCACTGAGTAACGTGATATTCACGCGATTTTGATAAGTTCTTGTGATTTTGGAAAATTACACAAATGTATCTTTATACAATCTGAGTATAAGTTCTTTAAATGATATCTGGTGTTGTGTCTGGAAAACTGAAAACGTTTCTGTGCAAATTAGTTTCAAATGGCGCATTTTCAGAATCCCTTAAACGATGTTTTTTCCTACACTGCTAAAACATTTCCAGGCTTTTCTCTCCTATAATATTCTTATAATCATATTTCAATTCTACCATTAGAGGACCAAAATACTGAAGAATTGTAGAAAAAATGTCTTGTGAGTGCCGTTAGATGACACCTAGTAAAAGAGCGTGGCAAACCCGAAACGCGTTACCCAGGTCAAAGAGAGAAGGAATCTGACTAGTACGAGAAAGCCTGTTACATTCTGTAGCACTAGTTATATTGTTATGCCAGTAGAAAAGCGAAGTTTTGTGTAAATCCTGTCAGTTATCTCGGATTTTATCTAGTGGCTGTAATTTCTGTCTTTCTATTTACATGTCAACAAGATTGCACAGCATTTGGATAATGTTTCTTTGGGGGAGGGGAATGTAGAAGGTAAATAGTAATAACTTTATTTTGGTTTTGTGAACCATAGATCATAGTTTTCCTGACGCCTTCAATTGAGGATGAGAATGAAAACGAAAAATTTTTTAAAAATATATGAAGTGAAGACTTTTTTAAAAATAAAAAGTAAATAACGCGTTTGTTGTAAATTGTTAGTTTACATAATTATATTCTACGGGAACAAATTGATCATTAAATTGATCATTTCATGCAAAACCAATGTAATTTACACGCCTACTGGAATTACTGATTCTGCAAATCCCTATGGGTTAATTTGTAATTACGATATGCAACCATATTTCAATATTGAATTTTTCGTATATATTTGTTGTCAAACACACAAAAATCTCCATGAATGCATAATTGCCCTTGAGGAATCAAACCTGTGTGTGGTGATGGGTACGGGGTGTGGGTGCAGCCCAATCGCCGGCGCGAAGCTGAGGAACAGTTGTGTCCGATTGAGCCTCCGGTGCCGCGCGCTCTGTTGCTAACGAAACCAAGTTGCTTTGCAGACCCCCCCCGCCCCTCCACACGTATGCTCGCTTTGCCCCGCCCCGCCCCGCCCCTCCCCGCTCCTCCCCGCTCTCCCCGCCCCGCCCCGCCCCTCCCCTCCCCGCGCCGCCCCGCCCCGCCCCGCCGCTCCGTCGCCCACCGTCTTTAGCTGCCACGCCGCCCCACTCCATCCAACCCCACCCGACCTACCCACGCCGCCCTGCCGTACCCTACCCCATCACTTGTCCACCTTGCTCACCTCAGCCCCGCTTTGCCTCCGCCTTTGTCGCGCCATGCCTTCGCCCTCCGACTGAGCGCGTCTTCTGCCCCTGCACTGGCAGAGACAGGCCACCCGCTGTGTTTGTGTGATGTGCGGAGTCGTTCAAACACTTTTGAAGCGTTGTCTTTTGAATGGACGAGCGGAAGTTTACTTCGATACATAAACGAGTCCTTACGTCACAAATATTATGGCGAACCACACACTTGGGAGCCTTTTGTAATATAAGAATGTGAATTTAATTCAGTCGAGATGTATTGAATACAGTAATATTATTTTTGGCATTTCCTACCCTCTTCCAATACGATTCTCAGTCTCATTCCCTTGAAGTCCTTAATGGCTGTGCCAAGAAACGTAACTAAAATAACAGATAGAAGTTTCATCCGAATCCCGAGTGTAAGAGTCTCCCCAGATATGCAGCAAATATTCACACGAAACGCAGGGAGTACGAGTTTCTCTAACACAAGCTCTCCCTTGACGCGAGCGACATTGTTTCCTTAGGAGTGTCGGTTCAGCGACAGCTTCCTTCGTTTAATATTTAACGCGATATTTTTGGAAGTTTGTCCAAGTTTTAATTGTTCTCCGTCGCCGACCTCTGCTAAATGGGATTAAAATGTGGACCTCGCTCGTTCGCCAGCACTTTGTCTCCCGCGAAAGGGGAACGCGCAACTTTCTGCCGGGGGCTTTCTTGTTAAGACCGCCAGCGAGGCGAGCGCGCCCGCCCGCCCGCCCGCCGTCGCCTCCCGAGGGACACAGCGACCGGGAATGCTAACAACCACCGCCGCGTCTCGATAACGCTCCACTATGCAATCATTATCCTTTCTTTGCGAGACACGAAGTAGCAAAGCTTTTATAATCAGCTCTTTAGCGTTCACGCTATTGACCCTCTTTTGCATGAAAGGAATAGATCAAGAAACTAGAGCGCATGCTTTTTCCCATTATTTCTGGCCTTTGCTGTTTTCGAAAATTCAAAGAGTTCAACGAAAAAGAGACTTAGGAGATATTTAAGTGTCCTTTTGCTCAATCCCAGGGAAGAAAACAACAATTGGAGCTGTTTTTCAGAAATAAACATGTTTGAAAAATGCCTACATTTCACGCAAAATTACGCGAAAACTACTCTTATTTTCAAACATTTTTATATCGCCTCACATCAATATCTATCTTCTAACAGCAGATTTAATCAACATTAACATTTCTATCTTGAATATCGTAGTTGTAGGAAGATGCCGCAAAAAATTCAACTTTTGCAATTTTCAAAAATTTAGAGATATCAACGAAAATGCGATCGGCTTAATTCCTTAAACTTGTTACGCTATTCGAGAACAATGTTTAATCAAACAGTGTTGAGCCATTTTTGATGAAGTTTCGAAAATATTGAGGCTTCTCCCAAACATCGAAATACACGTCTCAAACTCGCAGAGCTTCGATTTCTTTTAGATCGAACGGAGAATATCAATTTTGAAGAAGTAAAATCGTCTGAACACTTACGGTGCTAGCGTTAATCCTAGAAAAAATGTTTGCGATATTTCCTTATTAAATATAAAATTCCGACTATGCAACGTATTAGAGAACGTAATTTACTGTTCAGGAAGAAGAGTTTTCCAGTTTTTTTGTTACCAGGGCTCCGCAATACGAGTTTTTTGCTGTTTAAATGTCACCGATTTCCGCCGCAGCATTGTAATTCCTTCTCTTTATTATGCAAGATCGTAAAAAGTAATAATAGGAAAATGCTCATTCAAATATTGTCCTAGTGCTAGATCTCTGTTGCAAGGGTGAAATTTCATTATAATTAAATAAAAAGATTCAAGACCGAACAATTCATTAATACAAAAATAGTATTTCCCTTGTTGTGTGCCTTCATCTACATTGATTTTTTGGTTTGGTTCTGCTAACTTGCTTTGCTCTAGACACTCATTTTGATCGGGGTAACGCAGATGTAGAAGTCTGGGGTGGCGGGAAGATGGCTCTGAAAGATGGGCCACCCAACGCCTGCGAGGCGTTGCGGCCGTTCCAAACAGCCCTTCCGCCGTTCCCGCAACTCGATGCGAAACTTTCGGTTTCGAGGGGTAATTGAGGTCTGACACAGTGGGCGATTCCCGGTGCAGAAGTTTGGAGATGTGGCTTGGGTATTGGAGGCGTAGCCGCGGGGAGGATCCTATGTGGGGCCCCCCGCAGATGGCCGTGATTGAGAGCTCCTGAAACCGCATATTCGATTACGGCTCGAATTTCATTCGTCCCCAACCTCATTACCGCTCTAGACTCGCCTCGTGATAGGGAATATTCAACGAGTATACAGTCCTACTATTATCCACCCCATTATTAAGTTCGACTATATATGTTAAGATCAATGTTACGATTTCTGTTTGGAAGTAAGACATTTTTTTGTCAAAATGTTTGTGTTTGACATGAATAGACAATTTCCCGATTGTTGTTTCCCGACTTCTATTGTCTTCGTAGTTCTACAGTCTTGAGGATGCATCTGGAGAAACAAGTTAAATATGTTTGCTTTTGATTGAATGGTTATTATGTATACCTACAATATTAAAATGCAATGTATTATCAAAAAAAAAAAATAGTAGCTTTTGTTTCAGGCCCCGAGTGTTTCATTTCATTTTGATGGTTTACGTGTTTTGTGAATAAAATGGGAAATTTAAAACGTGAAAATGAGAAAATGAAATTTAAATATATTTACTTTTTACTGACACGTTATTGCTTGTTATTGCCTTCGATAACGAGCTCGATATTCACTGCACATTTTATCTGGTTTGAGAGGCTCAGGGTTACGAGGGAAATGTGAAAACAGTGAAATGATGCTGCAAGTTCTCTTATGGTGGGGATTATGAGAGAAAATTATGAAAGGGAATTCGGAGAGGGAAGTATGAAAGGGAATTATGGGAGGGAAATATGAGAAGGTAAATCTAGTCAAGGTAACAAGGTAATTGGTAAATACGTAAATATGAATTATTAAAATTAGCCAAAACAATAAAATCTCGTATATACCACGGGCGTTAACTAATTCTAATCATCTAGGTATATTTTCAGCATTCATTATAACTCATTTAACGCTCTTTGTGCGTAAATAACTGTTAAGTCAAATCTAGTATACTTAGCTTACTCGTATTGTCCCATACTGCGGAATTGCTGAGCGGCTGTTCACCCTGTGAAGGTGCACGCTGGACTTTGTAATTCCGGTGTCGGAGCCCTCGTCGCTGGTCTGACATCTCAGCTGCAACAGCAGGGCGAAGGAACAAAACAATAACGCAAACAGGGAGGGGTTTCGTGGCAGTGTGGAGTGCGTTGCGAGAATAGCGGCCCGCCACGCGCCTCCTCGCCACTCATTCCGCGCCTCCTTCACAGCGTTGGCGGCCGACGGGACGTCACGAGAGGATATCATTCCTCCTCACAACAGCAGTTGCGTAACATGCTCCATCTGGGCCAATGGCCGTGAGGCTACAATTATTCTTATGTAATTGATGTGGAGCAAAATGGTTTGTCGCTGTGATATCGCAGAGACCCGTTGTAAACTAGCGTGCTTTTCTTCTGGTTAAATGGATAACTTTTAAATCAGTTTGTAGTTTGGGAAGGGTACAAAATAACTCAACAAAGTGTTCATTTTCTTGGATTGTCGAAGAAGTTGATTTATGTGTTCTTGCATGGTTCTGATATTTTTCACCGAATACATTCTCTCTTGGATTTTGAAAGTATTACTAGAATGTTTCATACCCGTTTAACACGTAACATGCTAGAATATGAAATCAATGAATTAACACCGTCTTGCCAAATTTTAATTTCACAATCCTTATTTTATTTTCATACATTTTAAGTCTTACACTATTTAGAGATAAATTATTTCGTTTATCAAGTAAAAAGAATATAAAGAAAGTTTTAAAGTATATATTCATTCTTTTATTATCGGAGAAAATGCACCTAATGTCGAATTAAGGAATTGCTACCACACTTCGAATATCGGTCGGATTGCTGCTAATGTTTGTACACAATTTGAATTGAGCAATAAATTGCATATATGCAAAAATGTACGTGATTATTCTTTTTACGAAGCCACATTGTGTGAGCGAAGTAAAATGTTTCCCTTTGGCAGTTTCGAGAGACTCGTTTCATAGCTAGCGCTTTCCGTGGACGGGGCTGTACACGTTTATTGACGGAAGACATGAATGATTGACGGTCGCATCAAAGCGCTTACGATACTGAAGTGACAGCGTTGTAAGCTGTGTCACCGGAACACAAAGTTCTTTTAAGTTCCACACATTCCACAGAATGCATTGTGTTCGTTCTTAACGATGTTGTGGCTTATTACAATATTGCAAATATTACAAGACTTATAATTTCCCATTAAACTTGTTGATTTGCTTTGCCTTGTGTGAATTTTTGCTTAAAATAAGGATATTCTATGTTAACTCGACTATTAATGTATTACATTGGTAAACGCCGGTTTCGTTTTTAGTGAATAACATCGTTGTGGTATTTTCGAATGGTAAGTGGTTGTCTATGTTATTTTCCCTTCTTCCCAATTAACACTACACTTCCACTAATAGTTTAAAACTACGCAAGTTTAAATTAATCTATAGACAAATAAATATTGGAAGTCTTTAAACTCGTTCAAATACACTTTTGTTCGTCACCCCCCTCTTTTGAACTAATGTTTACATTTCTTGTTTTTCACTGCTTCGGACAATATAAAACTCTTTCAGCTTATCTGTAACAAGTAAAGAAAACACTTTAACACGCAAAGGTACCTTAAATATGCAGAAAAGTCGTGAAAATTAGGCAAATATTGGAGCACAGCCTGCGCACGTCAGTCACGTAACCAAGCAAGGAACATAAACCTTGGAAGTATAATTTTTTTGTTGCTGTGTCTTCGAAATGCACAAAGCTGATCAGTCTCGCTTTACGTTGTGCTTATTGTTGCGCCATTTCATTCCCTCTCTCCCTCCTGCTGATTGGCGCGCGGCGGTGGTTCAGATGGGAAGAGGGGGTGGGGGGTGGCTGCTGTAAAGCGTCCACTTGAGAGGAGGAGAGGGAACGAGCGAGCGGCTCTCAAACAAAACAGTAGCGAGTTCTCAAACAAAATAGTAGCGAGTTCTCAAACAAAATAGTAGCGAGTTCTCAAACAAAATAGTAGCGAGCTCTCAAAATAGTAGCGAGTTCTCAAACAAAATAGTAGCGAGTTCTCAAACAAAATAGTAGCGAGTTCTCAAACAAAATAGTAGCGAGTTCTCAAACAAAATAGTAGCGAGTTCTCAAACAAAATAGTAGCGGGGTCTCAAACAAAATAGTAGCGAGAAACAAAATAGTGGTGAGAACTCAAAATAGTAGCGAGTTCTTAAACAAAATAGTAGCGACAACTCAGACAAAATAGTATCGGGTTCTCAAACAAAATAGCAGCGAGTTCTCAAACAAAATAGTAGCGGGTTCGCAAACAAAATAGTACCGAGTTCTCAAACAAAATAGTATTGGATTCTCAAACAAATAGCAGCGAGTTTGATGTTCCGCAGCAGAGGGCGTTGCATGTGCTTCAACAGAGCTACCTCCTCCTCCTTCTCCCGCCCGTTGATGCCGTCGTATCTCTTTTTATTACGCTGCTGTTAATTCTGCTTCCGAACTTGCTGGATTTCGTGATGAATCAAGATAGCAAAACCAGCAACGACCGTGGCATATGTGCTCGACAGCGGTGTTAGAAGTAATTCCCCCCGCATTGCAGTTTCGTGGCCAAGTCTTGTTTTGTTTGTGTTAAATAAGGGTAGAGTGGACCGTACAAATCAGGTACATCTGAATTATGTGTTTTTCTAATTCTTATGTAAAATAACCTGCGATAACAAAAATCATATTTAATTATTTGTGATTCTGATGTATTATTCCGTGGCGCAGCAAAATGGCAGCTGTTTTTTTTCTGAAGAACAAAAATTCACAATCTAGGTGCTGAAAAATGCATTGTTACCACAAATGTATGAAGTCTCTTACGGTGTTTTTGTGAAAATTGTCCCTGCAAGAATCTTATTTTGAGAAACACAGCAAGAAATGCCTAAATCATAGTCTGGAATGCGTGGTGGCATGTTTTTGTAACACAAAGATCGATTACTATATTATTATTATTATTATTATTATTATTATTATTATTATTATTATTATTATTATTACTAGTAGTTGTAGGAATAATATTTTACAATTATTTTATTACCGAAATCTGTACGCTTGAGTGTAAGAAACGTTTTTTGTGCTAGTAGCTACTTGTGTATTAATTGTAACTGTGAGCTGCAATAAAAAAATAGTAGTTGGTAGAATTTCTCAGTGACCGATAAACCTTAGGTGTAATAAATTTAGTATGGTTCGATTAAAATAAGTTGGTGATTGACAGTTGGGAATGGAACGGAGCAACGTTGACTCTTTGCGCACCATTGAGCACGTGCTCCTGGGACAAGAAAATAAACACTTGAAATAAATACTTGTTAAAGTAACCAAATCATACACTCATATTGTATGAAGCCACAGCTTTAGAAGCACAACTGTCAATCACCAACGTATTTTAATCGAACCATAGTTATACGTTTCTGCCTGCCGAAGCTGAAATTTTAAACCAAGCTCCTTGAAGATCACGAAAGCATGCAGCTCGAGACACGCGGGTTCTTGGATGGGAACCCCGGATAGTAATGGCGCTGGGTCCCTGGTCGATGGTGATGAAAGACAATGGCGTAGGATTTGACTTTTCACTCTATTCAAGAAGACCTAATCCATGTTCAATATCAAAAAAAGGCTTGAAACGTTGAGGGCGTAGCCAAAAAACAATGTTCTTGGAATGCGCGTAAGAGTTTTATATGGAAGGAAAACGTGTATTCAGCCAAGCAAACACAGAATTAGTATTCATTAATTTGGGTAATGAGATGTCTGAGTCCTTACTGAATAGTTCTGATATCAGCATCAACATCCGAATCTTCCATCAACGACAACAAATTGTTAGCTCTATTAATTGCGAATGTATATATTTTCGATTTTTTAGTTTTTGCCAAGTTCTAATATTCCCATCGCCAGAACGTTGTATCGCGTAGCCAAGCAATTTTATAAACCACGAAAGTTCCTGCTGGGAATGCAGAATATTTTTTTTAAATTTATTCTAGCTTGGCCATTGGCAATCAGCAGCCGCATAAGATATATACATTAGTATGAGATATATAGAAGAATAATTTGATACATTATAGACAATATGATATGATACAATATGATATGATATGATACAATATCGTGCTTATATTATTTATCGTGAGAAAAGACTCATCAGTTCTAGTCTATCGGGTATCGGAAAATGCAGAATTTTCTGGACGAAGGAGGGTTTGATTGATTGATTCGTGTTTCCAGGCGCGTCAACTACTTTGGTCATTAGTCCCGTCAGTGTAGTGCGTGTTTTTCCTCGGGAGGTGGCGAGGAACTTTTCCCCGCTGGATGGCGAGATCTGGCGTCGACCTACCGTCGACTAGCGGGGTTTCCCCTCAACCAAGTATCTCCCACCAGCGGGGCACCGCCCCAACCGGGACAAGCTCTAAGATCCCGACCGGTCTCCCGGCATGCGTGGTAGTGTAGTGTTTGTTAGTGTAAGTGTGTGTGTAAGAGGAGGGGACAAGGAAGAGAGAGGAAAGATCGCGCGCGGTCCGTGGCTTGTTTGTTAGGGTACTGCTCCGGCATTCGCCTGGTGTTGATCGGAGAAACCACGGAAAACTACCGATCAGAGCACCCGGCCGCTAGATTTCTCCTCCAGACAGCGACTGAATTCGACATAGATGAGAAGCTCGTGTCCAAAATCCTGCCGCCGTGTGGGGGGGTGTTCTGGGACCTCCCGGTCAGAGGGACTGCAATGACATCAGGTTGAACAAAGGAGGGAGCGGTCGCCTTGTCGCGCTTGCGACTCGAACGACCGGTCGGGCGTCGCGTGTCTTCAGCATCTGCTAATGCAATATGGATGGCTCCGCGGCGAGAACGGCCAACGTCCCTTAGGAGAAGCGGTCGCCACGAGCTAATGAAGCCCTTATCACCCGGCGCCGCAGGGCGGCTGCCTTTTAGAGGGTCGCACCCCATCTTGAGCGCAGCGCTCGGCGCCTCAGAAATTCTGCTGTTCGCAAAGCTAAGACATGACTGGAAACAGGACAGTCAGGCGACGCGAGTAATTGAGGGCGGCGCTGTACTCTTGACATACAGGATCGTGACCAAAGAGTATAAAAATGAAGATGTACTGGTTGAATGTTAATTTATATCGTTGCTTGCATGAATTTATAATCCTAATTTATTGGTGTAGGTGACACTGTTTTGCGATTAACAAATAAATGTTTAAAAATTTTTACTCGTAATGTATGTGTTTATACTAATTCAATGTTTTATTATAAGATGAATGCTATACATCGCTTGACTGAAACATAGCCCAAAATTGAACTTAATATTCATTTGCCAAATCGCTTTTCCATTAAAAACATAATTTCTAGGCAGCGCTCTGAGTAGTGATCAAATTCAAACTGAGTACTTGGATGAAAACGCGTGTGAGCTTGAGGCGATCATATTGGCGGCGTTGCAATTGGTTGTGCAAATGAGAGGCAGGTCGTGAGCCGCTCCGAGAGCTGTTGGGAGGTCGTGTGCCAGGAACGCTCTCTAATTGCGGCGGCCTCTGTGTGCGGGTGGCGCGCGGGCCCCAGCTCGCACGTGCGCCAGGCCGAAGGCGAAGGCGAGAGCGTGAGTGCGGGCAAAGGCGAGGGCGATGACGCGGGTGAGGCCGGGGGCGAGGGCGAGGACGTGGGCGAAGGCGAGGGCGAGGGCTAAGGCTTGGGCGTAGGCGAGGACGCGAGTGAGGGCTAAAGCGTAGGCGAGGACGCGGGCGAGGGTGAGAGCGGAGAGCGAGAGCGTGGGCGTAGGCGAGGGTGAGGGCGGAGGGCGACGGCGCGGTCGTAAACGAGGGTGAGGGCGGAGGGCGAGGGCGCGGGCGAAGGCTAGGTAGGCGAAGACGCGGGTGAGAGCAAGGGCGTGGGCGAGGGAGCGTGGCGAGCCCACCACCGCTCCACAACACTCCCGCTGCCGCCGCGAGCCATCCACCTCACATACGAAAATAAGAGAGCTTTCGCCCGGCATAGCGTACAGCAATCGATTGGAATCTCCATCTTCTGCGCATGCGCAGATGCACAAAAGTGTTGCGAAATGTCAACTGCGCCTGAGCAGGAGATAGATAGTCCTGACTATTGCTGAGGCGCTTCGCCGTGCAAAATCTCCCGACAATCTCGAAGCACACCGGTAAGGGATATTTGGAATTCACCGGTGAATTATCTTGTCTTATTTGCAATGATAAAACTGTGATGAAGTATTTTCACCTTTATTAGGTCGGTAGATTTTGTAAACTATTTTAATTATATTTTTAGAGAAAGTCGGTGACGTAAACGAATACGTAATATCATTCATCATCAAATATAATTCAGTTTCTTTATGTTGTAATTGTAGAATGTTCTTTATGTTCTAATTGTAGAATTTCATGTCACCACTCTACTTCATCTCTTGTAAATGTGAGACCGTGCAAAACGGAAGAAGGCTCTGACAAGCGAGCAATCACTTGTGTCAAATTAAAAACGATAACAAAACAGAACACAACACATCATTGTATTCTTCACACAAAAACTACTGTTTCGTTTTGCAATATTGTACAACTTTTAGCGACCATATACATACGATATTGTCCCTTACAATTGTTGCTTTTAGACCATTAAACGACACCGAACTCGGAATGTTGCCACCCGTGTGAACATCTTTCCTGGTGCAAGCTTTGCCTCCGCATCGCTCTTCTGACTTCGCCCCGGGATAAGTATCGTAAGAAATGTGGTCTCCGTGAGTTTTAAAACTTCGCAAAACGACGTTTTTTTGAGGAGAATGGAATGATCTGTGTTGCGCATTTTTTCGAATGTCACCCAAGTGAATGTTTGCTTATGAGAATCGAAATTTTCGGGCATATACTATGCAGTTTGTATAATGGTTGTGTTGGTGAGATCATCATCCTGTCCGACCGAGAGATATTCGGTTGCCTGCGAGGCGAGAATTCGGGGAGAGACGCTAGAGCCAGGCAAGAAGTGTGCTCCTCCCGCAGCGCTAATTGGTCCCGTGGCCACATGCTGCGCCCCGTCCCGCCTCGCCCCGCCTCACCCGCCCCGCGTCACTCCACCTCGCCTCACCTCGCCCCGCCTCGCCTCGCCTCGCCCCGCCACGCCCCGCATCTCCCCGCCTCGCCCCGCCTCGCCTAGCCCCGCCACGCCCCGCATCTCCCCGCCTTGCCCCGCCTCGCCTTCCCCGCCTTCCCCCGCCCGCCCGCCCCACCCGCCCCGCCTCGCCCCGTGTCGCTCCGCCTCACCTCGCCCCTCCTCGCCCAGCGTCGCCCCGCATCGCTCCGCGTCTCCCCGCTTCGCCTAACCCGGACTTACCCCGCCTCGCCTCCCTTGCCCCGCTTTGCTGTACATCACCTCAGCTCACCTCTCCCCGCAATGTCTCGCCCTGCCCAGCCCAGCCCAGGCTAGCCTCGCCTCGCCACGCTTCGCCCCACCTTGCCACGCCACGCCACGCCACGCCACGCCTCGCTTCGCCACGCGTCACCCCGCCTCGTCCCACCTCGCCCCGCTTTCCCCGCCTTTCCTCCCGTCGCCCAGCTCCATCCCGCTGCGCGGATCCTGGAATGAAGGTCCAGTTAAGTGTGCGTTGATCACAAAGCGCGCGCGCAGGGCGATGAGCGGGAGGCCAAAAGCGCTCTTCCAGGTCCTTGTGTCATGGCCGCAAGATATCCCAACAGGATTCCGCTTACAATTTCTTTATTAAAAATTCACTTAGTGTTGTAAGGTGGTATTTATTAGGAATTAACTATTCATTCATGTATTTATTTCCCCTCGCGAATTTATTGCATTGATTTCTTTTAAAAAAAATTTTAAAAATCTTAGTTGTCATTTATGTGTGTTTTTATTTATTATTTTATACGTTGATTTACGTATTCGGAGTAAATTAATGTTCTCATTATTATTTCTACTTATGTTTCTCTCTCCGCATCTCTACAATTGTTATATGGTTTTAAGATTATTATTATTATTACTCTCAATAATTAAACTAAAGAACTACTTTTATGTCTCAGTAGCATGAAAATATGGTAACTTTTAAATTTCTCCTAAAATTTTTCGAGTTGCTGTAATTGTTCATATCTTTCAAAAGCAATTTTATTTCGAAAAAGGATTAATAAATATATAAAATCTCAATTTCTAGTTGTACTGTATTTGTGAAAACGATATTAGTGTCGAAGTTAATATTATCCATTAGTTATGTACTCTTTCAATTGGAAAATTTCAATATTTTGTTGAGTTTCAACAACCAGTATTTGCTTATGCCACAAAGACTAGTGACAATGGTTAAGTAGTTCCAATGAGTCCTTCATTTAAGAGGCAGTTGCATCCTGCTGTTCTGGCAACCCTTGTATGCTCAGTGTTGCGTTTTCTGAACACGATGTTTTTTTCCCAACAAGTTGAGAGTACCAATGCAATAATGGAAGCACACTTTGTTTACGTTATTTTAATCCCTTATATATGACAGTGCCTCTGCGGAAATAGACATACTTTAACAAAGGAAAAGTGGGTTTGAACTCAGAGATTTAAAAATAAAATAATTTACTTCCATTGTAATTCATATTTTAATACATTCGAATATGAGATCTTACTCATACTTTGTATACTGAAAATGTAGTTTACATGTACCGTTTGCTTTCTATCTTACATATCAAAAGGTCAGCAGATTTCTTCACAGTCCGACGCACGTCAGACGTTACTGAATAATTGTGGTCGATATCAGTTCTTGTTCACGTACATAATATTTTGAAGTTATGTATTATATTATTCAATAACAATTTTCTATCGATAGATTACTTTCCTAAGGCAGAAATCCTGAGTTTGAGTATTGATAAAGTTTCGTTGAAATTTCGGAGTAAACAAGTTGATATCAGAAGCATAAAGCGAAAGGAAGTAATTTAGTTTTCAGGTAGAGTTCTTCATTTTATAAATACAATTTTACATTTGGCATATTTTATTGAGCATTATTTTTCATTAATAATGCGGACTCTGCTTTAAAATACAAAAGACTCTTTTTGACTGTGTATCATTGATTTGTGTATAATCAAATAGTGCATAAACTATGCAAAACCCATAAGGGCCACATTAAACAATGCACGTATACGTAATTTCTGGAACAGAAGGAGCTTACGAGAGAAGTGTTGGGTACTTCTTTGATAATTCAACAATCGTCTCTGATTTGTTAACGCGAATTCAGAATTATTTTATGCCATGTAATGTTCTTTGCTCCAACGGGTTTCAGTTTCTCAAAGCAGAAAAGTTTGAGCGAGGTGCGAAGGAAGTGTAAAAGGAAAAAGCAGGAAGAAATTCTGTCCGTTGCACGCACCATCGTGTCTTTTGATCTCACTTCTTCTGGAAACGAGAGAACTTCCATCCCTGCACTTCCTTTTTATGGCCTCCAAATTAACATCCATTGAAGGCACGTGAGGCGCTTGTAAAAGACCCAGCAAATGTGAATATATGGCTGTCTTCGCGCCCTTTCCCATCTCTCTCTGCTCTGATGAGGCAAGAAAGCCAAGGAACGGTTCTCATGGTCGTCATAAGGGAAGATTCCACAAGTTCTTGTCCGGATTCTCGCTCCTAATGACAATAAACTGCAAAAACTCTAGATTCGCCGCCAAAGATTAGGTCAGTTTATGGTTTTCCTAGGACAACTAACATGATTACCATTGATCCAGCTAAGAATGTTACCTAAAATTAAAATATGAAGAAGACAATGATGCTTTCCGCAAATCTGTTCCTTCGATCTCGACATTCGCTTGTTTGCTTTACTTGTCGTTTGCTTTAAAGCTCGTTATCAATTTAAAGTTGCTCTATCTTTACCTTACAGTATATTGAAATAATAAAAATGCAGTTTCTTGTATATTGTCCATTTCTGTTGTATTCTTATGTGCTAATTGTAAGATTAAATTCTTAAATAGGTCATTATTAAATACTGCTGAAACATTAGAAAGAAAAATAAAACTATGTGAAAATAACAAATGCGATTGAATGTCATGGCTTTGGCTAATTTCTGGAAAATTTATGAACACATGTCATATTAAATGTACTGAAATGATAATAATTTAGTGCTACTAACCTATTAATGCGTGTTAAATAAATTGACAGCCCACTTCCACAGGTAACGACTCACCATTCTTATTTTTGCCATTTCAAAGTTTAATATCTCTCTGAAAATGACAATTACATCACATGAATTTTGAATGTATTGCAATTTAGTCCTGTTATGCCACATTTCAAAATCAAGTGATGAAAGTGATATTTTCAGAGCGATATTAAACACTAAAACGACAATATCTCTAAACTTAGAAGTGTGTGTAGTTGCCTTTTCACACTGAGCCGTCTAAATCTTTCGTAAAAATACAGATATCTTGACAAAAGTATATCAGTTTGCATCGGGAGACGAGCAGACGATATTTTTGGAATGTGAAAGTGATGAAGTATGAATTTCGTGTTTTTACAGTATAAAATAATAATATTGTCTTGCAGATATTTCTGTAAAATATATTCTTTAGTATAGGCCGCTTTATTGATTCGTTCTCGCAATGGAATTATTGATAAATAGAATAAATGAAAGAGTAGAATGAAATGATAGAGGGCTGACTAGTTCTGTAACCTTGGAGTGGCCGTAGTCAATTGAATCGGTCTCGGAAGGCCCTCTCTGCGGGCGCTGCTGAGAGATGAATATGGCGCGGGCGTCGGGGTGGGTGGGGTAGGGGAGGGGCGGGGCGGGTGGGGGGGGGCGAAAGGGGGTGCTAATGGAGCGCTCTGTGTGACGAGCGAGGCGATAGCAGGTGCGCGAATGCCGGGAAATGAACCGAAAGATAATTAAACCCGCCTCAAGTTCTAAACGCAATCTGAATATTGATGCAGTATAATAACGGGCCTTAAACTGAGCTGCTTGAACCCCTCGGCGGCTTCTTGGCCCCCGGGGGAGGGGTGGGGGTGGGAGTGGAGGTGGAGAGAGAGAGAGAGAGAGGGGGGGCAGGAGGGTGGCCTCCCGGGAGCTCGGATTTGCTCAGCGCCCTGCAGTTGACCCAACATTTCTCGCGCAATAAGTGTGTGTGTGTGTGTGTGTGTGTGTGTGTGTGAATGGAAGCGGGTCATTGCGTTTTCTGAATGACGAATACATTTTCCGAATATGTACGGTTGAATTTTGGACACTTCAATGAATTATCTTCCTTTCTGAAAAAGCACATTTATAAGGTCTGTTCAATAACAACCTTCATTTGCTGAGTATAATACCAAATATTTTAATACATGTTCATATTTATTGTTTATTTAATTGCCTGTTAGCATCTCTCGTTAGATCTAAGCAGTCTTTTTACGATATATTTTTAAACGCATGCTTCCGAATTTCATGTGAAGTGATATTAATGTTTGTGTTTCAAAATAATATGTGCATTTTAAAAATAAATTAAAATTCAACTTCAAATTTTCATATTAAGAAAGCTAAATGAAACATGTAACAAGTCTAGTCTTAAAATCAGTCCATCTAAAGCCGAATACATTGTACAGGGTGCAGTAGGCTGATAAGTAAAATGAAAGAAATGGTAGTGTATTTAACAACAATTGGGTACAATTTATTGCTAATAATTGATAAAAATAAAATTTAGAAAAAAATATAGATATATAGGTGTGAAAATATATAGATCAGTGGAGGGGATTCGGATCTTACTTCTAGAACCTCCCAAGCTATGACTGCTACCAAATAGCTGTCGAGTTTTATCTGGAATCAAAGTTTACTGCAAAGGCAAAAATTCAAGTGTAGATCAAGTTTGTTGAACCAAACAGTAAGTAATAAGTAGAATTAGTAAGAAGACCCAAGATAAGTAGAATTAATAATGAGACTCAAGGATGGATTACTCTCATTGGTATTGCAGTCTCACAATTCTAGATTGAATGGGAAAAGAGGGAATTGGAGAACAAATTAATATTGTCTTGAACGTATAAGTAATTGACACAGTTAAATTATGACCCTCAGAATGGCATGGACACCTGCGCGGAGAATAGAGGGCAATTGGCTCACGAGTGTTTCGCAAGAACTTCCGATGCGAGGAGGCTTTCCGAAAAATGCCTATTAGTTCGCGTGCGAAGACTTGAGTTGACACTCGCAATACTGGCTGCATGACTTCAGAAGCTCTGCAGTACAACAGGAATAACTGAAGACGGACCAAGTGACCGCGCCACCCACCACAAAACCCGCCTGGAAATTTCATTAAAGCTCATCAGTCTGGAGAGAAAACGTAGAAATTCTTCAACTGTGCTCAATAATGTTCTAAAAATATGTCTATGTCAACCATAGATCGGTATAAATGAAAGAAAAATAATTGCAAATTTTACTTGAACTTATATGTTCCTTATTGGAAACATTCAAGTAACGACTTTCTTTTTGTAATATTTTCGAAGTTTGCGGACACTAAGGTTTCGCTGATATGTGTGATCCAGCCGAAGATAAATCGCTCATTTCCTTAGCAGTTGCAAGACCTCGTCCATCGAAAACTTTGAAGGTGAAATTTGCCAACCCACACACTCCGTCTTTCATCCGTGCGATTATAAAATATCGCCCGGAATTAATACTTGAATCTCGGACTAGAAAATCAAATTCCTCCAAGGTAGAGTCATAGCGAACGCGTGCTTCAATTTGAGGGAAAACGTTTTAACAATAGGATACTTAACAACCTTGTCCAAACCAGGACACAGAACAAACCCAAACCTGCGAGAAAGCCTTTCATCTATTAGAATTTTTGCCCAGCGTAGCGCAAAACGTGATTAACAATCACGTGACCAGTAGTGCGTAATACACGAAGCATTGCCTGGTTCACTAGTAATTCGATAAAAATAACTTGTCTCCGCTGTAGAATTCGTTCCCAGGTTATATCTCATTAAATTCTTTTCGCCTCTGCGATTGTATCGTTATATTGGAGCAAATGGGGCAAGATAGAAACTGTATTTTGGGTTAACTTTTTTACTTACGGCTTAAGAAAGTGGGTTCAAAAAAGATTTTTGTAATAGAACATTCGTGATAAGAAAGAGCCATTAGCGATAAAGAATTAAGAACCAACTTGGTTTCCATGAAATTACAGTTATTTGCTACAATTAGAACGACGTTTGACCGTACAATTCTCGAGAGAAGTTTCAGAACTGCTGCTCTCAGTGTGCAATAGCTGCCTTCGTTCTCATAATTAACAAGTTCGAGAGCTAATCTTTAGACAAGTGAGAATGTTTTAAAAGACATTTACTTCGGCCATGGTCAGCTTCACGTAGCCGTCTCTAGAATATTTTTCAATGCGAATATTTCTCAGAGAATTTGATGTGGAAAATTCGCACTAGATTTCGTTTCTCAGGAATCCAGATATTGTTTTTTATTAACTATTTATACCCGAGTTTACTTCGTTGCCGCCATTTTTTATGCGTTTCCCCTGTCATACTCTTTCCCGCTGTCCCCAGAACGGTTCACCTCCGCTCTGACAGCTTCCAGGTGTAAGATATAGAGGTGTGTTCACTCCCAGTCTTAAACTGAAGCTTATGTGAGGTTAGTTCTGCATATAAGCGCTGCGATCTTTGGGTCTCATTTGGTAAGGTAGTGATTGGTCGTGATTCACTGGACAGCTCTGGCCAGTTGATTAGTTATTTCAAGTCAGCGATTTGTCGCTTCGCGGTAGAATTGTTAAAGTCCAAAGCGAACAATTATGAAAATGGTTACGAAATATGAAATAAAACTGTGCCATAGCCACAGTTTAAGATGTCGTCTTAAGATGTATATCTAACACCGTGACCCAAACCACCGTACGGACAAGCGAGAAACTAGCCTCAAACTGGCTTCAGAAAATTTGCCCCAAAGGCGGCTAGTTGCCACTCCTATATATCTTACACCGTGCCGTCTCCCTCGAAGTCCAGTTCCTGCGCCGGACGGGCCGGGCTGGGCCTGCGGCGCGCTCTCCGGGCTCCTCAAACAAATTCTCGCGGTGGCGGTGGCGGCGGCGGGGGGCGTGGCGTGGCGTGGCGTGGCGTGGCGGCATCGATCGCCGCGCGCTGTGATAAGCCCCCAAGGCCAGCCGAGCTATTAACTGGCGGCATGCAACGGAACGCTGCGGAGGCCGGCCCAGGCCAGGCCAGGCCAGGCCAGGCTAGGCTAGGCTAGGCTAGGCCAAAGGTCCTTGTTGGCCCCCCTAACGAACCGCAGCCCCACGCTTCCACATCCACCCTTCCGCAGCCTTTCCTCTTTACTGTCGACGCGTTTACTGTAGTCTTGTCATCCATCACTTTCTCTCCAGACACTGAGGATCATTTTAAGAGTTGATAGTGCTCACTTTGCAAAGAATCCCTTTGTTTGTGATTTGGAATGTATGTGCGAAAATGAATATTCTTACTAATATTTCCTACTTACGTGTAGTTAAACGAATTGATGTTTCTATATCGACGTTTTTGAATCGAAATTATGTTTCTGTATCCCAAAGATCGAGACATTTTATCTTACAAGCCTCAACTGAAAAAAAACAACAGAAACAAAGCTTATCGAGCGAAGTGATATGAGAAATAGAAGTTTTCACCAAGCCGAATAATAATTTCCTCTCATTATCTTGCAGAATTCGTGTACCGCTCTAAAATGTCGGTAGGAAATAACGTTTAGTAGTTCTCCCTACAGTGAACATCTTCGCCATTTCGCATCGGGATTACCTTTGCATTTCCCAAGCAGTATGGAATCGCATAGCGTTGCGTCAGTTTTCCTTATACAACCCTTGAATATGTAGTGATACACATACATTTACCACCATAAAAGAGTGGCAGTGATTTTTACATGTATGTATGAAATTTTCCACTTGCTTGGCCATTTTCTAGTTCTGCCTCCCATTTTTCTCTTCACTTAACATTTCTCCTTTCCCCCTTAATCCCGTTTTAAAGCGATTATATTTGGAGCCGCGCTCTCTGTAATTGCTGACCGCACTCGAACGCATTGCTTCGGGCGGAGGCGAATCAGGGACGGGGAATTAGGGGGCGCTGCCTCGCAGCCCAAATTCGCCATGACTTTTCTATTTGCACTGGAAAGGAAGCAACTTCGAAGTTCTAATTACACCGGCGATCTGATTTTTAAGGTTGCTGCAGTATTTACAGTATTTTCGATTAGGTGGGGAAACTTTCTGAGGAAGTATCAAAGAGATTGATTATTTTTTGCCTTCTGAAAAAAAGGGGAGAATATTTAATCTACTCATCAACCCAACTGTTTGATTATTTTTTGTTTTATCCAGAATTGCTTGGGTTGTTAACGAGGTCTCCAGTTGTTTGATATTTCATTCTTACATAATTATGTTTGCACATGATGAATGTTTTTCCAACGAGATTAGTTCTTTATAATAATATCTGATGATCGTCTCAGTGCGTTTAATTTGTGTGGAAGGGATCTCAACTTTGTTGATAAACACGTGCAAAGAATTTCTAATTGAAAAATTGTTACCTTTGTTAACAATTGCTCGAAATATTTATAATAAATTATATGCTCGTTTTACATTTAGTCATCTTCTGTAAATTTAATTTCGTTTTATTTTTCGAACGTGTGTATGTTAAAAATGTATTGCGAGATTCTAAAGATTACGTTATATAACTTTTTAGTTCTATCCTGAATAGTCAAATGATTTTGTAAGAGACGCGCATTAAATCAAACATTCATGTGCGGCATGGGTAACACCGCGAGTGTGGATTCCATTCCATGTGAATACCCTTGTGGATCGGGGGTTTGTGTGCTTTAAAACTTCCCGTCGCTCAACTGGGAGTGGATCGATTGCCTCGAGTGAATTAATGTACATTTTCGCCTGCATGAACGCGTGTTTGAATTAGTTGCACAATGGAGAGATTTTTATTTACTTCTAATGAGTTTTTGAGCTGCATTATTTGCTCTTTGCGGCGGAAACGCAGATGAGGGGAATCGTGAAGTTGAGTCTGGAGAAAGGTTCCTTTGGAAATGCTCATTGCACTCTTATGTTTTCACTGTCACTGAGCTTGAAACATATCTCAGCTTTATAAATCATGGTGTAACTGAATTATGACAGCGTTAATTACTTCATCTTTCTTCATCTTAAAACAATACTTTCCTTAAGAGTATTTTGCATTTTCGAAGCTTTGCATTTGTTAAATCCTGAAACTCTCAATGAATGAAATATTTTGCAATTACTATTTGCATTATTTCTTTAGATGCATGTTTATATAGAGAGATTTGGTATAGCAATTGAGCACTTTTACTTAATACATTTCGTTACGACAATATCACCTTATTTCTTGAAGTTCTAAGTGCTAAAAAAATTAGTTTGTGAACAAAAAGTTTCGTATTCTTGATGTCTTCCGGGCTGATGGGCCGTGGTCCAATTGGCTTGGAACTGCCAGGCAGTTCCAAGGTTGCAGTTGCATGGCAGTTCCAAGTCAACTGGACCACGGCCCATCAGCCCGGAAGACCTCAAGAATATTGACTCCGGTCGTGAAAGCCTTCAATGCTTTAAAAAGGTTCGTAGTTGGCATTTATATAAAATGTAATATTTAGGAATATTTATTATGTATCTTCAGTTTCAGCATCGATGTGCAATTTTATTTTCAATTTACCTCTATCATTCCAACGCGACCGTGTTCTGCGAAGCGTGGTGAAAACGTAGCATAAACTGTAGCAAATTCTTGCGTCGATTCGATTGGCCGGCGTGTACGGCGAGACGGCGGCGCGCGAATCTCGGGGCTGCGCGCGTGTTGCCGGGCAACGCAGTCGTTGATGCGGATGAACGATGAGGCCTTGGCTGCTCCGCTTCACACTTGTTTCCCACGCACGGTAAATAAACACTTGCGCAACGCCACGCACGAGGAAGGGAGGGGGGAGGGGGCGTTCCTGCATGCGGGCGGCGCGTCATATTGTTCCGCTTCGCGCTCCCACGCCCGCACCCCCACCCCCACCCCGCGCTCAGGAAACCTGATAGACGCGCCGCGCCTCGCCGGTTTGGTGGTCTTCCGACAAGGAAGAGAGAGCGAGAGCGAGAGAGTGAGCGGGAGAGCGAGCAAGAGAGAGGTAGAGAGAGAGACAGGCAGACAGAAGACACAGAGACATAGAAAGACAGAGAGAGACACAGAAAGACAGACAGAGAGAGAGAGAGAGAGAGAGAGAGAGAGAGAGAGAGAGAGAGAGTGAGAGCAGTTTTCCAAGCGGAGAGGGCGTGGTCGCTAGGCGCGTGCGAAGTTGTGACACCTTCCGCTTGACAAATTCACGGATTGTAGTTATTTTTATTTCTCAGAGAAATAGAATAGGGAGTTCAACATCGTGAAGAAATAAGGGTTTGAATTGGGCTTGCTTTTAAATACGTTCTATTAATAGAACCTATTTAAAATACGGATATCTCGGAGACAAAATTATTCTGGAGAAGTGCTGTCACTGGCGCGGAAAATGATGTGTTAGATGTCGGCTGCGCGTAGTAAAGGAGTAGGGCTGAGCAGTGCCGTGATGTATTGCGTGAAGTCGCAGGCGGGGCTCGTCCGCTCAGCCAGCATTCTGTAGACACCTCCGCGGGCACCTACGCAGGAAAATTGCAGTTGTCCGTTGCTTCGTCAAATACATATTTTGTATAAATATTGTACACCGCGTACTTGTCTTCTAATGAATTCTGTCAATAAAAATGCTGCACTTTTAGACTGTAGTTCAAGCTCGTAAGAAAGGTGTTTTGAATGACTACGAATTTCTTCATACCTTGAGAGTTGCTATTTTCAGTTAACAGCGTTCTCTTTTATCGACTTTTTTCGTCAGTCGCATCGTTAGAAACTTCTTCCTGTCCTTGGTCGTTAGAGGGAAGAACTGGAATTTTTTTCTTCAGCTTTTGAACTGCGTGATCTACGATCTTTTAAGCATGCGTACATGTTTGCTAATTATGCATTATGTACTTCTGTGACCGCTACGAACTTCTTTCCGTTTCTTTCGCGTCCCCCCAACTTCGTTATAGTACAAAGTTGCGCTTCTCTTCTTGCAGTTTGCTTCGACTATCATATTTCTCAATAACCTTCATCTCAGTTAGGGCCGCTTTCTTTTTTCGTTCTTTCTTTTTTTGCTTCTTTTCCCTGTTTTCTTTTCTTATTTTCTTCTTTCTTTCCTTCTGGTATTTTGTCCGCGTCTTTTCTTCCTTTTGCTTCCAACAGTTTTCCTCTGCGGCTACGTCTCTCCCAGCCCTCTGCGCAGAGGTCTCACTAAACTGTGTACAAGCTCCAAATATCTCCATTGCCCCGCCCAGGTCCCGCTCCCGCTCCCGCCCCTGCCCCTGGCCCCCGCGCCGCGTTCTGCGAGGCGCGCCCCGCGCCGCCCAGGGACGCTCTCGTATAAAGTAGGCGGCCGCCCCGAGATTGCAGGGCCCCCAACTTTCCGAAGTCGGTACATCACACGCGGCGCGCATGCGCGCCCCGCATTGTAGGCACGTTACGCCCATAAATCGCGCCTCCCGCCCTCGCCCCCGCCCGAGGCGGCAGGGCGTGTTCTGGGGCGGGGCCGGCGGCAAAAATGCCCCTCCCCTCGTGTCCGCCCTCCCGCCAAATCCGTCACGTCCCGCCGCCGCCCCCCGCTCGCCCGACGGCGGCGACCAGGGCGCCCCCAGGGCCAATCCCTGCGTCTCAAAAACTTGTCTTCGGCTGCCTCGCACCAGAGCCCCACCTCGCTCCTCCCCGTCCCGCCCCGCCCCGCTCCGCGCGCCCGAAGCACGAAAATTGCGCTCTAATGCTGATTTATGTGGCCGCGCCCGAGGTGCCGCCGCTGGCGAGGGCGGCGGCCACGGGAACCGAGTTGGGTACACGCCGATGGCGGAGAAAGCACTGGTGCCTGCATTTGGGTTGTGTTACTTCATTGCAAGCCTTTTCGTTGGTATTGAGGCATTCGTACGCCATGGAAATCATTCCCCGGAAAGAAGCTATTATCTTTTTTAAGAAAAAGTCGAGGGTAGAGGCGGGTTGCGGAAGGTGTGGTGCTGAGAGCTTCGCGGTGTGTGTTGCTGAGGGAGGAGGGCGCGAGAGTGGTTGCCCCAGGCGCATAAGGGCGGAACTCCTCTACATCACATCCTCAGGGGTTTCCAGTTAATGGGTAAATATTCTGGAGCATTTATCTGACCTTGTACACCCTCTGCTTCTCTCCAATTTTACCATTTGACTCACTAATGTGAACAAGTGTTCTCTTTGGATCAAGTTATTTGAGAAAGGTTCTTACTCCTAATTGCCTGTGACGAGAAGAAATTGTAGTATAATCAATTATCACAATATCTACAACATTTGAAAATGGTTTTAATACTACAACTCACGTGTTTCCTTGATGTAATGGTATCAGGTTCGGATCTGTCTTCGTTTGATGGCATTTGATAATAGTTCTTTTTCGTTCATACTCTTATGTTAACTATTTTGTTTTATTTTATTCCACTGTCTCTTGCAATATTTCTCGTCATGATAAGTCATCTTATTCATTTTGTTTAATATATTTTATTGCTTAATTATTTTACATTGGAAGTGATTTGCGAATATTAACTCCCAAGTTTTTACTATTTGTTGTATTTGCTTTATTACGTATAAAACTCCACTATTCGTTGAGAACGGGAAAAAGTTCGTTTTCTG
Organism: Acheta domesticus; assembly: GCA_031308135.1. Classification (NCBI taxonomy): domain Eukaryota; kingdom Metazoa; phylum Arthropoda; class Insecta; order Orthoptera; family Gryllidae; genus Acheta; species Acheta domesticus. Next base: position 242,567,365 of record JAHLJT010000631.1, read on the forward strand.
AATGTATATTGCGATTTTCGTAACTGTGTCCCTGACAGGAATCAGCTGTTTCGCTGCCTTCCAACCGGGAGCTTCTGTTTCGCTACAATGACGTCACTATGGTGACGTTCAAGCTCCCGATTGGATGGCAGCGAAACAGCTGATTCCTGTCAGGGGCAAAGTTACAAAAATCGCAGTGAAGATGTCAGTTGCTCCCTTTAGTATACAACTGCTCCGTACCACGAGTGATCGCGAAAGAATGCCAACTTCCTCCGACGTCTCGCGACCAGAAGCTTCGTGAGGGCCGCGTGCCTCGGGGAGGGCAGCGTGGTCGTGTCCTCGCTCGACCGCAAGCGCCCGAAGAGCGGCCGTGTGGGGGTTGTCTGCGGAGCTGCATCAGCGGACGCGTCTCTTCCACACATACCCCCTGCCACCTTGTTTCGAAAGGGAGTGCTCGCCCCCTCCTGGCCTCAAGGCGGCTCCACACATTCGCTGTTCGGCGAGCAGCGAGCAACCGCTCGCCGAATCCCGAGTAATGTGGATGAGTTGCTTACTTCCTAGTGACGAACATTCGTTCCTCGCCCTACCCGCCGCGCGTCGGTCTTTCGCATACATCAAATGAAGCGAACATTTGCCCAGGACATCAGGTGGACGGGATTGGGCGAGACGTAGCTCGCTGATCTGATCGTGTGGAGCCCCTTCACGAACTTCCTTGCCCCTCCTCTAAATTGGCCATTGTAAGTGGCAATGGTATGAACGCTCCCCCCCCCCCATGTCCTTCTCAAATTCCATATTACATGAATTCGATCTATTTACTGTGGTACTGTTTCATTATCAGTCTCTTTTAGCAGTATCTTCTACCACCATCCGTTTCCTCACTGACCCCTCTCTTCACACGCCGGCCCCGCCCCCTTTGCCAGCGCTGCCGCATTGATGGGGCAGCGCTGAAGTCGCGAGGCTCTATTCCACATGATCCAGAACGATGTTGCAAACGCTCGACAAGGGCCGACATCACTATCCCCCCGTCCACCGTCACCATTAATCACAGTCACTACCGCCAATGAAGCACATCCGCTGACTCTTCCTCCAAACAATGCAACGAAACACTCGAATCATCTAAACGTAATTTTCTTCCGCGCTTTACATACATACATTTATTTGAACTGCAATTGGGTATGACCTGGTGGCAGTTGATTGACAATAATTACAATAATAATTACAAGATAGTAAAAAAAAGTACAATACAATACGATGCAATAATCATACTATCGTTTCTTCTATCTACTTTCTTTAAAAGTACCCGTAGTTCTAAGATAATTTAATCTGCAATACTATATTGCTTTGTGGATAAAATATAAACCAAATTCATTGTTATTTTCCTTTTATTTAATTTATGTGTTTTTCATCAATATCTGATACCTTTAATGTTTTGTTACTACTTTATTTTTTTCTCTTTATTTTATGTATCCTTCACAGTTTATGACAATTTTATTCCTATTTCCTTTCATCGTTTCAGATATCAGTTGGAGAATGTTAATAAAACCATTTAAGAAAGATAAATGTAAGTGTAGTGTTGGATTTTGCTTGCTTCCTTTACACCTTGTCTTTTTCTTCCAACTTAACCAGATGTATCGGAGTGCTGTTGGCTGCCTGCGCTCCCGAGTTGACGGAACAGCGATTCCGCTTCTTCCCTTCTAAAACGAACACCTTAACGCCCTCTGATCGAGCAATGCTTAATACCCAGAACGAAAATAATTTTCATTAACCATTAGCTTGTGCTCAAAATGCTCTTTAAATAGGACGGTCGTCCAGTGCTGAATCTTAACGGTGATTTTGAAGGAAATGTTCCGCCACATCTTGCTTTATGTCCCCATTTGCGTTGTGTAAATACTCATGTAATATTTAAGTTTTTTAGCGAATTTACATTATTCGCATTTTGTTCTAGCTCATTTAGAAAGTGCAAACCGTTTTAATTACCTGTTGATGAAATGAAAAAAGATATTAGCTATTCAATTTTATAATATTTGTTATGTATTAAATCGTTTAAATAAAACAATATTGAACGGTTCTTTGTGGCACAATTATTTTATTTCGTTCTACTGTATATAAGAAGTTCCGTACTTTTTTGCTACTTTCAATTTATTTGTGTAACATATTGCAACTGTTACGTACGAGTGTTAGATTTGTTTTTCATTTTATTGCCAATATGTACGTAAGAGTACATTCATGTTTTGTAAATGCAATTTTTGTGAAAATTGAGTTACGTTTGTATTTGTTTTGTAGCTATTAAATCTCAAGTCATCCCTGGTTGTTGCATTTGCTAAAAAAATGTGCTCGCACGTTTCATCGTAACGATATTTGTACGTAAAGAAGTATTTCATGTACGTACTGCTTCACTCGAAATAAAAGTAATTTAATGGAAATGCTTGTTCGCTATGCCCTCTATTCGGTAATAAATTTGTTTGTACATCTGCAGTGTCATATGAAATTCGGTCGACTGCGATTTGTGAGTAGATAGTGAGCCATTATACGTTCGGAAGACGACGGTGCCCGACCCCGTCTTTGGGTCACGTGCTTGTACGCGACGGCGGTCTGCGAGATCACCAACTCCGTATAAATCATGCAGTAACTTGTCTGCTGACAGATTCGTTCCAAAGCTATACTTTTTTCTGGGAGTGTAAGGCAGGAATAAAAAAGAGAGGAAGCAAGAGGAAAATTTTCCTGCTGCTCTCCCTCCGGGTACATAAATAAGCCCTAAAGGGACAGGTCGCGGATTCAGCACTGGCGGCTCGTCTCGCGCCTGCTCGAGCAGCCCAGACCCGCCGCACACCGCCCCGCCCCGTCCCTCTAGGCCGACACACGACGCCCTCCGGGCCTTGCTGTACTCGCTTCCGTCATTCCTCCTCCTCCACGTATTCCTACGAGCCTCTGTCGTCATTTGCATCTAATGTGAAAAATAATACTTTCTCTGATACTTCAGTTTTGCCAACAATTTACTTCGTCTCTACCGTGTCGAAACGCATTTCATTATCTTTTAAAAATATTTCCACTATCCATTTTTTCTTGTTGTTTCTGTTTTTCTATTAAGTTTTTTAAAATCTCATGAGATTCCACTTAATCTGCCGTTCTATGACACATATCCAATGAATATTTGTTTTTATTTCATTTTTAAATTTATCGTCGCCTATTTCATTTCTTCCTTGCAATCCTCGTATGGCAGTATCTCTTCTTATACTCCCTTGAAATACTTTTTCATTGTTTTGTGAAGCTTCATAATAAGCTCAAGTGTCGTAATATTTTTTTCGCCCCCCTCCTATCTTTCAGTATCCTGTATCTTTCGTAAACTTCGTCCGTCGGCCACGTCCCGCCGTGTATTTCCCTTTCCTCGCTCTCCGTGTCTTGGGCGCCGCCCCGTTCTGCTCCGCCCCTTCCCGTCCGCTCCGCCTCGCCATATCTCGCCAACGCCTCGCCACGCCACGCCAAGCCACGCGTCGGCCTGCTACGCTCCGATCCACCCTGCTCCCTCCCCGTGCCCCGTTCCATCCTCCCCCACCCCGCCCCGTCATCCCCCCGCCGCGTCACGCCCCGCCCCACCCCACCCCGCCCAGCCCCGCTCTGCCCCGCACGGCCCTTCCCCGCCCCGCCGCGGCGTGCCTCGTCCCGCCACGTCTCGCCCTCGCCCCACCCGGCCCACCTCTTATCTAACGGGTCCGCACTGCCCCCTCGCTCCGCCCCCCGCTCCGCCCGTCCCGCCCCTCCCGCTCCGCCTTCGCTCCGCCCTCCGCTCCGCCCGCCCCGCCTCCATCCCCCGCTCCGCCCCGCCCGTTCCGCCCCCCGCTCCGCCCGTCCCGCCCCTCCCGCTCCGCCCGTCCCGCCCCTCCCGCTCCGCCCCCGCTCCGCCCCCGCCCCGCCCCCCGTCCCCCGCCCCGCTCCGCCCCGCTCCGCCCCGCTCCGCCCCGCTCCGCCCCGCTCCGCCCCGCTCCGCCCCGCACGCTCCGCCTCCCGCCCCGCTCCGCCCCGCACGCTCCGCCTCCCGCTCCACCCCACACGCCCCGCCCGCTGCTCCGCCCGCGTCGACTCGCCCCGCCCCACTTCGCCCCGCTCCACCCTGCGCGCTCGTCACCCGCGCGGCGTGCTGCGCCGTGGGCGTGGCTCGGCGGCGGGGTGGGGGTGGGGCGGCGCCTTCGCATAATGCATACGTAATCCCGCCCGATAAAGTCGGGTAGGTGGCGCGCGGAGCTTCTCCACGGAGCTCCTCCTGCGGCAGCCGACGCGCTTATCGGCGGCCGCTTCCAAATTACCTGCGCGCCGCGCCCCCACCCCTCGCCCCTCCTCGTTCTCCTTCTTTTTTTTTTTTATATCGCGTATGAAATATTAATGTTGCGCTGCAAGCATGTTTGAAATGCTCGTACTGCAATGGTAAATGATCGAGACGAGAACGCTGTGCATTTTCACTGAAAGGTCACGCCCTTCCCTTCCTGTCCTGTCCTGCTTTGCTCACCCGCTGCCTGGGGGTGTGGATGGCGCTCGGGAAGCTGCTAGTGCCAAACGCTTATTACTAAAGAAGCATGAGTAAACATTCGTCATCTGAATGCATGTCCAGTTTGCGTTATCTAAGAATTTGCAATGCATTAATCTTAACTGAGTGTTCATTTTGCCAACTTGCGAGGAAGATGTCATTTTCTCTGTTAATTCATTACTAATAGCCAAAACAAGTTTGTTATGCTCATGAAGGAATGGTTTTATGATACAGTAGTTCCATGAAAAATTAATATTTAGAATATATATTTTTGTTTGCTTACAATGAAAACGAAATATTATACTGTTTTTTTGTTTGTTTTTGTCCAATATGTGAAGAAGGTTTATTTTGAATGAGGTGTTGATGATGCTGTTCTGTAACGTTTGATGGAGCGAGTGTTGTTCGCCTCGGAGGCTCCGCCCACTCGCGTTGCAGCGCCGCGCCGCGCCCGACCGCCGTCCAGCGCCCCGCAGCGCCCTCTCACGAGGACGCGGACGCGAACCGCCAGGCAGCGCTGCGACTCGCAGGACAGGGGGCGCGCGCAGTGGACGCACGCACTCCTCGTTTACCCCTCTTTAGTGCTACTCGAAATGTTCCCCTGCCAATCTCCAATCACAAAAGAATCTCATCCCATGGTTCACAGCACGCAGAATTAATTCTGTGGTCACGGGGTAAAAGTTCGTAAGTCAAAAATCTTAGTTCGGAGAAAACAAGGGTTAGACTATTGAGCCAACGATTTTTCATACACTTAGCACTATTTCCTAACGCTTTTTTTTCTCGTGAAGGAGCAGACATTTGAATTCGGTCGTTCTACTAAAAATGTAGATACTTAACTTGTAGATTCAATACTTAACCCAATTTCCCCAAAAATTGACTTAGGATCTTTTACCCCATGACCACAGAAATATCGTTAACTGAAATGAAAAAAAACAACCATGTACGTGCACTGCTTTTGGAAGATGATTAATTAAATAGTTTCGAAGACACTACTGTACCGTACAGATGTAACCTCTGGATGAATATATACGAACTTCCCAAAGACTTCTAAAAATTAATATATATTTTCTCCTGCTTGGATTGCCATGGGTATGATCTCCGTAACTTTTATGATCGGTAATCATTGAGATCCATGTTTGTCGATCACCATTATGATTAGTTTGCATATCGTGGTTTCTCTATCGTAAACGATTTTTGGCCTTTGGGGAAACAATAGTAAGACCTGTTATTATTTCAAGCATGATTACATTATTAATGTAATAATGTAATGTACTAATGTTTTTATTACCAATCTGTTAGTCTCCCCCCATGAAATCCATAGATAAAAATATACGTTCTTTTGTATTTATGAATGATAATGTTGCGTCGGTTTTTTAACTTACGTTACGAAGGATTAACGAAGGTGTTTTTTCTGTCCCTTTTATGCGGTAGGTTCAGGGCCACTTTGGGAATGTGAAAGAATATTATAATCTAAAATTTTGAATACAAATAACTTTCTCAAAATACTTGCTAAAAAATTGAAGAAAAATCACCGTCATGTGAAATAAATTATTTTGTATTGAACAAGAAATAATAACAAAACACTTTGAAATTAAAAGATGATGCGAAAGACATTCCACTTGCGATTGCAAGACACTCTCTGATATAGACGGAACGTTCTACATAACTCGAAAATATTGATATTAAATAACGTTTTAGTTTCTGGTCAGAGTTGTTTCTTAATCATCTTAATAACTCAAAAAAATTAGCTGACAATGTTTGCGAAATCATATAGCTGAAGCTATTCTCATATTGAAACATGATCGTAGCCATTTTAATGTGCTGTTTTTTTCCTAATAAAATTACTCATCAGGCAGAACATGGAATTAATCAATTATCAGAATAGAGAAAAAACATCGGGGTCTGAATAAGAGAGAAGTTGGTAGATTGAGGCCAAGATAGAAAATTTCATAAAATCAGAGCGAATCACCGAGCCTTTCGTCTATTCAGATATTCAAACGACTTATCTTTTCAGGTATAAAGACGAAGATTTATTAATAAGTGTTTACTTATAAACACGTGTCACATATTTACATAATAATACTTACTTTGTTACTCCGAAACTTTCTTTAGTTCCTGGAAATACAGTGAACTCTCGTTAGCACGAACTCGCTTAACACGAATTTCGCCGTAACACGAACAAAACGTCGGTCCGGGCAAGGGATTACGTTCATGTATGCACGGGTAACACGAATTTTTATTACACGAACTCCGATGATTTCGGGCCCTTGGGATTCGTGTTAATGACGGTTAACTGTATATTACATGCGCGCGAAAGTTCCGGTTTTATTCTGCAGTAGTCTCTCTGGAAAGAAAAAAAAACGCGTTTGAAAAACTCTCGCAGAACTCAACAAGTGATGTTTCTGAAGTGCTGTGAACATGTCCGAAAGTCTGGCAGACAGCTCCCTGTCCCGTTGTAAGAGCCTGCAGATGTGTCCGCGAGGAGTGCCACTGCGCGGCGCCCCCTCCCCCCTCCCCTTCCCCCCTTCCCCAGGACATGCGCGCGCGAGGGTGGGAGGCGCGGGGCGCCGTCTTTCACTGTCTCTGCCTCACGTGACGTGTTGTTGTCTGTTGTCCCGCAGCGGGGCCCAGCCCCGTCACTGTGTGCTCGCCAGTGTTGTACCACCTGCGGGCGTACCTGAAAGGTAACCAGCGGCGCTACACACGCACATACACACACGCACGCACACTCACGCACAGTTTCACGCACCTCGTCCCCGTTTCCGGATTTCCCCCTTTGTTTCACGCCCGCAAAGCTCTATTCCAATGGCCAAATCTTCCCTTTCTTCTTTAATTCAAGAACTTCCTATTTGTTACAGTTGTAGCTGCAAGAAATACAAATGGTTAATAAAAATAAATCATTTCTGAATCGCAAATAAATATTAAACTTGTGCTACAACAGCTGTTATTGTCACGTAGTATTCTAATACTACTTGAACATAAGTTTGGGTGATTTTTGAAAATTTAAATAATAATATCAAAATAACGTTGATATGCTATTTAGTGCATTTAGCTCTATCCATTAAAACTATGAAAAACCTTTTTGACAATATTTTGAAAACTTCGCCGGGACTTCGTGTAAAGTACTCTTGAAAACCAATATCCACGAAAAAAAGCAAGGGCCTGCGATTATTGCAAGATTTGTAAATGAGTCTATTCTCTTTTTCTGACGTCTCTGAACCTTTTTAAGAACTTTAAAAGAATAATTGTTCTAAGCTTAACTCGATGTTTAATCTGAAAATAACATCTTTTTTTAAATAATTTATTTATTGTTTGATAGTACACAGTTCAGTAATAAATTACTCTATCATTTGTTTTGTTGGCTTAGATTATAACTTAAACTAAACTTAACACAACTACAGTAATCTTGGTGTTGGAAACTACAAAAGCCTCTACTTTGAACAGTTTACGGAGAAATTTTGTAAGGCTTCGAAAGGAAATTGCTTAATTCTATTTGGGAGGTCATTTAATGAGGCCGGGTTGTAGTGGACTGCTTGATTTATTGTATTTAGGTTGGAGTAAAAATTGTTGGAAGGGTGGGCGATATATTTGACAATCGGTGTTATAGTTAGTTCTTTTTGAAGTTTTGCGAAAATAACATGTGAAGACTATCGGATAATGACTGAGTCGTGTTTATTGTTAATACTTTTCGTATTTGAGGACGCATTGCTACAAGGAGTGAGAATGATTGTGAACCCGCATCCTCGTCTTCTGCTAGACCCCTTGCCCCCCCCCGGAGGGACACCTACCTCCCCTCCCCTGCCCTGACACGCACACGCACACGCACACTGCTTGCTGCGGCCGGGTGGCCCTGCGCGCCCTCCCGCTTGAGTGGCCCTTGGGGTGGCGGTGCATGCCCTTCCCCTGTGGTGTTGGCTTGTCCCTGGTTTCGACGCCCGCCGCCGCAGCCGCGAGAGGGCCCTTCGCCTGGCTGCCCCGGCGGCTGTCCCTAACGGCATGGCGCTCGTGTGTGCTCTGGCTCTCGGGGTTTGCCGTGTCCTCTGGATTCCTCGCAGGAGATGGTTCTCTCGTGGGGAGACGCGACAGCAATTCCTTTCATTTTGTTTTTGTTGTGTGTTGTGTTACGGAAATTAACGAACATTTAAGATTTGCAAATTTCCTGAAATGCATGATATTCTCTAGCATTCCTTTATATTGAATGCTACAATGTTTATCTCGAACATTTCTCGGGAATTTCTTACAAAACACTGAAATACGAAGTGTTGAAAACTCTTAACTCGTCCAGTAACGCCTAAAGAACACAAACTTACACTGATTGATCGGATTTGTGAATGATGGGAAAACTTGTGTGAGGTTTTCGTGTTTGTGACTTGTGGTCGGGTGATTACTAAACCATTTCAGGGGGAAGTCTACTGGGAAGAAAGGTGTGACAAAATTGTTTGGGTGATTCTTGTCTCTAAACGTTTCATACTAGGGTGTTTCATAATCTGAACAACCCAAGATAGGCGTTTACGCATGGATTTGGTGATGGTAGAGAAGGAGGTAATAGTTTTTAGAATAGATATAGAATTTAGGTTAGAATATTAGACAGAAAAGCGTAAGTATTATATTTTTTGCATAAAAATAGTCATTAGTAAGTACTTTAGTAAATACTGTTTGAAATGATTTAAATCTCCGAAATAAAAAGTTAAACAAGTTGTTGTGATCAAAAGAGTCCCTTGGAAATACTGAAATTACATTCAAGTCATTCAAAAATATTATTTCTGAATATGATTATCTCTGCTGCTTTGAATCATTGTACAACATACGTTGAGGGAAATGTCAGAAATAAGCTAAATGAGAAGTAGTTTGGGTAGTTTTATATAAAAAGCAATATCTCACTTTCCCTTGTTAATGTTTGTGTGTTTACTGCTGTCCATATGCCATATGATGCGCGTATTAGATAACAGAGCGAAAGGTGTGTGGGCGTGACCTGGCACTGCCCTCCGCTCCCGCTGCGCGTGTGAACGAAGTGAAGGCATCGGCTGCAGCGAGGCGCGCCGGAGCCTCTCGCGAGAGAAATGCAAGCCGCTCCTTTCGCGTGCCGGTCTCCGCCGCCGCGGCTGGTAGTTCCTGCCTGCCCGCCTACCTGCCTGGCTGCCTACCTGCCTGCCCGCCTACCTGCCTGCCCGCCTACCTGCCTGCCCGCCTACCTGCCTGCCCGCCTACCTGCCTGCCCGCCTACCTGCCTGCCCGCCTACCTGCCTGCCCGCCTACCTGCCTTTTTGCCTATCTGCCTGCCCATTTCTCTCTCGGTCTCTGTTCTCCCTGCCTGCCTGTACGCCAGCCCGCCTGCCCGCCTGTCTGCCTATCTGCCTGCCCATCTCTCTGCCAGTCTCTTTTCTCTCTGCCTGCCTATACGCCAGCCCTCTGCTTATCTGCCTTTCTCTCTTCTTGCCTGTCTGCCTGCCAATCAGCCTGCCTGGCTACCTGATAGCCTGCATGTTTGCCAATCTGGTTGCGAACTGCCTATTAGCCTGCCCTCTGCCTGCCCATCTGTCTGCCCGTCTCTTTTCTCTCTGCCTGCCCATCTCTCTGCCGGTCTCTTTTCTCTCTGCCTGCCTGTCCGCCTGCTCTCTGACTTTCTGCCTGTCTGCCGTCTGCCTATCTGCCTGCCGGTTTGCCTATCTGCGTGGCCTCTGCCTATTTGCCTGCGTGTATCCCTGCCTGCCTGCCTGCCCGCCTGCCCTCTGCCTATCTGCCTGCCTGTTTGCCAGTCTGCCTGCCGTGCCTCCCGCCCAGGCGACCGTCGAGTTTGCGCTGCTGGCGGCGACGCTCCGTGCGCCTGTTTAATTAGCTCTCGACGCCGCCCCGCGGTTCGCCCGCCCGCTGCGGTCACCGCCGCCCACCGCCCACCGCAAGGCGCCGCCCGGGCGAAGGTGCTCCAGCCCCGGGCCAACCAGTGAATTTCCTCCTCAAACGACTTCTAGATACACGTTCATATACACTTGTGGAACTTTAAATAATAAGTTCAGGAACTTAGAAAATAAATGTACAGAAAACACTGAAAATTGTCACAATACAAATTGCAAGTGACGTAATATTTAAAAAATTGAAACTTATTGAATCTAATAATTTTTATTAACACTACAGAACTTCAAACATTTTTCAAAAAAATAAATCTGAAAACTAAACATTTCCAGCTTTATGAAATTAGCGTTTTACACGGTAGAGCGAATATCATAAACCAATTAAATGTAAAGAGAAAAGCAACCATGGACCTTACAAGTTTCGCGATGTCAGATGGCTACAGTAAAAATATCAAAATATTCTTCTCGATAAAAAAAATTGTATTCGATTAAAACGCTTACAGTTTTCAATTCAGTGTCTGATATAATTGCAGTTTGTTCAAGGTAATGTAGTTTTTACGGAAATTATGTCAATCATATTCACTGGGGCATTAATCATATGTTTGAGATTCACATGAAGTTCAGTATAAGGGAGAATTCTTTACGGTTTTAACAAGAGCTCATACTAAAAAAGAATTCAAATTACTTTTTTATATTTTGCGAATTATATGAAATTAAGAAAAATCCGATAAGGCAGTATATAGGATATTTCACATTATTAAGAATTTAAAAATAGTGTACGTACTTGTAGTAAATAATAAGAGAGGGATCTCGTCAATTTTCAAATAATATTTTTCCACATTATAACGAAAAAAAGTTTAATTTTGTGGTGAGTTGGGAGCGCCGTGCGGTCGATGGCGCTGGCGAGAGCGCGGAGCGATGGGCGAGCTGGGCGCCGCGGGGCGCGCTGCCCGTGCGAGCCAGCGCTCCCTCCGTTGAGCACCGCGACGCCAGCAGGCACAGTCGGCCGCTGCCGCCGCCGCCGCCGCCGCCGCCGCCATTCATGTGAGGCGCAGAACAAACTCCGGGGATTATCTCGGCGGCCCGCAGCGGACGAGCTAACGAAGTAACTGCGATGTCACCCCCCCGTATTTGCAGCGGGCGAGTTCGCTGATTCACCGGTGGGGCGCTGGGCGCAAGTAGTCCGGCCACGGGTGAGCGGTTGGTGGAATTGGAGCTTGCGAACACACTAATTCGGATCTCATTGGGGATAAATCCTCATGAAAGCTCCGATACCAGCGTGGATTTTTTTCATACGTCGAGGGTTTAGTTTACGCAACTTTATGGAGATCTCCAGCCCAAAACCAGTCTAGCAGATCTGTTCTCTTATTAACCTTCGCTAATGTCAGAAAAGTATTTATACACTTTACAGTAAAACAGAATCAATTATTTTAAAATGGGATACATTATTTTATTCAAAGCATTTTTTCTTATTTAATTAACTATCGTAAAATTGACGTACTAAAATAAAATTAAAGTCCAATAAAATATTGAAATGTGGATGTATTAAAAACAGATGAGCAATTCTTTTGTGGGGAAATCATGGTGTGCGAAACGTTCCAAGTAGAAAAGTCAGTTCGGGTGGTGACGTGCAAATGTCAAACGTGAGTGCCCTCGGAGGAGGAAGGGGAGGGGCGCCGCGTTGCGTGTGGGGCGCGGCCGGCCGCGACCGTGCGCCTGAGAGCGTCCGTCCGCTTCGCTGAGTCGCCGCCCACGCGCTGCGGCGCTCGCGGCGCCTCGCGTCCCGTAACGACGCTCTCTGCCCTCTGCCCTCGGCGCTCGTCCTGCCGGCTGCTTCCCGCCCTTACTCTCTTTCAGGGTGCGGACAACTTTCGCCCACTACTTCCAGGGGAGAAAGAAAAAAAAAGAGTTGTGAGTTTTTGGACCTTTGGAGAGTTGGGCCGTTTTTTTTTCTGTAATATGTTTCGATTTTCTTTAGCCTGTGGCATTGGAAGTAATGGAAGTAATTGGAAAAAATAAAAAATAAAGTTTGTTTTACTTCATTAAAAAAAAACGAATGGCCAATAATTCAACATTTTGATTTGATAATGTGTTATTAGAAATGAACAAGTATTTCAGCACTTGGGCTTGGGAAATCGTGCTTACGTTCTCTGTTCATTGATTGCAAAAAGTTACTTTGGGTATTCATAGAGTGGAATGCGGCTTCTTTGCCGTTCGCGTAGCGCTAATAAGTAAAGGTCATACAAAGCAACTGCGAAGGAAATAAAATACTGGGACGCCGCGAATCGAGAGGACTGCCGACTCGCTTCGTGAGATAATCTCTAGAATACACATTTTTAAGTTCCCATGAATTCGTATAAAAAAATAATATAGGCAAACCGGCGGGAATGTGTCTTAGACATACCCATTTCAAAAGGCGGGCCTCAGCTCCCATCGTCGCAACGTTTATCAACATTTCATTCGTACGCCAAATTCCACTTTCTGTACTAATTACGTAATAAGTATTGTAATACTATATTTTGCAAGTATTATTTTCATTAGAGGCCGGCCATAAATTACGTAACGCAAATTTCGAGTATTTTCAATACCCCCTTCCCCTTGCAACGCACTTCCCCATCTCTATGTAACGCTGCCTCAGACCCTTCCTCACCCTTTAGCATTACGTAATTTATTGATATTATGGTTTTACCCCTTACACATTTGAATCTGCCAGAAATTTGTAACTGATAAGGTGATTCACTTGTGTAAGCTGTTGTATAAATATTTTAATTAAATTTAAAACCATAATATAATAATAATAATAATAATAATAATAATAATAATAATAATATTAATAATAATCTAATGCTACATTCATTTTCATTTTCTATCCATTTTAAGAATAGAAAGTACATAATTTCTATTATTTTTTTATTTCGTCGCTAAGGTACCTCTCTCAACAATTAGGTTGATGCAGTATGTAGAATGAAATTTCAAAAATTTTCATTTGTAATCTCTTTTTCTGGAATATTTTCTTTTTTTTACCGTAATCGGTTTCATTCCTGCTTCTTTTGTTATCAAGGTTATTCTTCCCTGTGGTATACAATATTTCAAAAAATAAATTGCTCATTTAAGTATTTTTGTATTATTTAATTTAACTAAAGTTAATTATTGTTTGATTTTCATGCCTGTTTAAGTCGGGAGCTGGAATTGCGAGGGGCGTGCGAGGCTCTTCCGCAGATGCCCTTTGTCGGGCCTCTTCCGTCGGGGCCACTTGCTTGTCGGCGGGTCTAATAGTGCCCCGCCCGCCCCTCGCGCCGGCGCCCGCGACTGTCGCCCGGGCTCGCCGCCATTTGATTGCGTATCCCCTCGAGTGCAAATTTGTTGGGTGGGGGCGACTTGAATGCAAGCAGTTGGACAGTTTGATTAAAGCGTGCTGTCGGATAATTCGGTTGCAAGTTTATGAAATTGGAATCGCCGAGTCGGCGGCACAGTTGGATCGGGCGGTGCACTGTTGGTTGCGAATGGGATATTAACCCGGCACTAGTGAGTGGAAAGAGAAGCCCAGAGAGATGAAGCTACCGTGCCAGGAGTAAATGTTTGCGGAAATCGCGTCTTAACTTCTCATTGCTTTTTTGGTGCAAATCACTCATTATCTGGTAAATATGAAATACAAATGTTTATTTATTTGAGTGTAAAGATAGCGAGGTTACTGACGAAGATAGCGAAAATACTTGGGAGGAAGTTGGATACTGCAGTGTAAATAAGTTTTATTATCAGAAGAAAATTAATTTTCATTAAAATAACTATGTTGTTCAAAATAACCTTTTGCGCGTTTTAAATCGAATAAATGTTTGATATACTTGCTCGATGAAACGAAATTTAAAAAACCAAATTCACATGATGGAAAGTTGCTACACTGTTAAAAAAATGAACTTCAAAGAAGTAATATATACATATAGGATGACAATAATAATACATGTATAATTTCGTGAATAAGATTCCTTTTTCACTATTTATGAGTAAATATTTTAAACTTTTTGAAGAATTACTCAGATAATCAAGTTTTTTGTGTGTATGTGGTTTCAAAGGAACACTAACAATAAGCGATCGTAAGGCAGTTTTTGCATGTTTGCGAATCATTCATATTGTTTCAAACTCGATGCAATGTCTTGCATTGTAAATTAGATCAAATATTAGTCGGTAATGAAGTTGAAAGTTTAAAGCAGTGCAATCATTTGGAACATCGGAACCAAATTAATATATAAAACTTAGAAAATGTTATGTGGGAAAGAGACGTGTATATTTTTATTAGTTTTAAAGTGTTAGGGATTTCCGCTGCGTTGACGACCAACAACTACCCTCTGGTAAATACAGGTGACTTCTCCGCTGATCAAGGTGGAAGAGAGGACCTGACGGCTCGAGTGACATAAATAGCCATTATTGTTATTCTGTAAATGAAAAAGACCATTTCACATATGAGTTACTAGTTTCCATCCGGCCAATAGCGTTTTGTAATAAGTTGGTTAAAAACTTTATATTAGCGTAAGTGATTTAAAATGTTTATAAGATGGTTAATAAGTTCGCATGTGTACTTTTCGCTGTCGTCTTACGGCAGATGAAGTTCATGTCATTTGGAAAATAAATAAATATTCCTTCAATGGTGGAAACTACAGTAATCAGTATAGCGTGTGAAACAATCGACCAAGAAATATTTTTCTCTATTTTTAACTTTACGTTTAATACAATTTAATCTGTTTATGACTTTAATTCGTGAAATTGTGTAAACAAATTGCACTCATGGTTTGAAAGGTCGTAGGTAAGTCTGCTTGTCGCTACGCGACTCGCGAACTTATCGATAAGCTTCAAACCATCAGTCTTTATGAAAAGAGCAATGATCATGTATTCACTTACTAGTAAAGGTGGCTCAGGGCATCAGCTGATGTCACTGCATATACCTCTAATTGGAAGGTCCTAGGGTTCGATTCCCGACAGTGGCAAGGCTTTCGACACTAGCTATCCAGCTAGGTCAAAGTCAGTCGCTTTCTGGAGGAGAATTCTAGCGGCCAGCTGCTCTGATCGGTAGTTTTCCGTGGATTCTCCGATCAACACCAGGCGAATGCCGGAGCAGTACTCTATTAAAAGGGCCACGGACCGCGCGCGATCTCTCCTTCCTCTTATTCGTCCAACCTTCACCCCTTAGGTAAACGCACTTTTTCTTCCATGCACTACCCTACCAGTCATGCCGGGAGACCAGTCGGAAGCTTATAGCTTGTCTCGGCTGGGGCGGTGCCCCCGCTGATGGGAGATACCTGGTTGGGGAAATCCCCGCAAGTGGACGTAGATCGGCGCGCCGGGATCTTGCCATCCAGCGGGGGAAGATCACCGCCACCTCTCGATGAAAAAACACATGGACTACACTTACGAGACTATGACCTTGACCGTTGACGCATCCATCCTTTTGTTCCCTGCGCGGAGGTAGAGTGGTTGCAGTGCGTTGTTCTTCCGTTCCGCAGTGACGAAGCTGCGCGAGCACTGGGACGAGACGAACGCCAAGGTGCTGGCGCGCAAGGCGGTGCTGGACTCCATGCTGGCGGACTCGCAGCGCTACGAGGGCAAGCGGCAGGAGGTGGAGGCGTGGCTGACGCGCATGGAGACGCGGCTGGCGCGCATGGGCGCCGTGGGCCACACGGCCGACGTGCTCGAGGCGCAGCTCCGCGAGCAGAAGGTGAGCACTCCTCGCCTCCACTTCGCTTCTTGCAACACTTCTCTCGTCACGGGGTAAACGTTCTGAAGGCAAAAATCTTAGTTGGGAGAAAACAAGACAGACAGATAGATAGGTAGATTGATAGATATTTATTTCCACAGATAGGTTTATGCAACCTGGTGGCAGAACACTAAAATTTTACGTATTATAATTAGGAATTAAATACAGTGTAACTTAAAATTATTTTAAGACAATAATATTAATAATAATATGATAACAATGATGACCATAAAGGCTTTAACAACAATAACGGCATTAATTTTATATTTCATGGCGGTCTTGTACAGGTATTTTACACCAATAAATACACGACTTTTTATTACACGGATGTCCACTCCACTTCACTTCACTTCACTGTGCTTCAGAACGCACTCCATTGTGCTATCGCACTGCAGAAGGGTTAGATTATTGAGCCAATGCTTTTTCTTACGTCCGACGCTATTTCCCAACGCTTTTTTCTCGTTAAGAAGAGCCAGAATGGACAAAAATATGAAAATATAAATTTTCACTTCTTTCAATTATTAATTACTTTATAGTTTTCTGTGTTAAATAAGCCAAGTTTCGTCTTAATATGTCATCTCTAAGTTGTTGTTTTTTTATTTTGAAGTTTATGTAGTGTGAAATTGGGCGTGGCCGTTTTGATACATCGTGGGTGTTGCCTGAATGTCGTGGATGTTGCTAATCTGCATTCGTTGTGAGAAATAGTTAATAGTTTGCCCTCTACTATTGGACGTACTGTTTCACGTAACAATTGACGGAATAGCGTCAAAATATCGGTGTTTGTGTTTGCCGAGCACACGGATCAGAAATGCACTGAAAACTTTAGGAGTTGTTTCCCGTAAGTTTAAAATTTTAATCTTTAGGGAACATTTTCTCATAAACTACTAATAGGAGGGTGCTCAAATTTTAACAGAGCATGTAGCACACCAGTTTATATACTTTAAGAAGGCAACTTTGGAATTCGGTCGCTTTACTAAAATAAAATATAGATATATAAATTTGTAGTTTCATTACTTAACCCAATTTCGCCAAAAATTCACTTAAGAAATTTTACCCTGTGACCAAAGAATTATTGGGCTATGGTCAGTGAAGTAAATTCCGTTTGCCAACGTTTCAGAACTTCATTGTTCCCTCCTCAGGGCTTACTATGAAGTGATAAGAGCGGCACTGTGGAGGGAACAATAGTTCTGAAACGTTGGCAAACTAGGAGCTAGCTAGTTAACACCCGTTAACTATTCCTAGAATTAATAGTGTAGATTTGAATTCAGAAACAGTCTCTAGACGCTTTAAAATTAATACGTTGGGTGAAAGAAGTGAGTGTTTTTTTTTTCTGCTATTATGGAATCAAGTGTGTTCTTAATAAGGAGTGCTATAAATCCTGTTATTGCGACTCTGTTCTTTTACTTATGATGTACTATTTTATTTCCGTGTTTACTAATCGCGAGGTCAATTTTCCTTAGCCGTTTACCTCCCTCCCCAAAAAGGCAAAGTCCGACTGCATCTCGTTCCATTTTCCACATTAGTGTAAGCACTGATACCTGCGTTTACCGTGGTCTGCTTAGTTTATTGGTCGATTATAATTTATCAACTTCTGTGTATTTTCAAGAAACATTTGCACATCCCTTCAAAGCATTGCCAACATTAAAAACTATACTTAATTCTCACTGGAGACAAACCTTAAATCCTCCTATCGCGAGCATCATCTTACCGTGCTGACTTAAGATGATGGCACGATTTCTAACATTATCTCATGTCCATTTGTGTTCAATGTTTTCTCTGAGCTGGTGTGAGGCCATCTATTTGCGCTACTTACGAATGCAAGCTTAACACAATTTGTACTCCTTCCGAAACACTATCTGAATAAAAGGAGATGGAATGGGGCAATAACTTCTTATGCAAAAGTGAAAGTGTGTTAGCGGGGGTGAGGGAAACCTGACCGCGGGATGCAGTCGGGCGATTAGCTTTCGTCTTTATCACCTTCCACCTGCCTTATCCCTTGACACTGCGCAGAGCGATGTAGGTGTGGGCGGTGCGCTATTTGACGCCTCATTAGTTGTGCGGGGCGCCTTTTGTCTCCTCGTCGTCATCCGTCCTTGTCCTGGTGGGGGGGGGAGGGCGACCTGCTCCTCGGGCCAGGGCTCGAGCGCCTCGCCTCGCCTCGCCTCGCCTCGCGTCGCGCGGCGTGCCCTTCCCCCAAGGGCCGCAATTTGCGCGTGCCTCCGCGACATTGATCGCGGCCTCGGACGTAATTGCGCGCGCGGCTCCACCGCCGACCCGACCCCCCCCCCGCCCCTTCTTTCGCCCCCCCCCCCGCCCGGACAGGCTACCGAAATGTTGATTCCTCTCTATGCCCTTGCTCCTTACCGCGCGCTTCCCTCCCGTTTTCCTTCCTTACACGCTTCCTCACAACCCTAGTCAGGTTGCCAAAATGTTGATTCGCCTCTAATCTCTTGCTCCTTCTCTTGCGCTTCCCGACCGTTTTCCTCCCTTACACGCTCCCTAGTCAGGTTACCTAAATGTTTATTCGTCACTAATCTCTTGCTCCTTCTCTTGCGCTTCCCGACCGTTTTCCTCCCTTACACGCTCCGTAGTCAGGTTGCCAAAATGTTGATTCGCCTCTAATCTCTTGCTCCTTCTCTTGCGCTTCCCGACCGTTTTCCTCCCTTACACGCTCCCTAGTCAGGTTACCTAAATGTTTATTCGTCACTAATCTCTTGCTCCTTCTCTTGCGCTTCCCGACCGTTTTCCTCCCTTACACGCTCCCTAGTCAGGTTACCTAAATGTTTATTCGTCACTAATCTCTTGCTCCTTCTCTTGCGCTTCCCGACCGTTTTCCTCCCTTACACGCTCCGTAGTCAGGTTGCCAAAATGTTGATTCGTCTCTCTTCTCTTGCACTTCTCTCCCGTTTTCCGCACTTACACGCTCCCTAGTCAGCTAACCAAAATGTCGATCCTTTCAATTTTTTTCGCTCCTTATCGCGCGCATCCTTCCTGTTTTGCGCCCACGAAAGCTCGTGCCTCTCGCCTCTCGGGTAACCCAGCCCGTCCGCAGCCCACTGCCCCCCCCCCCCTCGCCTATCTCTGTGCGGAATCCCCTGCGCTCCACTACACTGCCGCGCTCGTGTTTGCAGAGCTACCACGCGGAGCTGCACCAGTACAAGCATCACATCGAGCTGTTCAACCAGCTGACGCAGAAGCTAATCGCGGTTGTACCAGCAGGATGACACGACGCGCGTCAAGAAGCTGACGGAGACGGTGAACCAGCGCTACAACAACCTCAATACCAGGTAGGCCTAAGGAATGATGTTCGGCACACATAACTCAGACACTCAATAAAAAAACCCTGTCCGATTCCTAAAGTTTTGTATCATGGGAAGGAACTAAGGGAATCTTTTCGTTTTCAATCGTTATTTTAGTTCTTCTTTCAAGTTCATGAGCAATATTAAAGAAAATACCAAACTATTCTTATGTTAATGAAAGTTCCATGTGATTTTCAGTCAGTCGTAATGTTTATTCAAAGATACGCATATAATTATTCACTTGGGTGCGTTTCGGAGACTAGATGTGTCTCCATTATCAGGCCTTTAAATATAATATAATGTAACTTAGTTAAATGATGTCAATCATAACCTATAAGACGAAATAAGAAAATTACGAATGTGTTAAAAATCACATATCAAAGCTTTCAATTTCTACAAACTTGCATTAATTTTTGGTTATACTACACTAAATAAAGTGAAGGCAAGCACGTAATAAAAGAAATTCCATACTCACATGAAGCTGTAGAATATAAAAATTTATTTGGACGAAAGAAGAAATTTATTATTTTCTTATTCTTCTGCTTGCTCAACTCAGACCATTAATTTAACATCCATTAACTTAAGAATTGTACACGAGACAGTCTATAGTTCAACTTGAAAAATAACAAACTAGTTAAACAGCTGTAAGAAAATGTAAATATCAGTAACTCGTTTAATCAGAAAGATTCCTTTCAAATTCACAATCTTTAATTCAAAATACCTTGCAACGCAAACAAAATAAACTTTATTGTTCTTTATTAAGGAATTAAAATTTGTAGGCTATATTTGAGGTAGAATATTATTCAATAAATTAATCAAAGTAATTACAATATTTCTGCGTTTCGCGATACATGGGGGTTTGGATCATGGTTGTATGAACGCTTCCTTTGGTATTTTACCGGTGACGTTGCAACTAAAGGCAACATGGCTGCAAAGTAGCGCTCGCGGTGCAATTAATGATATGGCGAAGCCGGGCGCCGGGGGCACTTGTCGCGTCCACTTAAGAGGCTTTGCGCTGCCCTTGTTTGCGGACCAGTGGCCTCGTGCGCTGGCGCGGGTGCGCTCTCTAATGTTCCATTGCTCATTAGCGCGATGGCCCATTTCGCTCCCTGGCTCAAAGAGCGCGCGCGCGCCCGCCGTCATCCCGTTGGATCCCGCGGACGCTCCGGGGCGGGGGAGGCGACACAACGCTACGCGCTGCGCTTTCCGATGCGGGTCGCACTCTCTGTCTCCGCCCCACTCACTCGGAATAAGCAAACGCTTTTCCATGTTTGGTTCAAAACCGCTTAGTGCACCTTGTTTCTCCTGTGTCGTTTCACATTTAGCGTTTCCGTACTTGGAAGTGTACTGCATTATGCCTTTGTGCATGCCTCTTGATATTTTATATTTTTGTTTTTTCTCACTTTTAAATTACTTTCTTTTCTTTCGTTTTCGTGCAAATTCAGCATCATTTTGTGTCTAACTATACGTCATTTTTTCTACTTATCAATCACTTATTTTTCCCTTTCGTTACTCTTTAGGGCACGCTGCTCTTTCAAATTATTTGACACCGTAGTGAGATTTTTACCTAACTTTAGTGTCTTTAGTGTCGAGAGAAGCCGTATATGATTCTTGGCACCTTTATCTCTCTCTTCTTTTCAAGCCGAGTGAAATCTCTGAAGGGCTGTTTTCACCCACTCTTAGAAAATGGTAATGACATGCTAGCCCCAGATTTGTTTTGCCACAATAGGCTCATATATATCATTGTAGGTTTCGTTGTCTAATACTCGTATACCGCAGAGAAGAAGCATTCTTTCTTACCTTTTATTTAATAATTTTTATTGGAGTTTCCTTAGTTTCGTTTTTCAAATTAATATATTACTTTACTGTATTATAATAACAACGCATAGGCCTACTATCTCATTATTCGTAACGTTTGCAAATTTCGAAAATTTTGAGAGTTCAACGAAATTCAAACCTGCTGCGTTTCTGTACACGTACTATTGCTCTATTCGAAAAAAGTTATTAAATATAAAGCAAAAATTATGATTAAAGAAAAAATGTTAGGTTGTTTTGACAAAAAATGTTTTCTAAATTCCCTAAATTCACAAAATTTGGCGAAAACTGATATTTTTGAAAAATTGTACATGACTAAAGATCTACCTTTAAAGAACAGATTTAATTAAGGATGAAATATTTTTCATCAATATTGTAGTTGTAGGAGAGTTAAATAAAACGAAAATAATACCCGCGCTATTTTTGTGTACTTTTCTCTATCCAGAAGGAAACTAGTGATGTTACAACCGGTGCACATTCTTGCATAATTTTTAACTTTTGCACTTTTCAAAAATTCAAAGAATTCAACAAAATCAGACATGCACCATTCACTTAAGCGTCGCTTGTTTTATTCGTGGAACAAGTTGAAGAGAGAATCTGAAAAAAACATTGTTTAAAATGACTATATTCCAAGCAAAATACGTGAAAAATACATTTTCGACAAATACTACATGTTCTTATTTCAAGACTTGCCTTTTAAGAACAGATTTCATTAAAGGAAAAAAGTCTTTATCTTCGATGTTGTTGTAGGAAGTTGCCGAAAATAATTTTGAACTTGTTGAGGCTTCGTGTAAAGACTCCCCAAAATAAAAATATCCGTTTCAAACCAGGGATCCTCGAGTTCCTTTAGATATTTCGAGGAATATCATTTTTTAAGAAAATCGTTTGAACGGTTTAGACGTTAGCATTGGCCACAGACGGGCACATACGTTATACCCTGAATCGATTTTTCAGTACCAAGGACCCAAAAAACATGGATTCTGGCAACACTACGTGTTAGAGGAAGTAATATACCACTGTTACGTATGTGGTGACCTAAGACACCAACAGCGTCTGCACTCGTAGGTGCCCGCGATCGTCGGTAACTCCAATAAATTCAGCTGCCGCTGTTTTTCACTTACCCAACGTCGCTGTTCGTTCGCCTCTCTCTTGAGGTCATTTTAAATAAAGACACTTAAAGTTCCAACACAAAGGAAATATGTTGTTCGTGAATTCAAGTTATCACAATCAAACGGCAAACTGTTACCTGCTTCCGCGGATATCTTGTTCCGTATTCTAGAACCACCGCGTAATGTTCTTAAATATCTTTCCAAAAGTTTCGCCAATCTTCGTATCTCTTGAGGACGCTACTATTTGGGTATTTAAACCAGAATATCTTTTTAAATATGTGGACCTATGTTACCTCCTATCTGGTAATCAATTAGTAGTCTCGTCAGCGCCGATCATAACTACTTGGCCATATCGTCGTCATTATCATTATTATAATCACCGCTGCCACTATAGTGGGATTTTTCTAACTCTGCCCCTCAAGCGCCTATGGCCAAGATGGAATATCACACGGCATTTCGCATCTCTCCCCGTCGAGACGCTAGGACTCGCGTGATCGGAAGCACTGCTTGATACGGTCCCAAAGATCCTAAGGACAATGGAATATCACACGTCATTTCGCGTCTTTCTCTATCGAGACGCTAGGACTCGCGTGATCGGAAGCACTGCTTGATACGGTCGCGATCATGCGGTATCTACCGGCACGACCGAGAAAGACACGAAATATCGTGACATATTCCATTGAGAAGACGGACCTTCATCCCCAGCACCCAGACCAGTAAACCCTCCGCGAATACAATCCCACCCTCACCAGACTCCGCGTGCGTTTACTTCGCTCATCCCTCGTTCTCTCCGTCCCCACCCCGCCCCTTCCGCTCGCCGCGATCCGCTGGGCGCGCGCGGGTGGTGGGAGGCGGGGTGGGCGGTCTCGGCGCACTAATGGAGGAGCGTCGAAGTGCGGTGAATGAAATGCCGTAATAAAATTATCTCGCCGGCTGCTCCCCCCCCCCCGCCGCTCAACGCACCCTCGCCGCGCCGGGCGCACGTGCTGCCGCACACGGCGCTTCCTTAAAGTGCTTTTTGTGCTGACCAAGAAGACGGCGAACAGTTTCACTTCTCTCAGTAGGCGCTGTTGTATTCACCGTGAAATGTGCCACTATTCGGGAAATTGGAAACCATTGTATAACATTCAAAATAAATATTAAATTCGTGGGAATGTGTAGAAATACATCGCTCCCCTGAGACACATTGTGGTATTTACATTTTTTTAAATTTACGAAGTCATTATTTTGTTTCATTCCCAGTGCAATGATACAAGTATTAAAGAGTTACAATGAAGGAACGAAATTGTTGCAAAATTCGGAAAAAGTTAGGTTGCTGCTTTCTCTTTTTCTGTCTTACAATTATCTATTTGATCTCTTCGTAAAATAATATTACTATCTAATTATGGAAAAGGTCTATAAAATATATAAATTTTTGCATATTTTTTATTAACTTTCGTTAAAATGAAAAGTTTACATAAAAAATCTTACTTTTTATATTTCTGATTGAAATCTACTATAAAATAAGGAATACGCAATAAATTAGACGCAAGTACTAAAGTTGAGAATTCTTTAAATAGTGTTTCGTTTCTGCAAAATGTCTAACCATATCTCTAACTGCACATTGAATGTTCAGTCATTAAGCTACAAAGAGTTCGCGCTTGATTCCTTCGGCCACACGTCATGAGAACCTGGTTGTAGCATTGGTGATGTTTGTGAAAGGATTGTGCTCCATTTTCGTAACCTTGTTTCGCTCGCTGCCGAGATTCGTAATGTTTGCGAAGAAATGCGAAAGGACGTTCCTTTTGTTCGCTTGAAACGCATGTTCCCGATTCGAACACAAAGACGAATTTCCCCTCTTCACTAAAAGCTCTCTCTCAGTATACGTCTCTCAGAATAGCGCGAAAATAATTGAAAACCAGGTTGCTTTTTGATGTACCAGCTAGTCTATTTTTGCTCTCTTATTGCGTTTATTAATTCCTCCTTTAGCCTTTCCGTTCGGATTCGTGTTTGGTGACGTGCTACTTTCATGTAAGCAACTCCCTGCAATGTTCTTGTACATCTTTGTAATAAACATTAACAAAATATGTGTTTACAATTTCGTAATGAAACTTGTAAAATGTGATGGATCTATCAACAGTTTAGGCGCGGAAGTGTGCATAATTTCTGATTAATGGCATTTGTAAGAGAATATTCAGTATAACTTTATCATTGCTAGAAAGTGATTGAATAATTTCGTTTCATCGGTGACACATTACTTACAAACAGTTGGTTCCAGATCCACGTTATTGCTAACATAGTTCGCATCTGTTAGTGCAAGTTTTTGTTCTTTCCCATTTACTTTTCATTCGGTTTCGTAATCCTCGTATGTACTGTTCTGTTTTGTGTATCCGTTTCTTACGTTGTTCTCTTCTTTCCCTTTCCTTGCGCCCGCTAACCTCCTACATCATTCTTCTACCCGAAGTCTTTTCGTGCGTGCAATGTGTTTGCCGAACTAATCGCTGCAAGTATCTCTTCCATCTGCCTCTACATTATTACCAGCAGCCTGCAACTGATCCCATTCTCTTCTACCCTTTCTCTATCTTCCTCTCCGTCGCGTGTCCTCTCATTCGCCCTCCGTACGCGTAATCAGCGAATGATAGTGAGTGAATAATTCTGAGGCTTAACGAGTGCCTCTGAGCAGATTAATTAATGGGAGAAAATGGAACGCGCTGGAAGGCTGCTCGGGCGGAGTGCGCGGGACGAAACGAAAAGGTCGAATAAATTCACAGGGCAAATGAAGAATCGTTTTTGTGATTTTGTGGAATGTGTGTAGTCGTTTCGTGTTCAACCAAAGTATTGAAATGAATAAAATTACGTTTCTGGTTGAAGAAAAGTATGTATTGTATTTGGATGGATTTATAGTACAATAAAATTTGAACTTTGATGGGATAATCAGCTGTACTACAAATACCACTTACCCTGTTGTGGGAAAAGGGGCTGGTAGAAAATGTTCTAAGAAACGATCATTACTACAAAACATAGAAAAATTGTTATTTGTGTCCAGAAAGAAAAAGTCGAGCCATTGATCTACTACTTTACGAATAAGACAAAGTGATGTCATTAAAGCATTAAATGTTCAACATAGTGTGATAAACAGATTATACTAGAAGTTCAGAAGAATTGAGAAGTAGCTCAATGGATATTTTCGTAACCAGTGCAGAAAGCAAGTCTTAGGCGTACGAATGCGATATTGTCTGAAGAGGCGATTATAGGAGGCGATTTCGACATTTTGAAATGAGCACTGCAGTCACTGTCATATGAGTTGATTTTTATTTTCATAAATACCACATACGTAATATATGGGAATGCTATACAATCTGTTGCGAAAACCTGCAATTTTTCTGTAGAAAATTTCATATTGTAGGCTTCTGGTACCGAAAAAGTAGATAGCTCATGTTCCTGTGTGTAGAAAATTAACATTCTTTAACACATAGCGTAGTCACAATTCATATTTGGTGGGTCCTTGATAGCAAAAAATTGGTTGAGGTCAAAATGTCTGTCTGTTCGTCGGTGAACAAAGGTAGCGCTAAACCAGAATTTTCCGAAATTGATATTCCCTGATCGATTTGGGTCATATCGAGGCCCTTTAAACTGGAAAAACATATTTTAATTTTTGGAACTAGTTTACATAAAGCCTCAAGGACATTTTGAAATGTTTCTCAAAAACGGCTCCAAATATTGGGGTTAAATTTTTAATGAATAGAGCAAAGCAATGGCGTAGATTTGGGGGAAGGGGTTAATTCCCGAAATTTTTAAGTAAATAAATGTTTAAATTGAACTATAATTTAATGTAATTAAAAACGATAAAATAGACATGAAAGTATGTAAAATTGTAATCATAATTTAAATCTTGGTTGTTTGGTAGAACAAATCTGAAAAACATATTTTCGTATGAAGCTAATATTCTCCTCCTCGCGCCGCTTTAGAATGCGCCTGTACACCCCTTTCTGTTTTTTTTCGGGGGGGGGGGGGCATGAGGGCGGAGTCAGGGGAAGTTGCCCGTTCCGTAGGAGCACCGCGTTTCCCAGGCGGACAAAGAGTCCATGCAGTCCATGCGAGGGCAGTTTTACTTGCATGCGGGTGAAGAGATTTAATTGAAAAAAACAACAACAACATAAAAATAAATTGGAAGATTACGAGTATTGGTAGTGTGGCGTCATACGGTGTAATCAAAACACAGACGAGAGTGGGTTGTAATAACAGGGAGTTTATTCACAAACTAGACCGTAGTCACAAATAACAAAGTTCACTGCTTACAATTAACTAACTAAATAGATCCCACTACTAGGAGAGGTTTTAATCGAACGGCTACCACACCGCTCTACATCTGAGGCCTAGTGCATGTCTCGCTCGTCACGGCAATGAATTGCCGGCCACTTGCCCACTCGCACAAACTTACGCACTACTGCACGCCGACGCTGCTGAGAAACAAGAAGAAAGAAGCATTGTCTCGCGCCGTTATATAGACCTTCTACCGCCCCCATTGCCTCCGCGCCGTATCCGCGCTAGGCATAAATTCCCAATGCGTCATCCTCGCGCCCTTTGTCCAACTTCCTGCTCTGCGCAGGTACTCACCGTTTGAGCGCACCACGACGCCACGGTAGTATTCCTTTAGACGCATCGAATGAATCACTTCAAAGTCATAGTCATGCGTTCTAACTATCCGATCCATCAGAAGTGTTAATTATTTCGCCACTTGGACGTGTTGAGGAATATTTACTGTATATCGATGGTGTCACAACAATTTTAATTTAGTATGAATTTTTTTTTAAATGAGATCAGCATAGTAGAGTAAAAACGTGAAGTTCTATTTGGAGTTTCCCCCGATGACATAACTAAATGTCGGAGAATGCTGATTCGACGAGGAAAATGTATTTGTTACAGTTTATGAGCGTGGTTTTGCCTTGCAGCATTATCAACCGAGGCAAGCTGCTGCACTCCGCCATGAACTCGCTGCACAACCTGGACCGCTCCCTGGACAAGTTCCTGGCGTGGCTGTCGGAGGCGGAGAGCTCGCTGGAGTGCCTGGAGGCCGAGGCCGACCGCCTGGGCGGCCGGAGGGACCCCGCGGCGCTGCGCCAGCCGTCCCTGCAACTCAAGGTAGGCACCCCTCCTCCACTGTCTTGCAGCGTGCTGCTCTCAGGGCCCTTCAACTCCCATGGAACGTGGTGGAGACCATTATAGGGGCGCTCTCTCCTGTAGTACCTTTTTACACGAACGAAAATACGAACTGCTGCCAATGACACTTCAAACGTGTGTGGCTGCAACATAGGTTCGCCTTACGCTCAAGCAGGCGCGTCATGTACAAAAGATAGCGTCGATGTTCGCGCTTTCTAAAGCGGTTTCTTATGTGAATATATTATGAATAATTGAACATTTAGAAGACACTTTACGTATTTCTTACAATTTAGCAATTTAACAATTTAGCACAATTAGATTTGCAGGGCCCTGGCTGCTGTGACGCAAGGTTTCGGGGCAAACTGCCACTCCCCTTCCATTACACCAGACCAGCTGCGTACCACACTTCGCCAATAAGCGCTGGCCCGTGGCACGCCAAGGGACACTTCTCTGCGAAAACATTTGGAATGAGAGTGAGCTGTTCATTTTTCAGGTATCTTATTGGAATCTTTAGCACATCCAGCAGTCCGAAATCAATTCTTCTTGATTTAGCGTAACTGTTAGAAATAAAAATAATTAATTTATTCTTTTTTGTAATTTCTTTTGATGCCTCTTCTTTTCAAAACGTTGGCAACCATTTTCGTGTATCCACAATCCTGTGTCAGCCCGCATTAGCATGACAGGGTCAGTATTATTGAACCATTGCTCGAGATAGCGCGTCTGTAAAAAAACACGTTCGTGACCTTGCTTCCTCTCCAATTTACCTACGAGCGATATTTATCTACGACGCGACAATGTATTTGTCGTTTAGGACATTTTTCCGGTGTGTTTTGCTTTTCTCTGTTTTACGTTAATTAGTAGTGCCTATTTCACCCATCTGCCCAGCACTTTTGAGGGCCTGCACATTTTAAGATGTGCGATATAGGAGGAATTCTTATAACATTTCGTCGTGTTCTAGTTCGTAGGTGTTTCGTTTCTATGTGCTTCCTTGCCGGTCCCGTTTTTTTATATATATATTTTTTTATTTTAATTTAAGGTCGCATTAACTGCTAGGTCATTAGCGACCACTATTAGATGTAACTTTATGGTATGAGGATGAAACGACATTGTGATGATAGGGGGTGAAAGGACGAATATATACAGCCATGCCCGGGGCGGGACACGAATCCGCAACCCCTCGGTCCGAGATCACTAGGGCACTACTGCCTTAGCGATTTCAGCCACGGGGCCGACCGTTTGTTTTTGTTTTCCCCTTATTAATTCACATAAGTCATATATGACATTGTTCTAATTTCTTTATATTGACAATTTAAAATAAAGCATCGCATTCTTTTCATTGAAAATGTTCTGCTTTCTCTTACATAAACGATATTCGTATTATTTCATTACGAATAGAAACGGGTATTTCATTGCCTTCGGTTGCTCGTTTCTATAGATCAATTTAACTGTTATTCTAACAGTTAAATTATTTGTATTCTCGAATAAAATGTATTAAACTATACTACTACTAATACTACTAAACTATACTACTAAAAATATTTTTTTCTTTCATTTTCTTTATTTGATGATATAATTTCCTATTTAATGATGCTTTTAGACATGTAATTTGCGAAGCGGTACCCATGCCTTTCGTTATTGACCCAAAGTTTGTGTGGTAAAGTAGTATCACGTGTAATAGTAGATATTGCTTGTCTACAAATGTTGACCTTTTTTGCACGAATAAGAAAATATTAGCGAACAAACTACGCTAGAAATGACGTTAGTAATGCTTTTAAGTGCAAAAAAGTAACATCATAAACGAGTTGCGTACGCTATTTTTTTGTGAAACAGTTTTACAATGATTTAAGGAAGCGACATTAATTACAGAACGTTATGTGTAATTTTAGATACATGTTGTGATGTCACGCGCAGTTCATAACTGATAATCAACGAATTTGTTTGCTTATAAATTATTATACACTTTTAATACTTCACGTAACTTTAATACTTTTTCCTGCAAAACACAAGAATATAAAATAGTTTCAAGATTGTCAGTCTGGAGGATTGACTGGCGTTGATGGATATATTTAGTACCTAACTGAAAGATATAGACAGTTGTTCGTTGCAAGATTTACACTGTAAGAATACTGTGTTATTTTATAGATGTAAGTGAATTAGCTTCTTGTGTTCAGAAGTGATTTGAGGAAGGGCCACTTGATCTTTGTGATTCAGCTTTTTGTTTGTTTTTAGTTTATAAATATCATGAATAATTATATATATATATATACTACTCATTTTGCACTCTTTCCAAGTCGTATTCCATTCTTTTTTTTTTCATGATCTTGGTTATGTGATTTCAAGTATCTTTGGAGAAGTGGACAATATTGTGGACATTTTTTCCTGACTCGAGATCCACGAGAATGGTCGGAGATGGGCTTCCGTTCATCGAAATTGGATCTGCCTGCTGGAAAGGAGACCAATACAAATAGTTATTGCCTCGAAAGTTGCGTGTTATAAAATATGGATTCGTTGTTACGAGAAATTTTGGAAGCAACTGCCAAAGCAAATTGTTTGTTAATTCCGGAAAAGTATAGCAAACTTTATGAACGTAGTATTCAAAGTTTAATAATTAGATGAATGTAAAACATTCGAATTTTATATATAAGGCGCGTATCTTCGGAGCAGGTTGATGAATCAAATATCATTTGCATGCTAGAATAAAGACGGTAGTTTTAGCAAAATTTGCTTCTTTAAATGTTAAGCCCACTGCATATAACACATCTAATAAGATATTGTTTGGTGCAGAAAATATTACAGAAAAATCAGGCTCATTGGAATTAAATTCTTCTACTTGGGTGTCTTTCACAAACTTCAATAATTGCAGTATTAATACTCACATGCATAAACATTAGGTGAGATGTTCTTTGTTGTTTTTGTTTGTTATATTTTCTGAAACAGAAGTAACGTATTCTCAGAAAAATACATAAATTAGGGTAGATGGTTCATTTTAGCTTCATTTTAGCTTTAAATTTTCCCATAATATAAAGCTTTATATCTCTGATTCGAAGAAAAAAATACAAATGGTTTTTTATCCGCAATAATTGTTGTCTTTTTCTTAGGGCAAATGTTTAATAACCAAAGTTGCATGTTTCAACGTTTTTTATAAACATTTTTTTTATTTATACATGCAGGGGAAGAAGTGAAAGCATAGTACTTCGCTCTAGTGCATTTTCCTTAGAAACTGTTAATGTTACAAAGTTAATGTTTTTTAAAGTAATCAAATATAAAATTTGTGATATACTGAAATAATTTTGTACACTCTGTTAATCACAGTTAATGAAAAAATCTAAATACAATGAAAGCTTTTTTTTTCAAAATTTTTAACATCTCACTTTCACTTATAGTTCACAAGAAGAAATTGTGACATTGAATTAGTCTACAAACTTTCATGTATGTACGATTTGAGAAAACTACACTGTGAAAAATATTACTTTTGATTACGATTGTCAGAAAACTTTTATTTGCCCAATTTATTTATTCTACGCATTTAAGACGGAAAAGCACTGTCTTAGCAACAAAATGCGAAAAAACACCTCACAACTCCCACAGCTAAAAATGTAAACAGAAACAGCTATACAAGTTCCGTGAACGAAGACAAGTGAGTCTCACCTCTTTAGAGTTGCCAATATACCCTAAAGAAGATTTTCTTAGCAAACAATATCCCTGAATCATGCCACAAATTGAGGAAAACAGAATTAGGTCAGAGAAAGTGGGCGTACCCTATTTAAAAGGGCGCGCACACGGGGATTTAAATTGTTATTTAAACTATGTAAATGGTCCAAATGTGAGAAAAGTTTATATATTCTTGAAGATGAATGATTGAAGACTTTTTTGATAAAGAAAACAAAAAAAAATCACATTTTTTGTCAAAATTAACTACCATCTGTCTTTAAACTAGATTTTAAAAGTGTAAGGTTTCTTTTATTGTATTCATGACTTACCTGGGTCCTATATAATCTATAACACGATACCCATTACTTCTTTTTTTTCCAAAGGTAGATGGTGACTGAGAATTTGGAATATTGTCTCAGTGATGTCTCATATTGCGTCTGGAATAGCGACGGCGTAATGTTTCGAGCAATATTATGCCATATTATGAACGATTTTATTCGTCGAAAACAGATATTTATGATACGAGTTGTAAACGTGACATTTTGTTTTGCGAGTAGGAAAAGTTGCGAGACGATGCTGGTAGGCTGAGTGGCGGAATCCTACGAGGAAAATAAACTTGTACCACGTGTATCATACACGATTTTTTAGACAGCCATACTGACTTTCATTTTATTCTAAGGTATACAAATCGCTACATCCGTACATTAAAGCGATCAGACGAAAGTATTTTGTTTCCTTTGTTGCATTCACGAGATTATCTGAACACTGGAGCATCATCTCACTTTTCAGCACGAGTGCTGAAAATTGAGCTTTTAGCACGCTGTGCATGTCCTGAAAGAACCGCTTTTAGAAGTGGATGACTGAAACTTTAAAAATGGGTTGTTTACAATGCTGGTATACAAAAATCGTTTACCATTGATTGGCACTCTCTCATTCATACTTCAAACGATTTTGATAATATCATTGCTGGGCAGTTCTCAGAAGAGCAAAATATAATCGACTGCTGTATATGGAGGTGTGATTGATAAGTTGATTAATTTGATTTTATTTATTTTGTTAATGAACAGTGAACACTTTAATAACGTACGGGAAGATTTAAATCTTCCGCACGTTTTATAGAGTTCTGGAATCTTTTATCTTCCTTTTAATCATAAAAAGTTGAATAATAAATGAAGGTAGATCGTTTTTTTCTAAAATGTAGGATAAAATAATAGAAGTATTAAATCAAGCGGATTAAAAGCTCCATAACAGTGTTTCGTGCCCATTTCAATACAGCAGTCCGTTAATATTTTATCTCTTCTTTGTTTTCATTAGCATATTTCGGTTTCATGTCCCCATTCTTTAAGATCTCGTCATTCGCAGGTTGTCCCATTACCAGTAATCTCGGCCTCTTGTTTCGTACAGAATCAGTGGTTCAGTTCGCTGTTATACGAATTGAGATGCTGTTTTCTTGTAATCAATATCATCCCCATTCATCTGTATTTCATTGGAGCGAATTCTTAACCTCGATTCTTAAACGAGAAACAGCAAGTAGAAAGAGAAAACACATTGAGAAGAACATTTTTTGTTCACTTTAAAGTTCTGTTCTGCCTCTACATGTCGTCTGTCCCAAGTGATACATCCACGAACAGAAAACATAATCATATCTCTACCATTGCTCGTGTGTCCCTCCCTCTTCCTCCCCCCATCCTCTTAAGCGGGAGTTTCTCCCAACTCGCCCGATGGTATGTCGCCGAGGAATAATGCGACTGATACGAGGAAGTTAGTTGTTAGGCGTAACTGTTATCAGTTTAGCAGACTTGGCCGAAGACGTATAAGGGATCAATGTAATTTTAGATATCTCTTCTTTACCATGAAACAGAAAATATACTGTTAGTACTGTAGTGTCTTCAATCTCTCCGAGAGAAGAAGCTATACATTAACATTAAACCTTTTGTGAAAATTGTATAAAACATTGATATTGCCTTGGTAATGTAAATCGCGGACAATTTTGCAGTAAGTGCCAATAGATGCCGCTTTGATTTATGCTAACTTGCTTCCCCCTGTTTCACTTAACCGAAACATATTGATGTTTTCGGAAACGAACCCACTCGTTGGGTATGATTAGTATGCAATATACGATGTGTCTACTCCAACTAATGTAATGAACTCTGTCCTATTAACTTGTGTCCATTATTAGTCGATTCTGGCAGGTCTGTGACTATGTAAACGTGTTGCTCTTGTGTATTAACCGTTCGATGAAATGCTTTTTGCGTCCCTTTGTTTTGTCGCAATCTGTTATTCAAATGCAATTTAGAACCGCATCGGAATTTATAAAACGCGATGTATCCCACCGAGTCAAACGCGCTTTAATTACGCGGCTTTTACCCACTCGTGCGCACACGTTGCGGTTCTTTCTTGGTGCCTTCCCGGGGCGAATTTTTGGGCGCTCGGCGTCCGTCATTCCATCGGAGAGCGCGGGGGGGGGGGAGGGGGCGAAAGCCAAGCGCGTGCCACGCCAGCGCGCGGATGGGGCGGGGGATGCGAAGTGCGCCGGTGTCGCGCTCTGCCGTGGCGTGCACCTGAAGCAGCAGTCAGTGATCTCAACATAATAAGTGAATGCACAACTGCATCGCTTTGAAGTGCTGAAAATCGTGACGGTCGTTTTTCGTTAGGTTGGCTGCGGTGAACGTCTTACTACAGACTTTTTTACGGGTGAAATGTGTGTTGTTAGCGATGCTTACAATCGTCTCTGTCAAAGAAAATGCCAAAAGCAATCGGTTGTAAAGAACGCTAACAAACTGTGAACTAGATGTGAATGTTATTAGATGAGATATTTAGCCATTACTTTTATAGCATTTTTTATGTTTTCGACGACTATTATTTGCTATAAGTCGATCTAACAAAATTATTAAGACACGCAAACCAAGGACACTCAGCTCCGTTAATGTTAAAAAAGTTTCCAAGAAATGAAAGATTGGATTTCAAGTATTGTAGGTAAATTGAAATTTCAAAGTATTAAATATTGTTTACTTTCAACTTTTTTTAAGTTCTAGTGAACATGAAAGAGAATAAATGTTTGAAATTGGAATGAGACCCAATTTCCAGCTATTTGGTTCTGAGGTAACTTGGACAACAGACGTTCACCGTCATGGTGGTCGGTCACGATTTCTAAGCACAGTGTTCTCTCCAGTCTACTCTAGAGCTCACTGGCAATAATGCGACGACATCGAGAACAGAACGTCGATGTCACCTACCATCGATGTTCAAATTAAAGCGTCTGTGTTAATGACACGTCGAGCAAAAATCACGGATGTTTTTAAACATCGATGTGTTGGAACTGGTTCAGTAACCTCTAACTATAAATTCGGGCGCAGCAGAATTTATTTTGACAGTGGCCATTTGTAATTAATTTGTAACTCAAAACGAAGTTAAAACTTAATCAGAACCACAGACAAAACTCACCCTGGTCCCTAGGGTCATCTCAAAGGGTAAGGTGAAGTTGCGTTCGCCGAGGAGTGGTAGGGGAAGAAGTGGGGAGGTCCTACGCCCACTGTTCGTGCGTTGACCGCCTGTCAAAGTGCGAATACCAGGAAAGACGGGAAATGTTAGGAGGCGGGGGCATCTCGGGTAAGAGATAGGCCTTTCGGTGAAGATAAGTGCAATCACCGTTCGTTTGGTTCGGACCCATTCACTGACAGTCGTTGTATCAGTTTTTTTTAACTTTTGCAAAATTGAGAGTATGGGAATTTTCCATTCACAAAGAAAACATCGGAAACATAAAAACACACAGAAAAAAACATTGATGTTAAACATTGATGTGACCGGCTTTAATACATCGATGTTTTGAAAACAGAACAGAAACTGAAGCAGTGAGGTGAACGTCCAAAACGCTACTCGCGTAAGACGGCAACGTCTCGTATTGTTTACTACAACCATTTTCATCTTGGTCAGATTTTCTCGCGAACACTTCGTTTAAGAAAGATTAGAGCTTAACGTCGACATCCGCTTCCTATGTTTAATAGGATATTTCGCACTCGGTGTGGCCAGAGAATTTCCTACCTGGCCTTTTCATTAGCGTGTTCTAGATTCTCCTTAACAGGACACTGCTCAATCCTAAGAAAAGGGAACAGGTCAATATGGAGCTCTCATTGTCCTCACATGACATTCAAAGAGATGAGCATCCATGCCTTGCGTGATTCTGTATTCGAAATATACTGTTGATTAGTGGCAAGTGAAGACAGTTGCGTTGAAGCAGACTTTCAATAGGTTATGCTTTGTCGTAAATGGGTCTCACAGTAAACTGAAATACAGCAATGCTATTAGTGATCGCAAATAAATGAAAAATGTTTGAAGCGCTCTGTCCGTCCGTCCATCTGTGGTCAACGCTAGCGCCTAAATCGTTCAGAGAATTTTTTCCAAAATTGTAACTCTCCGATGAAACTCAAAGTACTCGAGGCCCTGGGAATTTAAAAAGAATATTTTGATTTATGGACGGTTCTTTACCTGAAGTCTTTACAAAATTTTCAAAATTCTCAGAAATGGCCCTAATTTTTTTAACTTTGTCCTCGGAGAGCGTGAAGGACGCTTGAAAAATGGCATAGGTCTCATTTACTTTCAAATCTCTGAATTTTTGAAAATTGCAAATGTTAGAAGTAATGCGAAAAAGTATGTTATGTTTAGTACTACCATGTTGTTCTTATTTCATTGTCGTGAAAAGTGTCAAGATATTCAGGGTTTTCAAACAGTACAAACACCGACATATCTATTTCCTCCTCAAGAAAAGCACGATAACCAGCTACATGCACAATACTAAACTTTCCTTCAAACTAATGCTATCTTCAGAACTATAACTGAACATCTTCTCTTCCACTTTCCTAAGACGAGGAGCAACTTGACAGAGAGCCCTCCTTGTAAAGCCATATGGCGCCGAAGCCCTCGATGTAGTTCAACTACGAAACTTAACCATACCGTGTTTACACATCACCAACATCGCAAAAGGAAAATAAAAGCGCACGGGCGCCTGGAGCCAGGCGAAAATCGATTTGGACCCGCTCCAACTCTCCAACAATGGAGTAACTCCATGAATCGAAATAGACTCCAATCTCAAGAGCAGCCTAGAAAGCGGACATGCCGTTCCATCGAGAAGTCGGAAATGTCACGACGAAAGGAAGAAAAACCAAATAACTGTATGGGAAAACTTTTGTTTTGCGGAGTCGTGTAACGCGGAGCGTCGGGAGAGAATCAAAAGGTGACTTTCGCTTTAAGGCCAGGCAAAGAGGCCCCCTCCTGTGGATACAGCGCGACTCTGCTTGAAGGGCACTGACGGAAGTGCAGGTTTTATGGAGCGCGTAAAGTATTCACGGGCCGAGCGGACGTTTGATCTTGCGGCCGCACTGATATCGCACGGCCTCTCGAAATAGCCGGCGAACGCGTGGGCCCGCCTCGCCCGTCAATACCTGTCGCTGGCGGACTACAAGACTTGCCTTACGCATTTTCTGTACGATAGATAATAATGACCACAGGCGCACACGAGGGGATGCTCATGGGACTTCTGTCGTCCCCTGTCACCGAAGCCAATTATAGAAATTCAGAAAGGTAATATTTACTTATTTTCTGTACTAACTTAAGTCCATATATCAAGTTTTAACGTTATAAGTATTCAGTTCAAATCAGGTATTTTTTATTCAGTATAAATAAAACAATATGTATAAGATACTGGACACTACACGTGTAGTCTCCCCTCTCGAAGAAACTCCTTGGTGATCCTTTGTTAATGGCAAAAATGAACAGCATCATTCAAGCTTTGTGCTGATTTGAGATGCCTAAGCGTTTTTTGTTTTTTCGAGATGTTCGCGTTGTCTATAATCCCTAACACAACAATTCGCTTTCGCGAATTTACCTTCATGTCTATACTGTAGTATAGAGCTCTAACCGAAGAAATTTTTTTAAAGAAAATGC
The DNA here is from genome assembly GCA_031308135.1 of Acheta domesticus. Classification (NCBI taxonomy): domain Eukaryota; kingdom Metazoa; phylum Arthropoda; class Insecta; order Orthoptera; family Gryllidae; genus Acheta; species Acheta domesticus. The sequence continues at coordinate 242,604,408 of JAHLJT010000631.1, forward strand.
AGTGGTTTTTGAGTTTTTTTTATAACTCGCTTTAACTGGAACCTGAAATTACGCGAAAATTATTCGTTTTTTATTGAAAAACATTGACATGACCTTTTTTAAAGATTGTATTTTTTAGAACAGAATTCTTTCGAGAAAAATCTGTCTTCAATATTCTATTTTCCAATGTTAACTTTTGCAAATTTCGAAAATAGAGAGTTCGCCGAAAATGGGAACTGCACGTGTTTTTCTTCGTCCTTTGATACATACGGGGAAACATTGTTAAAGAATCGAGCAGTTTGTTTGAAAAAAAAAACAAACGTAAGACGCAAAAGTTCGCGAAAACTATTCATATTTTCGAAAAATTCTACATGAGTTCATTTAAAGATCTCTTCGAACTGGGGATTTCTTTAAGAAAAAATCTGTATTTTCAGTATTGTAGTTGTAGGAAGTTGTCGATGAAATTTTAACTTTTACTATTTAGAAAATTCAGAGATTTCAACAAAAATGAGACCTGTGCATTTGCTTTAATTGTCCTTTACAGTCTCAAGGACAAAGTTCAATCAAATTTGGAGAATTTATGATTTCTTTTTTCTCTTCAAAAATGTTCAAGAATATTTAGAAAGTGTTTTTTCTTCCTGTAAAGTAATCCCTACAGTTAAATATCCGTTTCAACCCTGTAGGTCCTTGAGTTCATTCAGGTATATTGAGGAATATAAATTTTTGTACTCAATTGTGTGAACGGTTTACGCGGTAGCGCCCAGGCGGATGGAGCGACAGGCAGACGTTTTGCCGTCGATCGATTTTTCTGTAAGAAGAACCCACAGAACGCGGATTCTGACAACACAAGTGTTAAAGTAATTTACTTCAAGTACAAACAAGATTTATCAACATTTCCTATACGAGGGCTCCAGAATAACAGATTTCCTGTCAGAAAATCGCCGATTTTTGTCGCAGCATTACAATACTTCTTCTTTAATGCCTACGTAGTAAAACCAGAAAGTAATCACATGCTTCAATACTTTTACGGCGGTGGGCATCGAAAAATGTAGAAGTTGTGTGATGAGCTTGATTTTGATCTCGAAATCATCCAATAATGCGTTCCTAAACATCACGTCCTTTGAAATCCAAAGAAAATTACGATTTGCGTCGGTTTTATTTGCACATTTTTGCCTCCACTTAATGGTAAAACATGGGCAATAAATGATACAGTGTTGAGGAACCGCCAAAAGTGTTGGTTTTGTAAAGAGTTGTGCCCTTTGCAGGTTTTTGCTCATTAGGTCCGTTGGGGCGGGCGGGCGGGCGGGCGGGAGCACTCTCTTTCTTCCCCCTGGGTGAATTAGAAGGCGAGGGCGCGGCCATTTCTTCGCTCTATCGACCGCTTGAAAGCCGAAGGGCTCGGCGGTGGCGATAACCCGGCGCGTGGGCGCCCGCCCGCGCCCGCCCGCTATGATCTTACCACGCGGGGCGCGAGCGAAACAAAAAAAAAAAAAAAAAAAAACTCATATCCCGGCACCCTGGCCAGCAACTGGGGGCATTACGCTGGTTATGAGGGCGCTCTCCGCCACGGTGGATGCCAGCCCCTCGCCCGGACAGGCCTGGCGGTCTTCCGCCCGTGAACAACGTCTTAGTAGGATTTTCACCGAAATTCATATTACACGATCAACTAGATCAATGGCGTAGTAGGATTTGCACCGAAATTGATTTTACACGATCAATTAGATCAATGGCGTGGTAAGAGTTTTCAACGAAATTGATATTACACGATCAATTAGATCAATGGCGTAGTAGGAGTTTAAACGAAATTGATATTACACGATCAACTAGATCAATGGTGTAGTAGGATTTTCACCGAAATTCATATTACACGATCAATTAGATCAATGGCGTAGTAGGATTTTCACCAAAATTGATATTACACGATCAACTAGATGACGTGGTCTCTTCAATTTGAAAGAAATATTTTGATTTTGGGGAGTACTTTACATGAAGCCTTAACACTTTCAACATTTTTTCCAAAAAATGTCTCCGAATATTTTGATCAAACTTAGTGGTCGGATGGAGTAAAGGACGCTTGAAAGAATAACGCAGGGCACATTTTCGTTGAAATTTCAGATTTTTCGAAAATTGCAAATGTTCAAAAGAAATGTCGGTACTTACGTACAACTACAATATCAAAGATAGTTGTTTTTTTTTTTACTTTCTCGCCTTACAAACACTTCGAAAGGCGAGAAAGTAATGGTATCGTGAGCCAGAAAATCGCGGATTTTTTAAATTAAATCTTCGGATTTTTATATAATGTCTAGAACAATTCTTTTAAAGCAATTTAATTTTCGCGTAATTTTGAATCAAATTGGTAATTTTAAAAACGACATGTTCTCAAACACATCTCCAGTTTTTTCTGTAAAAAGTACTCTTTTAAAATTTGGGGATGGAGTGATCATTTTTTAATGAAATTTCTATATTTTTCAAAATTGCAAAATACAAGTTGACATTGCAAAACTACAATTCTGATGATGGCGATTCTTTCCCCTATGAACCGTTTTATTTAAAATTAGATCTTAAATAAGGTTATGTACAGTAAAAAAATAAGTTATTTCAAGTAATTTTTGCATTTATTGAGAAACAAATTCGAGTTTCGTCAGCTTCATTTCCTTGGGTCTTTCACAACATTTCAAATGGGAATACGACCATCGTACACCGAGACACGGCTGTTTGAAATTCTGAGTATATCTTCTCATTGTTGGGCGATGTTCACGGCTATGAGAAAAACAGTTTTGGCTTATTGAGTTTCTGTTGATGTATTAGCTTTAAAATAATTAATTTTCGCACGAAGTTATCTACTATTTAAAACGAATTTTACAAGTGATGGCTGAGATGTGTTAATTGGCTGGAAATTGCAGTATTGCAATATTACGTGATTGTTACTAATGCGAGATACCATATCCTGTTATAGCATCACTAGCTTTTATTTAAAGTCGCATCGAAGTATGTGGTTATTAGAGACTATATGCTTTTCTTTTTGTATTTTACTAATGTCTCAAATGTGAATCTTTTCTTATTTCTTACTTTCCTTATTTTATGTTTTCTTTTCTACTTTTCACATTCATTTTCTAATAAATAATTTTAAATTTTTTCTGACATTAACTTCAAACTCAGTATTTTATGCATTTATTTTCGTGTCTTCAAAAGATGTACATTCTAATTTGTACTATTTCGTGACATTTTCTTTCTAGTCTCGTGGAACAAGATATTTAATTTTCAAATAACGTATTATGAAGATTCCCCACCCTTTCGCTACATAATTTTACCAGCCGCATTCCTACTCACATTCCTGGTCTGAGGTTCTGGCGTATCGGAAGATATGCTTGGCGATCGTCAGTGATGTCTCCTGCCTCCGCCGGCGGCGGCGCTGCGCTCGGTTCAGCTCTCTAATATGTCGCCTCCGCCGCTGGCGCGCGCGCGTCGGGGGCTGAGGGTGATAACAGGGCGGGGCGGGCGGGCAGAGGAGCGAACGGCGCTCTTTTTATCGGTTTTCCAATTCTTCCTGACGCACATCTCCCAAACTTCCTGCCGCTAGCGGCGAGGGGCCGGGGAGAAAGGGACAGAAGTTGACGTGCCATTAAGTTTCCAACCCGTCCGTCCCTCCTCCTTCTCAACTCCGGTGTCCGAGCGGCGCGTTATCGCAAGCCAGAAACAACTGCACTTACGGGAAGGAAAGTTTCGTTGGCTGCTACATGGACCAGCGGTATCGCCAAATTACGAAGGTATCCATTTCGCCTCTAGTAGTAGTATTATTCCTTCCAGAAATAAAAAATTAAATATATATAACAGGATGTTGGTATGTATATAAGAGCAAAACCCCAACACCGTTGGACCGATATCCATGAAAGTTGGCACTTATACGTGTTTTTTCACCGAGAAGGTTTGTGTGTTGTTAATTCTGTTGTAACTCTACTACATGGCGCTACGTAGTCACTACATATCCACAAAGCAACGTTTCTCACACCGTTATCTACAGAATGAACTCTTCCTGAACATTCTATTATATTTTTGCTGGTACGGCGCTTCCCGATATTACCTCGCCTGCTCAGAGACGTGCAGAATCTGCTAGTAAATGTGAATGAGAGGGACAGAGGGCGGCAGAGACAGATGCACAGAGACAGACAGGGACAGGGTGAGGGAGGGAGAGACAGTGAGAAATCTAGCACAGGTTGATGTACACTTGCACCAGACAACTTTCCCATCAGTAGTAAAATCTTCCAAAAATTTTTATCTAGGAATGTAGTTTGGCAAACTAGACGTAATAGAAGCTATCTTACAAACTGGCAAAATTTACGCCCAGCAAACAATCACTGCAGGATGGAATATTCTGATGCAAGGGTTACAAGATGGCGCTTCTCGGAAATTAAGGTCAAAGGTCGCCAAACGCAGCGTCAATGATACTTTTCACACCTAAAGGTGAGAATGATCGTCGGTGAGGCGCACTTCCCGCCACTGAGATAGCTGAAGCAGGGACGTCGGACTGTGAGAATATTCGACCGCGTTTTCACGAAGCGTTCCTTGTGTTGAATACGCAGTAGCATGCAGTAGTAATGTAGGAAAAAGTGCTGACTTTTTTAACACTATTTCTTTTCATAAAAATATGTAAGAAAATTGTTGAAAAAATATGTTGAGAAAATAACGTAATATGTAAAATATGTAATATAGTACTATGTAAAACTATGTAACGAAAAAATTGCATATTGTGTTAGGACGGCGATAATTCGTCAAGAATAAAATTTTGAGAACGGTAACTAGAAAGACCAAAAATATGTAATTACATAAAAATCCGGTCTCTAATAATGATATTCGCAATCAAGCATTCCTTTACCGTGTCGGCCTCAGAAGTACAGATTCCTCTAGAACATGTCTTTCGTAATTGTCCGTCTTTATAGGCTACATGTGCCCGGAACTTTGTGCACATGTTACACACTGGACGCGTGGTTCTAGTGAGGAGGGGAGTAAATTTTGACCTCTAACATTTTAGATAATTGACACTTACAGGAGAAAAAGTTTCGGTTTGCCGTGTATTCCCAATAGTTATCATTTGAAAATATGTTCAAAACGGTGTTTTTATTCTGAAATGTTGTGCATTCGATCATTCACGTCTCATAAAATTTTTGAGAGATTCTGCAAAGGTTTCTGACAGCAAAGTAGAATTGCTTGTTAAATAACTGCGCGGTGAGCCAGTATGTGGTATAAAAAATTGGAGAGGTTATTTTGGTCCCGAAAGCGAAGGTTCACGTTGCAATGCAAAAACGAACCGTGTATTTAGGAATTCAATACTCAAATGGAATTTTACGTGATTATTTGGAAATGCCAAGCATACATTGATGGAATTACGCAGTAATTTTTGAGAAAACATTTTTATGATTATGAAAAAAATGAACTTAACATGCAATATATATATATATATATATATATATATATATATATATATATATATATATATATATAATGCGTGTTTTTATTGGGTGGTCAGTTCGAAAGAACTTGTCGCATAAGAAATGCACGCGCAGCCAATGCACGCAAAGCTACACACATGTAAGTTGTGCTGTTTCTTTGGAAGAAATTGCCAATACTCGCGAAATGTTTGAAAGGAAAATGCAGCTCTCTGTTGGGCGCCGCGCGGGCCTTGTGTGTAATTGGCTCCGGCAATCAGATGCCGGAAGGCGGCGGGCAGCGGGAGGCTGAGGCTGAGGTGGGGCGTGTGGAGGGGAAGGTGGGTGACGGGCTGCGAGTCGGAAAAGGCGCCGAGGGAAAGTTGGCGGGCGGAGGGGTGTCGAACGCCAGGCAAAGTTAGAAGGGAGGTGGGCAGCGAGCGCCTGGCGGGAGGAAGGCGGCGGGCGATGTGTGGGACGGCGGGGGGGGGGGGCGGGCGAAGGGCGGCGGGCGGCGAGCGGCGGACGGCGGGCGGCGGGCGGCGGGCGGCGGGCGGCGGGCGGCGGGCGGCGGGCGGCGGGCGGCGGGCGGCGGGCGGCGGGCGGCGGGCGGCGGGCGGCGGGCGGCGGGCGGCGGGCGGCGGGCGGCGGGCGGCGGGCGGCGGGCGGCGGGCGGCGGGCGGCGGGCGGTGGGCGGTGGGCGGCGGGCGGCGGGAGGCGGGAAGAGGTTGGAGGCGGGCGCGTGGCTTGGAGCGTGGCATTGTGGGGCTCCTTCCGCAGCGGAGCGGGCTGTAGCCTCCGAGACGGCCAGGCCCGCCCCTCCCCTCCCCGCCCAACAATGCGCCTTTCACGCCTGAGAAGGGCGCCCCTCCCCCCTCCCCCGCCGCACCTGTCAATACTGCGGCAATGAAACTGCCCCCGGCGGAGGGGCTGTCCACGTCACGGCCAGCCCAAGAGCCCGCTTCGCCCCTCCCACAATGGAACGACTCGGCTGCGTAGCTTTGCTGAGTCGTCAGCCGCCGCCGGCCATCACCCCCCCCCCACACACACACACGGACTTTCTCGGCACAAACATCTGTTAGTCACGAAAATCACTCAATCCAAATACAGTGTAAAATAGTTGGGTTTTTTTCTTCTACATTCAAACGTCTCCGCCCCGCGCCGTCCCGTTCACTTCGACTGGCTCCGGCCCATCCCTTCCGCTCGCGCCCCGACGCATCCGGTGCGCCTCCACCGCGCCTCGTCCGCGTCGAGGATCGCATTGCGTAAAATCATCCTCATTTCGCCCTTCAGAATATGAGTCTTCAGAAATTCTTTGTAATATCTTCAATCACCAATACAGAATTATAATCCAAATTTCATATTTCTGGCAGAGAGAGAATGAGGAAGAGAGAGAGAGAGAGGGAGAGAACGAGGAAGAGGGAGAGAACGAGGAAGAGAGAGAGAACGAGGAAGAGAGAGAGAGAATGAGGAAGAGAGAGCGAGAGAATGAGGAAGAGAGAGCGAGAGAATGAGGAAGAGAGAGCGAGAGAATGAGGAAGAGAGAGCGAGAGAATGAGGGAAGAGAGAGCGAGAGAATGAGGAAGAGAGAGCGAGAGAATGAGGAAGAGAGAGCGAGAGAATGAGGAAGAGAGAGCGAGAGAATGAGGAAGAGAGGAGAACATAATCTGTGCACATTTCAGCCATGAGGGACGTCCTGGAATTTCAGGACTTCAATAGAAATTTAATCTTTGTTGAAGCATTGACGTAGCAGCCTTCAGCGGCTGAAGCTTCCCACATTTCAAAACTAAATTGTTCTCGCAGTGACGGCCAACAACATTAAGTTTTTTTAATGGTATTGGTATATTATCAAGCAATGAAATGTTTTTCTTCTTATGTACTCTCAATCTGATGCAAATTATTCTAAACAATTGATTGTGGCCATTGTGGGCATGTATCTTTTTAAAAAGCAGAGAAGGTAGGTGAAAAATTACCATTGTTTCCAATTATTACGTAATTTATCTTTTGAATAGAAAATGTTCATAATTATGCTTTGATTTTTTTTCAAATTATAATGTGTTTTGTCCGTCCAATTACATGATGTTGGATCTGAATTCAAAAATTCATGAAATAGTCCTTAACTTTAAATATCGGGTAATTTCCGTCGACACACTTTATTATCTCAACCATACATTTTTGTACGTCCTCCCAAATCTTGTGACGGTTTTTGCCTTTGCTGAATACTTTTACCTTTCAGAAACTGGATCACACTTTGATTGTAATTTTTATTCAGATTTTTTGGTATCCTGATTATTATAGACAATCATTTAGTCAGTTAAAACCAGTTGAGTGTATGGAAAGGGGATTAAAAATTGTTGAAACGAAACACTTTTTCTTCATAAAATATCATATGTCATCTTGTTAATCTCATGTGTTGAAGGTTTTAACAAGATTACACGTGATATTTTATGAAGAAAAGGTGTTTCCCAAAAGATTTCGGACAGTCATAAAATTAACAATTTTTATTACGGCGACGTTTCGAATGTGTGACTGTCCGAAATCTTTTTGGATCTTCTTGAACTTTTAAATAATTCTAAGTGACAGCCTTACAAAAGAATTTCAAAATTAGAAGGTATTTCCTTTAAACAATTTTTAATCCCCTTTCCATATACTCTTAACTGGTTTTAACTGACTATAAATGATTGTCTATAATAATTAGGATACCAAAAAACTTTTCCCTTCCCTTTTCCCCTTGTGTGGGACTCTTTTTCTTCTTCTTCTTCTTCTTCTTCTCTTCTTCTTCGGCCTAAGTAACTGAAAGGGTGCGCTGCTACGGCGTCCCGTCGTCCGAGACGTCTCCGCCGGTTCTCGTCTGCTCCATCGAGCACCAGTCGAAGCGCGAGCACCCCGCGCGCCCTCCTCGCGGGGCTTCGGCGCGGCGGCAGGAGCGCTCCGCATCCGCCCTTCAGCCAATTAGGCGCCGCCTCCAGTGGGACGGCTCGGCTCGGCTCGCTCCGAATCGACACGGCGGCCACATCCACCGCCACCGCCCCCCCCCTCCCCTTCCGTTCACGTGGAGTGCGCGAGGGAGAGAAAGGTGGAGCGAAGCAGCGGAAGTACAGGAGAGACCGCCACCGCCGCCAATGGACGGGCAGCACTTTTTATCGTCCTTTCCTACGTACGAGGAAAGAATTTAAAGAAAACATATGAAGAGTTTTTTTAGAACATAACTGTTTGGAGATCGCCTATATTCCATGCAAAATTACGTAAAAGTGCTAATATTTCCAAAAATGGTACACGACTTCAATTAAAGACCTGTCTTTGAAGAACAGATTTCATACAGATTCAAAATACATGTCTATTTTGAATATTATATTTGTAGGAAGGCGCCGTGCAATTTTCGAAAATTCAGAAATTTCAATGAAAACGAGAGTTTTCAAAAGTTTTTTACGATGCCCGAGGAGAAAGATCAATTTAAAAAAATGGAGTCATTTTTGAGAAAATATTACAAATGTTGACGCTTCTTGAAAAGGAGCGGATCTGTCTGTGCAAAATGCAGGCAACGTGAGTTACGGGGTAAGCAAACACTCCTTGTTTTCATACGCTCGTATCCCGACTGTCATGTTCAGTACATTCCGCTTCAACATTATACCTCTCGCATACCTATTGTATTGGGTTATAAATACACAGAAATATACGTTTATTAATTTAATGGGAAAATGACGTCTGAATATAATCAAATACAATGTACAAAGTCCTCGTTAATTCTACGGCATTATCTGTATTCGAATACGGGATAGCATTTTAGATGAATTAAAAACAAACCGCCGGCGGCAGAATAATCATACTGTGAACTTTATTAAAGTGAGGGAAAGAAAATATACTGTGCTCGCGACAAGAAAACAAAATAAATTACTCACAATGTTGTACATTGATTTCGAAAAAAAGAGGAAACACGACTAACAGAGTAATATTGGTTTATAAATTTCTACACGGCATTTTCTATGTGCCAAATCAATTGCTCGAAATATTCAATTGTCAAGAGTATTAATGTTTATTGGTCGGAGCAATCAACGCTCGAAATTAATAAATTATAACATTTCTCTATCTTCAGGACACATTTGGTGTGGTACAAACAAAATAAAGTATTATGCCATTAATTTCTCAATTATTTACTTTTTGTTCATTGTAACTAATTTAAAATATAATTATTAACCACGAATAAATTACATTACGAATAAAACGTACATTCTCAGTTGGTGCCGGCGTGACCTCGCGTTTCTTTCTCTCATTCATTATGAATCCACATTTTGAAAATCAATCTGAGAGAGAGAGAGAGGGGGGAGGGGAAAGAGTGAGCGTGGGGTGAGAGGGGCCGGCCCTGGCCACCCCTGGCGCCCCCCCCCGTCCTGCAAACCGCTCTCATTACAATACGCCGCGCCGCCCCGACCTGGCGCCTTCGCACCGACTCCATTATGCATGCGAAGAGCCGGCGCGTGATTGTGCACGCCGACAGCAGCGCTGCGGCGGTCTGCTCGCGAACTGGCGTCGCACGGCTGCCCCGCCCCGCCCCGCACCGCCTCCCTCCGCTCCTCTCCCCTGCCCGCACGCCCGCCCGCCCGCAACGCGCTCTCACAAACATCTGACGGCGGTATTCTTTATTTATTCGTTTCGCTCTCTCGTTCGAAGTGAAACAAAACATTTTCCTTCCAGGAAAACCAACAACCGTGGCTGCGCCCGCGCCCACGATAGGTAAACATGCGTTTCCCGCGCCTGCCCTCCGCTGGCAACAAGAGCAAGGATTGGGATTAAGTTACCCAACGGAATTGTTTACGTTTTGAACCTTTCTCTACAGTAGATAAGATACATACATTACTCTTTCAACACTTTTTTCCAATACATTTTCAAATTACACAGCATTCCCGTACAAAGTTAATCTAATCAGTGTTGATTATTCAAAAAAAAAAAGTTAGTAAGTTGGGATAATAATCCCCACTTATATTATTATTTCAGAACAATAGACGAGTTTCCCGCTCTGACACACCAATAGTTATGAAGAAGGTCTCTAGGCAATGAGAATTTCCCGGAGAAGCAAAGAATTGCACTTTTAACTTTAAGAATATGAAGGATTTGTTGAAAATAACTCGGCTACTTTTTAATGACCAATGCGACCCGCAACATTGGGCAGCGTTGTTGAAGCCTACACAGTTATAAACCTCCAAAAAACGATGCGTTCTAGGGCATTTAAACTTGGAATTGTGAGACTGAATGCCTGGCAGGGATGCGCAGAATATGCAACTGTATGTGAAATTAAACTAATTACTTGATATTCTACGCAATTGCATTTGCACGGGTGTAGGGATGAATCTCTCTTCGACAATAAAGTTAAATAAAAATATATTCTATGACCAGGTGTATTGCACTGTTATATAAAATTGAGTTCATTTAGTACAGTTACTAGGAGACATGCAGAACAAGTGACGGAGGATAAGAGGGTCTTGAAGAAAAATATATATTTGGGATGAATAGGAAAATGAAAGGATCGGGACGAGGGTGGGGTTTAAAACGCGTGACGGTACGGTACGGTAGTGAATGCTTATTCTCGGAACCATGACTACCGAAAATACACACCATATATTGCTACTGCAAAGTGTTAGGCTACTTATTTTCGAGACATATGTACATATGAGTACCAGTCACAATAGTGAATGATGGTTAACTACGGAATAATATCAGACTTTTATAGGAAAAGTATGGTAAAATAAACTGGTAATAAATATTAATTCGTGTTAATTTTACCTGTAGTCACAATTAATATTGTCGTGAGCAGTTCTCATACAAATTGCAATTCTACATTTCTTCTTAGAACAGATAAGTCTTCACTTACGCACTTACCTTTCAAAAGTAGCATATTATATTAAATATCATTGACATTTTAAAGTCCGAAATAAATGTTTCATTTAATCTTAATTCATTTTGTAATTACAAATAAAAAGAAAGGTGTAACCCGTTTTCTGACTGAAAATAAAACATTGCACATACTACTTTCAACTAAGCCATCCGTGTACGGCATGTTATTGACGATGTAATTTTTTTAATCAATTTCACTAGATCAAAATATTTTTAATGCACACATACAAAAGGAATGTTGAAGATCCATTGGAAGCAATTTCGGATCACGCTTAAGTTATTGTTAAGGAACTGACATTTCGAAAAACTGCACTACCGGTAAAATTAAGGGATGTTAATAAAATCTAATTTATGTTCGTGAAGCTATTGAAACCTTGGTATTGTTCATTGAGCTAATGTCAAACAATAATTAATCATTCTTTAAAACACATTACAACATTATGTAACGAAAAGTATGAAAGAACGTAGAAGTTATGCTAGATTCCACTTCAATTCTTGTGTGTTAATGGACAAAACAGAACACAACAAACTTCGAATATTATGTTTTAAAATTCTAAAATAATAAAGAATCATTACAACAATTCACTATTATTACAATCGTTCCGCTTTCCTATTTTATTTCCTTTCATTTCTACGGAGTTTTATAAAACAATTTTCTAAATATACAATTTACTTTTATTCCTAATCTTTATCTTTCCGCCCATTCGTTGGTCCTAGACTCACGAAAGCTCAGGCATCTATTGATGTCACTGCAGTGCCTCGGACCGGGAGGTCATAATGTTCGAGTCCCGACGGTAGCAAGATTTTAGACACTGTCTTGTCAGCTAGGTCGAATTCAGCTGCTGTCTGGAGGAGAATTGTAGCGGCCGGCTGCTCTGATCGGGAGTTTTCCTGGTTTTCTCCGATCAACACCAGGCAAATGCCTGAGCAGTACTCTAACAAACGGGCCACGGGCAGAACACGACCTATCTTTCTTTCTTATCGTAACCTCATCCCTTACACACACACACACACACACACATGCATGCACTATACTACCAGACTTATCTAGAAATGAGTAAGGAGCTTAGAGCTTGTCCCTGCTGGGACGGTACCACGCTGATGGGAGATACCTGGTTGAGGAAACACCTCCGCAAGCCGGCGTTGATTGGCGCTGGAGATGGGCCAGCCAGAGGGAGATGGCCACTGCAACCTTCTGCGATAAAAGCATGCACTAAACTTACGGAAGTAAGGTCCTGAGCAGTTGACGCTTACGAAATCACTAATCAATCAATGAGTTAATCGCTGCTCCCGTACTGCGATTTTCGTAACTTTGCCCCTGACAGAAATCAGCCGTTGACGGTTTCATCCAATCGGGAGCTTGAACATCACTATAGTGACGTCACTGTAGCGAAATATAAGCTCCCGATTGGATGGCAGCGAAACAGCTGCTTCCTGTCGGGGGCAAAGATACAAAATCGCAGTATAGATACGTTACAAAGGCTGATACTATTTTCCCCCAGATGTGACGACCGTCATATCTCACCGTCTCCCTACTCACACACTGAGGTGGATCGTGAGTCCTTTTCGGGCATTTCAGATGCAACAAATGTTCTACCGACTTCAGCCCAGTCAGGTGAAAAATATTTCCTACACTTCATTTCTCCGCAGTAATTTCGTTTCTTTGATACGTCCAGAAGGAAGCGCCGACGATATTTCTATATTTGCAAAAGAAAAAAGTATCTTTTTCGAATACGAACTAAGAAAAATGCAATATTTTTGAATTGACAGAATTGGATTGCAGTATTCGTCAGCCTGTATCGCGTGTTGCATCGTATCACCCTGGCCAGGGGTTCGACTTACGGGCGTCAGGTCCTTAGCCCGCCAGCCGGCCATCAAAAACGCAGATCACTCTCTGTTAAGAAATTACAATCATGTTTGTTTGTCAATATGATAATGAAAATAACCGCTAAAGTCGCGTTCTTTGCCACGAATATTCCTACATGCATCTTTCTCGTTTCTGGCCCAGCACTGGAAAAAGAAGTATCCTGGTCTAAGAATGTGAAGCAATGGCGGCTGCGCTCCGCCGGGCTCTTGAGTAGGCGGCGCCCTCCGACCGCCGGCCTCGTTATGCGCACGCACCGCGCCCCTCTCGACCACTAATTAGCGCGGCGCGGCCGGCGCGGCCGCCCCGGGGCGAGGACGCCCTCCGGACGGCCGGGCGCTCGGCGCGACGCACGGCCCCGCTGGGACGCCCCGGGCGCTCCCCCGCCCGCGCCCCGGCCTTTACCCCGCCCAGGCCCCGCCCTCCCCCCGCCTCAGTCTTCACTCCGCCCACGCCCGCCAACGCCTAGCCTACTCGCCGCCCACTCCGCAGACTCGGCCATGCCCCACCTACGCCCCGCTCTGACCAGGGCGCAAGCCAGAGCCTCAGACTGCCCTCAACGTAGCCTCCACCCCGCCCACGCTCCGCCCACTCTCCAACCCCGCCCCGTCCCGCCCTGCCCGCCCACTCCCTACACTCTCCCCGCCCTCGCCCCACCCTCGCCCCGTTCTCGTCCCACTTTCGCCCCCACTCTCGCCCCGCCCTCGCCCGCCCTCGCCACCCCCTTGCCAAGCCCTCGCCAAGCCCTCGCTCCGCCCTCTCCCCGCCCTCGCCCCCCCTTCACTCCCCTGCCCCGCTGTCCGCGCCCCGCCCCGCCCCCACCCTCGCGCCTCGCCCTACCTTCTTCCCGTCCGCTCCCCGCCCCCACCCTCGCCCCGCCCTCGCCCTGCCTTCTTCCCGTCCGCTCCTCGCCCTCCCCCGCCCCGCCCTCCCCCCCGCTCACCACGCCCACGCCCTCGCCCACGCCCTCGCCCGCCTTCGCCACGCCCTCGCCTCGCCCTCGCCCTCCCTCGCCCATCCCTTACCCCTCCCTCGCCCCGTCCGCGCCTCGCCCCGCGCCGCGCAAATCAGCGGCTTGAAAGCGAGGGCCCCTCGTCGGGTGCGAGGGAATGGATGAGCCGCCGCGCGCCGGCGTCGCTCCTTTGTCTCGGCTGACGCGCCGCCACCGGCCCCGCGCGCTCCGCCACCCGGCCGTGGTCACGTCTCCTCCATTCTTTCTCCTCGGCACTGGCAGGAGACTCGGAGAGTGGCAGGCAGAAGCCCATGGCAAAAGTGACAATGATGGGTAGTGATGGTTTAGTGTTGTACATTGTGTCAGTCTTCTTTAAAATTATTTTTCAAATTGTGCATTGAGTTAGACAAAAAATAAGTATTGGCAAATAGTGAGTGAGGATGATAATCGAGGAAACAAGTACTGTGATAATCTTTCAGATATGCAGTATTAACGCTGGAAATATATCAACAATATGGCTGACTTTCCTACGAAAGTAGAAAACTGCTGACGACACTTATACAATGTTACTTCTAACCGTAAAATACTATTTACATTGGTTATTTAATATTTTGCGTACTGCTTGCATTCATTGTTTTTTCATTTTATTTCCTTCCTTCCTTTGTGGAGTATAGATAGTTGATTTTCTAAGATAAAATGGTGTAATGTTCTGTCTCGCCATAAGCACTCGTAATTACGTGACATTCGTCTATGGATTGTGAAAGTTTCCGTTACATTGAGTTCAGCCCTGAATCTGTCTGTATAGGTGAATTAATTCCTTTCCAAATAAAAGGTAGCAATGCCACTTGTGTAGTGATCAAGATTTGTGTGAAGCGAATGAAGCCTAAGGACATACCTACAATATCGTACATTTACTTTTTATGTCTTGCTCTCTTCCAAAGAGAAAATGCTGGAAACCCCATTGTGGAATTCACTTTTGGATTGTAGGGGCCTCAGTGTAAGAGAACGTCACAAACCAAAAACTAAGACCTCTTATGTCAAGCAATTTCGAAAGGCATGCTTCTTTTCTCGATGTAATTATACAAATAAATTCCTACCTCGAAGTTAATATATTACGCTGTCTCTGGTTACATACTTTTTGTGTGTTGTCATTTCATCCGTTCGATATCACGTAACTTCAATATCATGCTTCAGGGAATTTACTGAGCCGCCTTTCCTTCTGTGTGCGATGCTCTTAGCTTATTGGAAAACGCGTCGGGCGAGGCCAGGCAGCGCCTTGGAAATCAAAGGTGAAGGAAAACTTTGCGTTTCCGCCCGCCTCTCTCCGCCTGCTCTCGACGCGGCTCCCGCACGTACCGAGCCCTAGAAGCACGCAATTCCCTTTTTAAATTCATTTGTCTGGCGTACGGAAATTGCACACTCATATAAATTCCGTCGCCCGAGAGAACTTTGCGTTTGTAAAGTTTAAAACTTTAACGCTGCATGCGACAAGAGCTAAGGCTGGTGTTGGCGGACAGGGTCCCTTAGGGAAGTTGAGAAAGAATGTGCTATTTGTAAGTCATGCCGGTTGTGTCCTTCCCTTCCCATTGTCGGGCGCCTGTGAGAATAGGTGGGTGGCGTGGGAGTTCACGCTACGCTCGAACTCCTGCTTCAAACTTTGCAGCGAACGTTGCACTCTTTAATTGTTTTCAAAGAAGTCTTTTACAGAACTCTATTATTTCTTAACGTAAAAAATGAATACTGTTCTCTTAGTAGACGAAATATTAATAAAATAAATCGTTTAATTGCCGCATATTGGTTATCGTTCTGTGCTTGGTATTTTGTTGACTGGTCGTACGATCCAATGCAAATGCCAGGAACATGGTACGCATTATTTATTAGTGATGTTACAAGTAAAATACGTTCAGAAAATTAGTTTTATTAGAGATGAGTGGTTCTAGCATATTGTTTTACCAATTTGAGAGTATCCAAAATATTGTTTTATTTTGCGTTTTCACATATATGTCGTGTTCTTTATTCATTTCTAGCACAATTGGCTTTGCGTACAAAACAACAGTGTGCGTTTATTTTGAATTGTTCTACAAGAGTTCCATGGAAGCAAGTATAAATTCCAGTCAGCCTTTCGTACCTTTCCAGTCAGTTTAAAACAAAATTCTCACCTGAATACGCGTCACATTGTCTGAAACGTTTTACAATCACATAATTATCAGTAGGAAATAATATATTTGGCGAAAAAGCGCGTTCGAGAAAGCGTGTCATTCGAGAACCAGATCTGCCTGTGAATAAAAAATGTGATCATTTAATAGTAATAATAATAATAATAATAATAATAATAATAATAATAATAATAATTAAACGAAAACTGAAAGAAAATTTCCTGCAAAGAATCAAAAGCATCCTCAACACACAACTCTACAGCAGAAACAAAGTACAGGCGATTAATACATATGCAATACCACTACTTACTTACTCATTCGGATTAGTTAAATGGTCAGCGACAGACCTGGAAGATCTATCAAGACTAGTCAGAACGCAACTGACAAAACACCGAATGAAACATCCAAAATCAGCAATAGAACGGGTGACTCTTCCAATACTGATGGGTGGCATAGGAATCACCGATATTCCGCGACTCCATAGCAAACAAATTAACGACCTCAGATGCTACTTTCACGAGAAGCAAACCGACAATAGAATGTTTGATGTCATTTGTAAAGCCGATGTAAAGGCAACTCCACTGCATCTATCAGAGGCTACCACATTCACTCCAAAGAGTACATCAATAGAGGATCAGAAAAAGAACTGGAAGCAAAAAGAATTGCATGGTACATTTCCGAATCAATTAGACAAAGATAATATAGATAAGGATGCAACAAGCCTCTGGCTCAAAAATGGAAACCTCTTTGGCGAAACAACTGGAGTCATGATGGCGATCCAAGATAGAGTAATAGCCACTAGAAATTACCGGAAATACATAATCAAAGAAGCAATCTCAGATGATAAATGCCGAAAATGTCATGAAACAGCAGAAACAATAGAACACATCACAGGATCCTGCCGTACACTTGCAAACACAGAATATACCAAAAGACACAATAATGTAGCAAAAATCATCCATCAAAATTTAGCAGGAGGCACAGCTTCAGCATCACCCTATTATAAATATGAACCGTCGCCAGTAGTTGATAACAGCGATTTCAAACTCTATTGGGATAGAGAAATAAGGACTGACCTCACCATACCAGCCAACAGACCCGACATCACCTTGCTAGATAAAATGAAACAAGAAGTCCATCTGATTGACATTGCCATTCCACTCTCCCACAATATCGACAATAGCTATAGCAACAAGATCAGCAAATACAAGGATCTAGCAGATGAAGTAAAGAAAATGTGGAAAGTCAAGAAAGTCTATATTAGACCCATTATCATTTCGGCCACAGGACTAATTCCTACAAGCACAAAGAAACACTTGAAAATCCTTCAATTAGAAAGCTATCTATCAAAAATTCAGAAATCTGTGATACTGGACACTTGCCATATTGTGAGGAAGTTCTTAGGAGACGAGATTGACTGATATCAACTGAACTGTTATACAATACGTCTTGAATCTCAATTCCGACGTATTGTCTCATGTCCAACAGTGTTGAGATTTTGTATCTTATAATAATAATAATAATAATAATAATAATAATAATAATAATAATAATAATAATAATTGAGTAAGAACTTGTCTAAACTCCCAGGTAATTCAAAAGACTGGGAAGTGCAAGAAATTGCTTTATTTGGAACAGCCCACATTTTGCGTAAAGTATTGTAGAGGCACTGATATTCACCGAATCTGCTCGTTAGGTAGCTGGTTGCAACCTGGAGTAGATTTTAAATTCAGCCGACTCATAAGATCTTTAGTCGTGATGTAATGGAATAATAATAATAATAATAATAATAATAATAATAATAATAATAATAATAATAATAATAATAAATAATAATAATAGATTTCCTTCGGTTAAGTTGTTTAAGGCACCACTTGCAATTTACAATTTCCTTTGTGATAAAAATTATCCTGCAACGACTAGTCCCTTTGGGAACTGCTCGCAAACCCTTACGGTCACTGCGAGAACGAGAAGGAATCGCCCGACTCGACGCCATTTCTAAAGATCAAACGAGTTACCATTATTGCAGCAAGCATTTTCAATAAAAGAGTAAGTAGCGAAACATTTGAGAGGATGTACGCCACAGGTTTCTGTTCAGTGTAGTTCTTTTCCTTGCAGTCCGAATATTCGTGGGTGAGGGCGTTTCTGGCAGACTTTCTGTTAGTCTGTGTGGAATATTTTTCGCACGTGGCTCCTCTCGCTAGCTTTCCGTTGTGGTTTTTGTCGCGTATCGCGCTTTCCCCCGTGGCTGTCCCTCCCTGCCGACACCCCTGCTGCTCGCGCTGATCGGATTTGCTGCTTTTGTCGACCGGCTCGTTGCGGATACCGATCGCCGTTTTTTTCGCTTCTAATTATTATTAACTGCCGTGCGCCGCGCTGCTGTCGCCGCGGGTGGCCCTGCGTCCTCTGACAGCCATCACGGCGCTCCAGCGAACGAATTCATTAGTCGCTTGTGAACAGAAGCCTGTTTCGCGAATTCCTGGAACGATGCGCTTTCATCGAAATGTGTCGTTGCTTTTTTTTGTTGGCGGAATGTATGACAGCGTGTTATGTATATTCATTCTTCGTATATACTCTACAGACAGATCCACGTTTTTGTGCGAAGGGTGAAGGATATTTCAGAGGTTTAAATAGAACTTTTCGCCCGTCTCTAATTCCCGGCAATACCACACCTGACTCAAATAGTTGAAACTCCTTTGAACTACTTAGAGATTAAATTTGTAACTGAAAAAGTTGATATCTGCACCATTGCAAATAAAAATATTTTCTGCTCGAATTGTTCCATCAAATGTTGTAAACTTGTAAAAATGTTGTAAACTACGACAACCTGAAGCTGCCTTCATCTTTATTTGTGGTCAAAAACAAGAAAAACTGTTTGAGACGTACTGCAGGTCCAGAACTTCTACCTCTCATGCATGTAGTTTAATTACGAATAGAGGTAGCAACTAGCAGTGTTAGAAATGGTTACTCCTCTGCAACAGAAAATATTTTTCACGACAAACGGCTACAGATTGGATTTGTAGGTACTGCTGAAACCGCCACTTTTCTCATATTTAGGGGGATTAAACAAACGTTCTCGAGGAGGGGACTTTTATTTACTGCACAGAAGCAGACCAAGGGTCTATCTAGCGCTTGCTCAATGGATCGAGAGGAAGTGGAGGAAACCCCAAACGAAAAGTGGTGGCTCAACTTATTACAATTATTGATTATAGACCGTCACGATCACAAGTATACGCATTGAATACCGTTCTGGGAGACACTTTGTCTGTACTATTTTCTGTGAAATATAAATCTTACTAAATTGGAAATTCCGTACGCGCAATATATAAGACTCCACAGAAACAGATTCTTTATCATGTCGGCCATTTCGGTTAATTAAATGTAGTATCTCTATCTCGATAAATTCCCACAGCTGAAACAGCGGCAGACGCAGCATCGTATGCCTCGCCCAATATTTCATCGGCCGACTTCCCCGGCATCACGGTTCCACCCCGCGATCGGCCAGCGCTTTCGGCTCCCCGCGCAGCTTGGCCCCCGCGATCGCGTGGGCGCTGCACAGTCTGGCGCCCGATTTCCCGCTACGCCCACCCCCCGCGCCACGCGTCCTCCCACGCCCTGCCCCCCCCCACCGCTGCGCTCCCCGCCACGCTTCCCGCCACGCCCCCGCCACGTCGCCGCCATGTCCCTGCCCCCCCGCTACACTCACGCCACGCCCCCCTTCGCCACGCGTCCTGCCCCCGCTGCGCTCCCCGCCACGCCCCACGCCACGCCCCCGCCACGTCGCCGCCAAGTCCCCGCCACCGCCGCTACCTCACACCACGCCCTTTCGCCACACACGCCACGCCACGCTCCGCGCCACGCCACACACCCCGCACACCTTCTCCCCCGCCACGCCACGCGCCTTACACCACACGCCACGCGCCCCGCCCTTCCTTCTGCGGCCGTAACCTTCACACACGCGGTGGATGCCCTGACGACGACTTGGCTGCCAATTCATTCTGCTTGATCAGGGTGATCACTTTCTGAAAAACATGGTAAAATCGGGAAAAAGTTGAGGGGGGGTCTTTTGCTCTAGGAAAGTCAGAGAAACTTGAGGGAGAATGCACTTCACTTACGGGACCTATGACCTTTTAGTTTATGCGCCGGGAATCATTAATCGATCAATTACTTTTCCACGCTCTCTAGATTTGCAACCACCCGTCTAGATTGTTTCGTTTGTTCTCAGAAACGTTTTTCTTTACTAAAGCAAAGTCCTCATTTTGTTGGATGCATTCAAAGAGCTTTTAAATACGAACGCGGACGTCAGAGCCAGACATCTAAAAACACTTGGATTGTGGCCACGTGAAAGAGGAATCCGCAAGCAGCTGCCGTTGAGCTTCCGTCGAGTGGCGGCAGAGGGCGCCGCTTCCCCGCGGCGCCCGCGCCGGCAGCGCTCCCAGCGGAAGAGGCGAGAATTCGGAGGCCTTTCGGCGGCTTACCCGCCGCGATTGGCGCCCCGGGCTAATGACCCGATTGTTCTGCTGCCGCGGCGACTAATCCCGCCATTTTCTGGTATGAATTTCCAATCAGGTGGCGTTCTCGGTGGGCGCGCCGCCGCCTTCGCTGCGGGTGCTGCACGCCGCTCGGGCGTGCGCCGCGCGCCGTCTGTGAAGTGGTAATTCGCTTGGGCTTTTGATATCCCGCGGAATGGATGTAATTGGGGAACGGATTCTGCTCTCGTTTTACGTTCTGTCTAACCTCTCCAGAGCTCGCGGGCGAACAGCAATCGTTGAAGGCACCGCAGGGTCTTTTCTTGAAGGTTTGTATCTCAGAATTCCAGGAGACTTCAATGCCAGGATGTTTTAACATGTAATTCAGCTAATATTTTCCCTCGTCGCTTTCTTTTTAGATTTAAGGGCTAAAATGTTGATTTTAAAAGTCTGAAGTGTCGGTCATATCGTGTTATTTGAAGCGACGTCGTTTTAATTAGTTAGTCCTTGACCGTTGCTATCGCTATTCATCCCTTGTGCACGATTTAGAATGTATATTCTACAGCATCCGGTGGCGTAATTCCTGTGGGTCCGAAATGATCGTACTTGTGCACTTGCGACACATTGAAACACACACATAGACCACGTGTTTCTTGCTCCTCCCCAATTGCACGGCGAGTCCCTCGACTGCTGTTTCGCTTCCTCCGTCATCCACGACGCGGAAGGCGGGGCACACCCGCGTTGCATTAAACACGCGCGCACCGAAGCCACATGGCTCGTCGATAGCGCTTTGCGGACGCCCTGCAGCCAGGGCCGGCGCTGCTGAGTGGGCGAAGAGCAGCAGAGAAAAGAACCTGTGCCTCCTGCCTTAAGATAAGGGCATGTGAGTTGATCTAGGGGTGTTTGAACAGGTAATTCGCTATTTCCGTATATTAACTTCCTCGCGTTTCTTTGCTTTAGTTCTATACAAATGAGCATTTGATACTATTTTTTTCTGCGGAAAATAGTTAAAAGGTGGGCAGTTTTCAGCAAAAGTAGAAATGATTCGATAGTGTTAGTGCCCATCATAGATGAGGTAGAACGAATTTTTTCTTGGTGTCATTTTCTAAATGTTATTTTATTCAGTTTTTACTTTCACGACTATTATTATTATTATTATTATTATTATTATTATTATTATTATTATTTCTCTACATCACGACTAAAGATGAGTCGGCTGAATATAAAATCTACTCCAGGTTGCAACCAGCTACCGCTTTGCGCAAAATGTGGGCTGTTCCAAATAAAGCAATTTCTTGCACTTCCCAGTCTTTTGAATTACCAGGGAGTTTAGACAAGTTCTTACTCAAATTTTGCGGAACAAATCCCAGAGCCAAAGAACTATCGGGACGACCTGTGCTTTGACGCACCACATTCGGCTGATCTCGATTTCCAAACTCTTGTATTTAATTATTGTATTATTATTATTATTATTATTATTATTATTATCAATGATAATGTTCACAGCATTGTTTGATATGCAGTAACATATATTGTAAGGTGAAATTAATTGTCGAAAGATATTTGCTGAAAGCTCTTTCGCGTTATCCCGAGTTAGAAATATGCGTCGCCCCAATCTTCCCTCTTCTAGCTGTGCAAAGAGCTTGGCGTCATCAATGAGCTTAAAAAATAGTTATTTTCATTGGGCTGATTGTGCGAGGGAAACCAAATTACATTGTCCACTTTATTTGCGCTTGTGCGTCCAACAACACGAATGAAACAATCTACTTTCACAACAAAATGAAATGAAAAGAGGAGTCGTCCGTAGGCGCGCACTGTGGCATTAATCATGTCTCGATGGCCCTAACAAACGCGCCGTTTAATGACGTGGCGCTGCCCTTTCGCGCGGGGGGGGGGGGGGGCTGAGCCGGGAGAGCGTGCGCGTTCGCGCTTCCGGTGTGTGGTCGGGAACCGGAAGTGCTTGCCAACCCACCGAAACCAACTCCGAATTACAGGCGGAAATGTTACTTGTAATGTATTGTGAATAGAAAACGAAGGGGAAATGATTCAACTAAATTTTCGTGAAGCCGCGTATTGCACCCGGAGGGTTGGTTTTCACGTGAATGTACCCATTCCTGTCGTTCATGAGCGGTTGAGGTTGAGGATGAGGGAGACGGAGCGGTAGGAATACGTAGCCTTAGCCTAACTCGCGCTGTCTGCGGAACACGTAAGAGTTATGTCTCGAGCCACGAAAGATTGCGTTTACGTGTAGAATAACGTGCCTTTTGGAAGTAATTGGACGATTGATTTTAATAGGAGTCAGATTTATTTCATTCATATCCCGCAGTAAAATTACATGCATACAATTAATTTACGCCAAAGTTCGTGAAAAATACTCACAAATGTTTTTTTAAATACTATCTGTGAACTTTGTCACACAGGAAGTTCGTCAATAATCCCTAAGAAAACGATGTTGCTAATAGTCAATATCGAGTGTCAGCGTGCCCTCTGATGCATGAATCAGTATTAAGAGTGAGCTTTGACTGTCCCGGTTAAATGATGCAGCGCTCTGAGAAGTCTTGGAAAATTTTCTCCTACTTTTCAACTTCGTATACCGGTCACAAAACGAAATATTATTTTGAAATATTCTTAACTTGAATTTATGTATTGCTTTGCGAAAGAATTCTTTTAAAAAAAAATCTTCAATCTCCGGTGAAAAATGAACATTGCGAAGGTTGGCATTCAGAAAATAGCCAAAATTTCACTCTCAGATGTAAAATAACGGGCTTTGTTCATGTAAGCTGCATGGATTCTGCGATATTGAGTTGTTTATGTACTGTAAGATAAATATGTGAATTCAGAAGCTGATAAAATGGATTCAGTCTTAAACACTGATTACCAATCATGCATTACCAACATATTTGATTCTTTTTGTATGCTTTTTCTACAAAATAACGTTAAATAGAATGATGAATTGAATTGGAAGGAGCTAAACGTCAGAAATTAAAATTTTATATCATTTTTAAATGCACTTTGTTAAGTTCGTTTTCATGTGCCTTGTCTAAAAGCTCACATTTTTCACAGATTTAGCTGAAGAAACACGTACAGAATGGTATGGCTAAGAAAACAAATTATGATTATTATTCTATGAACCAATTCATTGCTGCTCTTTATCTCTTAAGCGATAAAGATGTATTTTACACTAACATACATTACAGTATTTTTTATGATGTTCATTACGTATTTTACAGTTCTAACCTCAGAATCGAAATATCATTAGTTAAAGAACATATTGTTTTTTCATTTGAGTAGTCTTTTTCCCAGTTTTGAGGAGACGTTTCCGTCCATTCACATTTTAATTGGCGAGGGGCCAGTTAAGTTCAATTAAGCGCTTGTTGAAAGTTCATAACGTGGTCGGGCGGTTTTGTTTTCGCCGAAACATTCGTCACGTGAATTCATTTCTTTTACGAGAGCACATAGAGGGGGATTTATGGCAGTGCGTTTCACCTGTGTGAGCGGACGCGTTCCTCGCGTGCGTGTCACACCGCGCGGCGTTCGTCACAATCACGCTCCGGCGAGCGCCGGCGCCCGCCGCCCCGCGTCAAAGCGAGTGCTGTTGTTAATTAAACCGAGCGTTCATTTTATCTTTTCGGCGCGGGTCAAAGCTGTCTGCCGGCCAGGCGCGAGGTCGCGAGTGAACCTCTCGCTCTATGATTCGTTTGGCAGATGAATCGCGCATTCGATTCTGATGAGATGGTTCCGCGAAACGGATCTCAACCGGGCGCACAAAGTAACTATTCGGAATAAAGAGCTTGAGCTGGACGCTGAGAGTCTGCCTTACTGTCCTGTACGTGTTTCACTGCCCGTCCACTGCACGGCAGCGGTTGCGGCTCTCGAGACAGCTCTAGTCTAGGAGACAAGGCTTCTCGTAGGCGACATGTGTTCTCGTAGTCCGTGTGCTTCTCAGTACGCAGAAATGCTGTTTTCACATAGGACCGTTTTTCCACTTTCCTCACTTTCGTCTTGGAACAATGCTTACCGAACTTTCCACGTGCAGTCAACTATCCACTAATGCACACATACGCGGTCCGGTACTAGCTTTTAAATAGTTTAAGCGCTTAATACTGAACTAACCATATTTGTTAGTTTAGAAGATATTACTTAGCTACTGTGGGTTACCATGACTTTTAGAATGACAGTTGTTTGATGTAAAATAAGTAAAGTAACAAAATTATTTTGCTTTGTTTAAAACTTGCCAGGGACTTCATGAAACATTATATGACTGATAACGACCGCGAAAATTTCCCTCTTTGAAAATTCTGTGTCAGTCCTGCAGCCGAGACACTGTGATACTACAAGCATCCAATCATAACGCTTTCGTCAATCTAGGAAAAATTCTTGGAAAGAATATCGAACTACTAGAAACTGCTCATACTGCAATACATACCTTGCTACATATGACATCGTACATTATAATTCAATTTCATCAAAACCCATGTTCTCTTTACATTTTTTGTAGTATTTGTATTATATGGTTATGGACAAAGATCTTTAACTGTTAGGTGTATAATGTTCAAATAGTGTCAATAAGTTTGTAATTTAGATTATTTTTTATATTTAATTAGCTGCTGTGAAGTTGCTTCTCTATGAAGCAAGTATGTTACACTGTCTAAATTATTTTAGTAAAGGAGTCCGTGACAGAAGTAATGGTCGCAGACTGCCCTGAGATATTGTGCATTGAGCCTCATATATCGAAAAGCTGGGCCACTCTTTTCTAGTACATGGGAATTCCAGGCATTGTATATCGAAAAGAAGTTGATGGAGAGCATCAATAGAATGCCGCTTCTCTAAATACAGTAAAATCTGTCTAAACAGGAATGGATTGGAACTTTTTTTTTTAAGGAAGGTTTCCGTTTTATGCAAGGTTGCATGTTTATGACACTTTTTATCTTGATATTTACGTCCTGAAACTAGTAACATCACTTTATTATAATTATAAAACATATACTAACATAAAACGTCTTTACGGAACAACACACCAATAAATGAATATTAAACATAATTATTTCTGACAATTCGGTAAAAGGAAATATTTCACGACTTGTTCATTGAAATAATAAAATTTTTTTCAACATTAAGAGTTTTTGCATTTTGGTTTTCTCTTAATAACACATTTTCAATGGTTTTCCAAAGTTGCCAAATTTTAATATAGTGCTCTTTCAGCGCACAACGCGTCACATCCCAGAGCACTAGATCTATCTGACACCCTCGCCTTGAGCAATACGACTCTGGTCTAGAGGTTACGGTTGTCAACGCGAGGCAGGGACACGCGTGAATTGAAGCCATGCCCGTGCACCTACCCTCGATTAGAGAGGTAGGATAAAAGATATTCCCCTACGATCTCCGCCTTGAGAGACGAATGACCCCAAGGTCAAATTATACGATGACAGCGGAAAGCCCTTTCCTTCACTATGCGGCTGCCACGAGTGGGACTCTTACAACATGGACAGAGGTATTAAAACAGACTTGCAGATGCATTCATTCCATTAGGAGTGTCACGCGTCTCTCTGCGAACTGCATTAAATTCACAGAAATCCCGTTTTACGAAGGTTTCCCCCCTCCTGCAGGACACGAAAAAAGTTCCGTTTCCTCGTTGGACAGATTCCGTTTTATGCTGTGTAAATTGCGATTTAACTTGACGGACCGCAGAAAGTTTCCGGTTAAGGCAGGTTTCCGGCTCGTAAAGGTTCCAGTTTAGACAGATTTTACTGTAGTAAAATTTCAAATAATTAAAATCACTCGAAGATATACCATGTCGTCTGGTAAAAAGCCGCATTGCGCCCGCTTCTTCCTACAACTCGACTCGAAAAGAAGTTCATGGAGAATATCAATAGAATGCCGCTCTTCTAAATAGTAAAATTTCAAAAACTAAAATCACTCGAAGATATACCATGTCGTGTGATAAAAAAAACTACATTACGCCCTCTTCTTGCCACAACTCAGCGCGTATTCGTGCGCTGCATGAGGCAGTCTAAACATCCACAAGAACAGTGCTCGCGTGAAGCACCGCGTCTGCGCCTGCGTGGGTGAGTGCGTTCTCTTGTCGCCGGCGCGCCGCTTCCTTCAGTGGCTGCGGCGTGTTCATATTGTGCATCCCCTCTCGCCGCCGCCTCTCCACTTGCCGCCGCCGACGTTTTAAACGCTCGCGACTCCCTGCTCTGCGCCTTCCGTCACCCCCCCCCTCCCTTCATCTTCCCCTGTCTCGCCCTTTCTGCTTTTTCGTCGCGCTTTCGCTACGACTCCATGTTTTATTCATCGTGTTTGTCAAGGCAGGTTCGGCAGTGGGAGTGGCTTGGTAATTTATATTTTATATTCATACTAAAGAGCTACTAGATGAAAAATTCAACCCGCGAGACCCCAAGCACCCAGGGTGAAGTTGTGTCTCTTTTAAGAATGCTGTTTGAGGCGTTCGCCGGGCGCCGATTACCCTAGTTACTGAACGCAAAGTAAAACCGCAGCCGTATTCTGCACTATACTTCGGTTTTTCTTTCTTGGCGCACGGAAGGGTGTCATCAAAGTGGAATATCTCACGGTATTTCGCTTCATTCTCCGTTGTGCCGCCAGAAGTCGCAATGATCGCCAGCACTGCTCGATAGTCGCGATCATGCGACTCCTAGCGGCACAGCGGTGAATGACGCGATATATAGTGAGATATTCCATTTCATTGACACACCCCCCCCGTGCGCCAAGAAAAAAAACACGAAGTATAGCGTGCGGGTTGTTTCGTCGGAGTTCAGAAACGCGCGGTGCTGAATTCATATACCTGTGAAGTGGGCGTAGTCTCTGCGGTGGCAGAAGCTGACTGAGGTGGCGATGGAGGTTTGAACCAGGGTGCGTAGGTGCGGCTGCGTTGGGGAAGAGGTGAAAGGGCGAAAGGGCAGCCGTGGAGCCTCACGTTGTGACGACGGCGGAAGTCGTACGTTACAGCGAAGCTGGCTGCCCGCGGCTCAACCCTGGCGGTATGAAAATGAAGTTATAAACCGCCTCCCGCCGAGGTCATAAAGCGACGTGCGACTCGTGGCGTGCGGAGATGGTGACGGTGACACATCTACGAGTGGCTACGGGGATGACGTCGGGACTGCGGTTGGGAAGTATGATTGGAGACGATAGTGGAAACAAGATGGAAGATTCGATTTGGTAACTGCGCCAAACCCTTGCAGTTAACCCTTGATTACAAAGGCGCCCAGTACGAAACGTTATTACAAAGGCGTAGTCTGGCAGACTACTTTGAATAATAACAAAGAAAAACTCATTTTTCAAATGGAACACTAAATTTAATGGATTGGACATAAAAGCAGTTGTAAAATGCATTTGAAGGGTTCCGTGTATACACCTAAATGACTTGGCTCTCACAGCAGAAACTTGCTTGGTGCTGTGCACACAAGGCTTTTGAGAATCGGCCGCAGAAGTACCACGTCACGCGATCTCTGTTATGATTGCCATCGTCCCATTATAATTGCTAAATGATCAGAACAATACTTAAGTGCTTCAAGACAAGGATTTTGTATTTATTATTTTATATATTAGCAAGTAAAGCACTAAAATATCAGTGACGTAACTACAAAGGCGTACTCTATTCGACGACGCGTGTTAAACTGGTGAATACCGGAAAGAGACGTGGGCACGACGATACGCGTATTTCACTGGCTAGTCACACAATGAAGCTACACAGAGTTTGAAAAACTGGGAGTGAAGGGAAGGGATGGGGGTAAGCTTTCGGCACTAGTTGCGTCTTCTGACACACGACGCCTTTGTAATGTAGGATTTAGTGTCTTAAAATGACGTTTTTCTTTGATATGTGAAGTTTGAAAACATTGTATTGTTGATTTTTCAATAGCTTTTGTATTAAAAGCAGCACCACTGCCGTGCCGATGTTATTGTTGAGATTACTCCAGTTTTCAGGAGGTTTCCTCCCAGCAAACAAACATCTTACCGCGCAGGGATTGCTTGACCTGAACAAGATTAAAAAAGTTGTGTTTGAGATTTAAATACTGTACTTAAGAGACGTATGGGTGAGTGTGTAAATATTAATGTTTTTTTAGAACAACAAAAGCGTGTATGCCCCTTACTTTATCCTCTTTTCAAAACGGTGAAGTAAAAGTGTGTTTTTTCATTCCTAGGATATGTGAAATAATTCAACTGACATACGTTCGCACAGGAAATTGTTTTATTGCTTCTGTCTGCTATTTAATCAGAAATGTATGCTCAGTCTCGCTGTAGAAATGTCGAAAGCAAAAACCATTCATTTAATGAAAACTTTTCTCGCCCTCTGGGACCTTGAAAAAGAATTACTTTATGTGTGGAGTTTTTTAATCTCTTTTTCATCTCCTCTATATTTCGACGCCAGATTAATTACCTGAGTATGCCCTCATGAAAAAAGTACCTGGCAATTTTAGTATTTTCTTAACATGCCTTTGAGCGTCACACTGGTTCCACGATGTCGACAGGAAATAATTGTCGTCGAGAGTGATTTCCTTGTGATCTTCCCTGTCGTCCCAGATTGAATTTGTTCTCGAATCCCTCCGTTTGCTACTCCCTCTGCATCCAGCGTTGCGGTCCATCGCACTGAGTCTTAGTGAATCCCTCATTGATCTACATGGAGAAAAAACAACAGTTATTCGATTTACAAAACTGATGTAACTGCAGTCCCTTTGACCGGGAGATCCTAGGTTCGAGTCCGGGCGGCGACAGGATTTTCGACACTAAGTTTTCAGGTAGGTCGAATTCAGTCGCTGTCTGGTGGAGAATTCTAGCAGCCGGCTGCTCTGATCGGTAGTTTTCCGTGGTTTCTCCGATCAACACCAAGCGAATGCCGGAGCAGTACCCTAACAAACGGGCCGCGCGCGTTCTCTCCTTCCTCTTCCTTGTCCTATCCTCACCCCTTACACACACACATACACATACTAACATGCACTACACTACCACACATGCCGGGAGACCGGTCGGGAGCTTAGAGCTTGTCCCGGCTGGGGCGGTGTCCCGCTAATGGGGAGATACTCGGTTGGGGGAAAATTTCGCTAGTCGACGGTAGGTCGCCGCTGGATGCAGCGGGGAAAGATCACCGCTACCTCCCGATGAAAATCACATTTACGGGACTAATGAGCTAAGAAGTTGACGCGCTCGGAATCACAATCAATCAATCAATCGATTTATAATATTCTTCAATTAATCTTTTGTAGTTCAATTTAATTTCTTTGCTCAAGGTTCATCGTTTTTATTTCCTCGAGCACTTAGTAGAGTAGTTTCAAAATTTTACTGATAGCCTTTTAGTGAAGTTTAAATCCCAAAGAAACCCAATCTTTTCTTTTTTTAGTATTACAAACGGCAATCAGTGATGCTCGCAAATATTACTGTTCAAGCTTAAAACGGTCCACCGTCGTTGCACTGATCCTACTGAAGCTTCTGTGGGAAATTGTCTAGGTCGTGACGAACCCGCGACACAAAACTATGTGCGCGACAAAGGAACATGAGTGCCAACCATCCAACCCTTGTACCAACCTGGCCCGTCCCAAGTCGTCCTTATCGTATTTTATGGAAGTGATTAGTGAATTTTGCGTATGTAACAGCTTCTTCAGAATGTTTGTTCATAATTTTTTTTGAACATTTGGTCATCATTCGCAAATTAATTAGTGATTTAAAGTTATAATCGAATGCCAATCAACTCTATTGTTATTTGACAACTATTTCTTAAAATATGTATGCTTATGAGAATTTCTGACATTTCAGGGTCATCCACATTTAGACTCCTACTGAAATGTGACATCACTAAAGTGTATTTATCGTATGAAAAAGAGAAGAGTTGAATACTCTTGTGTACACTGAAGCAATTTTTTGCCTGGATGACAACGAGAACGTGTGCGATTTTTTGTCGACGCCGCGCGCGCCTCTCCCTCCTGTGACGGCGGAGCCCCCGCAGAGCTCTGACGCCTCGAGATCAGCAGATCGATATGCGACTCTCGCGACCTCTGCCAGTCGCCTGTCGCGCACTCACGCAGGCAACGCGTGGCCTGATCTTCCAAATCACATACACCATTGAATCACTATCAGGCCATGTTTTGTCATTTGGATCGTAATTAGAATATTCCTTTTTACGGTACTTGGAGGTATTTGTTTTTAATATATGTTCATAGTTCTGTGTTAAAAGTGTATTCAGTTTTGTAAGCAGCCGAATCAAATCCACATCGGTCCCAAATAGCGAATTGAAAAATATTGGATATTTCATATTGACCACATCTTTCAACACCAGTGCTTGAAGTGAGGGTACGTAGAAGAACAAAACCGTGAAAAATACAGAAATACAGGATCTAATTTTGTAGATGCTCGTTGGCCTCCTGGACTCCCAAACCAGGTTTACGGGTTAATGCTCTACATATTCTGAGTGTTGGACGAAGGGAGACGAGATGTGAACCATCAAACATGCGGGGGAATATTTACATTTTTTTATACAAATGGAAGCCTTTGAAGTGAAATGTAAAATGTGTAAAAATAGACGTATGTGAATGTGCTGATTGTAAGATCCTTTAAACAGTGACTTTGAAGCACTGGTCGAAAATTTTGTTCATACACATTTTCGCGAAACCGAGAAAAAGCTAGAAGGACCGGATATACCAAAACGCTGATCAAATTTGGTTTCACCTCAAAAGAATGTTGCTGGAAACGATGCAATTCGCATAGCCGATGGCGAGTGTAGCGGGTGAGAGGTCGGAGTTGAGGAATAGATTATGAAAATAATTAAACACTGGGTCAACGCCAGGCAACCGCCAAAGTACTGGCAGTAGTTAATGGATATTAAGAAATAGTATTACGTATAAGGATGTCTACCTTTGCTACTTAATGTGAGTTATCGGTGAACATTTTATAATTTTACGAGTATAATAATTAAAATTTGAATGAGAAAGGTAGTCAGGTGGAAGACTAGGCATAATGGCCACGAGTCTCGCCACCAATAGATACAATTATTTATTTTTTATTTATTTAATGATGGCTGATCCACGTGATATAGAATATCAAAACTTATTTCCACGAGGACTCAGATTTTTATATCCATGTATCAGGGCATAATTATGCCTAACCCATCGCAGTCATAAATGTGATTTCTTGTAGCTATGAAAATAGGTATTAAAGAGTGTATCGGTTATGCGTTTAATAAAATCATAACAATTTATTTGTTGAGAAGTGTTCGAAATGATATTGATTAAATATAATTGTCGTTTTTATGTTTGTAACTCTCAATACTTGTATTCAAATTATTCAGTCGAAATCAGCAACACTCTACATATTAACGAGACGTATCTTGAACAGTGCTTTAGACACCTGGAATGTGAGGGCAAGAGAATGCCAGCTTCTCCACGACGAAAACACCTTCGCACTCACATAGGCACACACATACACGAAGTGTGATTAAGGACCGCGCCTCAGTACCCAAGGCGGAATTCGGCCCGCGTTCTTTCGGACTGATCACCTTAGCCATCCAAGTCGATTTGTATTCAGACATACTGACGCAACTAAATAATGTGTCATTTTCTTACGCCTATTAATCCGCTATCGTGAATTACCAGCATACAAAGCGCATGATCTAGTACGCGCTTTTCTACCCCACGGAGAAAAATCCAACCGAGACATCCTCCGCTCTGTCGGGCGCAGACCGTGCGAAATGTGAGCGCTCGGACGGACACGAGAGCCAGCGAACGAACGGGCTCGGAGGCTGGCCGGATAAGCGCCTTAACTGCGTGCATATTTAATTAGGCGGTTTCGTTCCACGTTTCTGCCGCTCGCTGTCTATTGATCGTAATCGCGTGGGTGGCGTTTGCACTCGCCAGCTCGATGCGCGCGCTTTCTTTCGTCTCCAACGCCTCCCACATCCCTCCCACACCCGACTCCGCCCCCGCCCTTTCCCCGCTGCTCCCTGCCTCCGCACCTGCCGCCCCGCCTCGCCTACCCGCAGTGGCGTAGCTTCAGTTGGTGTCACCCCCCCATAAATTAAGTATAAAAATATCTATTGCTGCATTGATTATACATTATTTCATTAAAAATACAAACATATTTGCACATGATAGTTATTTAAAACATATTAAAAAATCTATATAATTAGGAATAATTGCAACATAATTGCAATTAAATCATAATCTATGCTTATGATTTAAATGATTTTGACCAATTAATGAATTTTGTTTAGTGAATTTTAACTAAACCATAAAAATTATGTAATTTCAACAATAAAATGTTCAAACTACTAAAACTAAGAAACCTAACTATTAATATATAAAATGTTGAAGTAAATAATTTAAATTATATAATTCCAAATTAAAACAATGTAATTGGTGTCATCCCTAGAATGGTGTCACCCGGGGCGCCCCCCCACCCGCCCCTATAGCTACGCCACTGCCTGTACTGCGATTTTCGTAACGTCGCCTCTGACTGGAACCAGCTGTGGAGGGTTTCATCCAATCGGGAGCTTAAACGTCACCATAGTGACGTCACTGTAGCGAAATATAAGCTCCCGATTGGATGGCAACGAAACAGCTGATTTCTGTCAGGGGCAAAGTTAAAAAAATCGCAGTATAGCCGCGCCGTTCTCTGCTCTCCTTTCCTCGCCTTTCACGGGCGCCGCCACCCACCTGGACTCGCGACATTGTCCGCCTGTGAGGTGCAGGGCGCCGCCTCTACGGGCTCCCTTTCGCGGCGCGGAGCGGCGCGGCGCAGATCTCTGCTTCCCAATTCGTTGGCTCGTGCGCCCCCGCGCCGCCGCGCCGCGCCGCGCCGCGCCGGCCGCTCTCGCTGCAAAATTGATAAAATCGGAAGCGAACCGTTAAAAGGGGCTTTTTTAAAACATTCAT
The DNA here is from genome assembly GCA_031308135.1 of Acheta domesticus. NCBI lineage: Eukaryota > Metazoa > Arthropoda > Insecta > Orthoptera > Gryllidae > Acheta > Acheta domesticus. The sequence goes on from JAHLJT010000631.1 coordinate 242,638,015, forward strand.
TGCGCGTCCGCTAGGCGCCTCGCAAGCGTTATCTGGAGGTCGAAAATTCTGCATCGTACCGGAGGCCGAACCGTCCCGCCCCTGCTCCGCCCCGCCCCGCTTCGCCCCGCCCCGCCCCGCCCCGCTCCGCCCTCTTCCACCCAGCTCCGCCCTGCTCCGCCTCGCCTCGCCCCCGCCCCGCTTCGCGCCGCCTCGCCCCTCCTCGCCCTGCCTCGCACAGCCTCGCCTCGCCTCACTCCGACCCGCCCTGCCCCGCTCTGCCGCGCCCTGTCCCACTCTTCTCCACCAGCGCCCCGCCCCGCCCAACCTCGCTCTACCACGCCACGCTCCACACCAACCCGCATCTCCCCCGCCCACCTTGCCCCGTTCCTACTCGCCCCCCGTCACGCCACATCCCGCCCAGCCCCTATCCACCAAGCTCTGCCCAGCTCCTCTCCATTCGCCCTCACCGAAGCCGTCACGTCCCTTTCCACCACGTCCCTGCCCCGCCACACCCCGCCAAGTGGTGACCCTCCCTGCTATGCTCCGTCCACCCACCCCCCGCCCTACCATGCTCGGCTCCGCCACGCCCCTCTCCCGGGGCGGGGCGCCCTACCACGCCCCCCGGCGCGGGCTCCGTCGGATTAAGCGGTGGCACAGCCAGTTCTTGAGTGCTCGACGAAACACATTTTTATTCTCTTCGTTTTTTGCTTTTAAGCCTAATCTCAGGATTTTCCAGATATTGTGGTTTTGTACTCAAACAGTCTTTGTATAATAAAAACACCACATTAGGAGAATGAGGTATTCTTCATTAGACGATTGCTAATTATTCTTTGGGAATCTCATTAAAATGTGTTCTTTTATTTAGAAATCAAAATGTATAAATTTTCACGAACGGAGTTTTCGGACAATATGTTTGTGGGAAACGTACTAAAATTAGACTAGGATCCCGATAGAGAATGGAGACAATGCCCGCTTTCAAAGCCAATAATTTTGTAATTCTCCGTAACTCTTTTCTTTTAAATTATACACAGCCATTTTATTTCAATGTGGCTAAAACATCAATAACAAAATTTTGGAAATCTCTCGTTTCAATCTTCAGGTAAACAGGAAAGAGTAAATTTTTTTAGTAAATAATTTTATAATAATACTAGCGGAACCCGGCAGACATTGTTCTGCCCTTTATCTTCCTCATTCTCCATCTTCCTCGTCTCTCTCTCCACCTCTCTCTCCGTCTCTCTCCCCGTCTCTCCCTCCCTCTCCGTCTCTCTCCCCGTCTCTCCCTCCCTCTCCGTCTCTCTCCCTCTCCGTCTCTCTCTCACTCTCCGTCTCTCTCTCACTCTCCGTCTCTCCCTCTCCTCTCCGTCTCTCCCTCTCACTCCGTCTCTCCCTCTCACTCCGTCTCTCCCTCTCTCTCCGTCTCTCCATCCTTCTCCGTCTCTCCCTCCCTCCCCGTCTCTCCCTCCCTCTCCTCCTTTCTCTCCGTCTCTCCCCTTTCTCTCCCTCTCTCCCTCTCTCTGTCTCTCCCTCTCTCTCTCCGTCTCACCCTCTCTCTCTCCATTTCCGCCTTTCGCTCTCTCCGTCTCCCTCTCTCCCTCTTCGTCTCCCTCTCTCCGTTGTCCCTCTCTCCCTCTCCGTGTCCCTCTCTCCCTCTCCGTCTCCCTCTCTTCCTCTCCGTCTCCTCTCTTCCTCTCCGTCTCCCTCTCTTCCTCTCCGTCTCCCTCTCTTCCTCTCCGTCTCCCTCCCTCTCACCTTCTCCCTCTTTCTTTTCCCATCTCTTTCCCTCTCTCTCAGTCTCTCTCGTTCTCCGTCCCTCCAGTGTCCAGTTCTCCCTCTCTCTGTCTCTCTCGTTCTCCGTCCCTCCAGTTGTCCCAGTTCTCCCTCTCTCTGTCCCTCCCTCTCTCCGTTTCTCTCTCTTTTCTCCCTCTCTCCGTTTCTCTCTCTTCTCTCCCTCTCTCCGTTTCTCTCTCTTCTCTCCCTCTCTCCGTTTCTCTCTCTTTCTTCTTTCCCTTTCTCCGTTTCTCTCTCTTTCTTCTTTCCCTTTCTCCGTTTCTCTCTCTTTCTTCTCTCCCTCTCATTCACATTTAATTGACGATTCTGCACGTCTCTGTGCAGGTGGGGGTACCAGCGCCGGATCAGCAAAATTGCAATTGAATGTTCAAGTTCCTCTTTCTTTTTCCCTTTCTCTCTCCGTCTTTCCCTCTCTCCGTATCTCTCTGTCTCTGTCTCAGTCTGTCTGTCTCTTCGCTGCAGTGGCGTAGCGTCAGGCGACGCTGAGATGCTGAGCATCCCCGTGTATAATATTAATAAAGAACCCTAAATACTGTAAATCTGTCAAGTGGTCCGTTGAGCGAGACTCGTTTTGTATTAATTTTAATTTGATTTCCTATGATTGAATTCGGCGGGTTGTTGAAGCTGGCCTGTGATTGCTTGGAAGCTAAAATGCTTCTAGCGTCTGCCGCGAGATTGCGACAAGCAATGACGCATGTGCAGATCACGAGGTTCCCCTCTCCCCTCGTCGCCCCTGGCCCAAAGAAACCCGACTGGTTTACGTTAACATCCACTGCGGAAAGAAGCTGCTTGTTTGTGCACGAGAGCGCAGCACACTTCAGGCGGTCAGTAAATTCTCTCTCTCACTTGGGAGTCCCCGCTTTGTCATGGGCACAAACTATTGAAATAGTGCCTGTCTACTATTTCCTAATTAATATCCAAGAAACTGAATAATTCCTTAAATAGATTACATATTATTTTAGTCTGCAATGTATAAATTAACAAGTTGTCTCTTTGCCATTCGCGTATAAGAATTAAAGCTGAGCCATTATGATGTGCTTTCAAGACATCGGCAGTCCTGACTCCTGTGAGGATTTTGTGGGAAGCGCCTACACAGTCGTAAGCAATCGAGATCATGGAAGTAGTTCCAGTGTATTTGCCATGAATTGCTTTCGCCTGTGAGATGAAGTAGTTGATAGTGACATTTTGTGTGTCATTGTTGAGCATCCCCAAACGTGCGAGTCACGCTACACCACTGCTTCGCCGACCCTCTCATTCATATTTACCTGCTGATTCTGCACTTCTCTGCGCAAGTGGAATAATATTGAGAAGCGTCGGACCAGCAAAAATGCAATAGAATGTTCAAGAAGATTTCGTCATGTAGATTTCGATGTGAAAAACGTTTCTTTCAGGTCTTCGGTCTCAAAATTTTAGTTTTTAATGCCCTACAACGCTTCTTACAGGAGTTGTTTACGACATAGTTTACCGAGTGTAGCAGGTTGCATTTGCACGAATACCTAGTTTTTTTTTATCCTTCAGCCCCATGTAATGCCATTTTTTCGATATTTTATTAGTTTCTCTGCTAATCAGGACGGAGATGAATCCAACAAAACAGAAATAATTAAAATTGATTCAGGACGTTCTTGAGTTATAAATGGTGTAATTAATACAACTTTGTTTTATATATATATATATATATATACATATATATATATATATATATATATATATATATATATATATATATATATATATATATATAGAGAGAGAGAGAGAGAGAGAGATATGTATACAGAGAATACTTTTTTCTTTTATGCATTTTTTTATAAAATCTCAATAACCGGAGGTAAAGTGTTTCTCATATTTATGTTTTCAATATATGGATGTGACATTGTGTATTAATTTGGGAACAATGCAATACTATATTCGGCAATACACTATTAAAAGTTCTTTTCCTTCACTGTTCCTATTTTAAGTTGGTTTGATCTCATTGTTGTCTCTCTTTTCATGTAATGTAGGTGTACCGTGAAGGTTAAAAAAATGAAAGGTGGGACTTTGATATTAATTGTGCTTTTATTTGAAGTGTATTTTGATTTCCGGTGTCTGTCTCCTGGTGGGGAACTGATCTTTTCGTTTCCGAATTCATCGAGAAGAGTCTAAGAAATGTCTCTAAAACTGCTGTTTTTTTTAGCAACTAAAACAGCGATTGAGGAGTCTTATGGGAAAACGCGAATGGGGGGATTTACAGAATTATCAGTATCTCATTCCATTCCTCTAGGGAGACAAATAGATTAACAGAATTCTTAATCGTTCCCCCTAGAATATTTTTGAATAATTCAGAAAAAAACGTGTTCTAGATCCGTTTCAATGCACCTAAGAGGAACATTGGTGAAACGCTGGGAATTATGAAACTCTCTTTCCAGCATTTACATGAATCGTTACGACTTGATTCGTATGATTAACAATAATTAAATATGATTTTCTAATAAAACAAAAATTTAATGTACAAGCCGAGCAACTAATGTTTAAAATTTATTTTTATTATGAACTTGCAAAACTGTTTAACATGAAAATGCGTGCTGGAATTGCCACTCTTAACTATTTTAAAATATGCGCTGTAGAAAGCACCTCCGCTCACGATGGAAAGCCTAGTCACAAGGGTTGTTCTGGATGAGGTCAAATACTATTAGAGGCAATATAGGGCAGTTCCCCGTTCTTCCAAGCAACCCGAGGAAACAAGTTCCCACCAGCGTTCCTAGTGTCTGAACCTGGTATTTCAGCACCAAATAGAAACGTCTTATGTGATTACGGAAGAAACATAATTTTTTAAAATATACCTAACGAATAAGTAATTATTTTTACCTATTCTCCCTGTGATTTAATTATATTGAAGGGCTCAAATTAAGGAAAATTATAATGTACAAAGTGATGTTTCATTTATTCCAAGAATAAAGTGGTTACAAATGCAGTATTTTTCTTGCCTAAACACTTCTACTGATACTATTTGGTCTTTTCCATTTGCTCCCTTTAAAAAGCACTATATTAGTACGTTGATACCCCTGCTTTCATACAGCAGTTAAACGTTCTTTAGGCTATTTCCAGATCTTCCCTACGCGGTGGCATGTGAGCCAGCCTTCGGAGGAAAGCAACATATCTAGAGCAAGGACCGTCCAAGAGTGATCTGTGATACGTTTCGTGTGTGTCGTCAAGGTGTAAACTAGTGCCTTCTACAGGTTGTACCTCCTCCGCATTAATCAAAACAGTCTTGCATTTGCCTGGCGCAATGATCATTCGCCCCGCAGGCCCCAAGGGGCCTGGGGCGATCTCCGCCTGTCAGTTGCTCATCGCTGCCATCGCACTCGCAGCCCCCGCCTCGATGACGTCACCATCCTTCACTTTCAACTCTTCCTCTGGGCCACTCACCAACAATCACCCGCAATCGGAAGAGGATTGAGAGGCAAAATCCAAAATCCTCGGGATTTCGCCTTTAATATTGCCTTGCACTGGTCCATCCTAATTTGATTTTAATTAAACACGTTGAGCTCCGAACAGTTGCATCTAATGACATTGATATATTTACATCATGTCCTTAATTAGAGTGATGTATTACGTACCGCGTGTATTATACACAAAGTCCGTTATAATCTATAATACTAATAGCTAGTGATTAATTATTTCACGGCTGCTACAATCAAGTGGAAGGGCGCGGCGTTTATAAGCGCATTTCTCCTTTAATTTTCGTGAGTTCCCAGAGCACCTGCGCTCGTGTGTCATGGCTTCCTCGTAGTTCCGCTCCTCGCCGCAGATCGGCGCCACGAGCGAGATCTTGCGACCGGGTGGAAGTGGGTTCTACGAAACGCCGCTAGGGCGCAGATGTTGGCTGGTGATGGGGGTTGGTCGATGTGAAGGGAAGGTGGTAGTTGGGCAAGTTCGCTACAAGAGGCGCTTCGGAGAGGGTGTGCCCACGAGATAGTGAATTTTAGGACATACTTGTCTCAGAGAGCCCATGTAACTGAAATGAGATGACGTCACGTGTTTTTTTTATCGGATGGATGTGTCTGTAGTGTAGTGGTTCAAGTTTTGCTTAGAGGGCGTGCCTTTCATTGCCCCTGATTGGTAGCGTTTGTTTTTTCAGGTCACGCACTCAAAATTTATTTAATATATCCGCTGTATTCGCGTACGTCTAATAAATGTATATAAATGCATATGCGTATTCCAGTACCTCGCAAATAAATAGATAATGGATTCGTAAAAGAAAATAATTTATGAATTGCAACCAATACATTGAGGGAATTGTCATTTTCGTTGGCTGTTTGTATATAAATAATTTTTTTAATGATTCTTAGTCCCATATTCTTCAGTATCTTCAGAGAATTGAAACATTGAAATTAAAAAAACTGAGGATGTAATGACAGAATAGAGTTATTCGGTCCATCTGTGATGATTGTCCAATTTTGTGAAAGGGTCTTTTCTCCATTCTCGATTCATGATAATGCATATTTTTTGTATATTTTGCTGCGTACTAGAATTGCGGAAATAGATGATTATCTCGAAAATAGTACCGAGAATTGCATATTATCTATCAGTAGCATAAATCATAATGTATGATACTTTAATCTTTCCACTTCTATTATATCGATATATTCTGTCGCCAGGTCGTCCCATTCAAAGTCTTTTTTTGTACTGTAGTAGATAACGTATGAGCAAACTGACAAAATTGAATTTGAAAATATCTATACAATTTGCCTCGTCAAATTCAAAAGCGTAGAAGAAGGATTTACCTTCCCTCTTCTCAAATCTACGCCATTATTTTGGTGAAATGGCGGGGAGTTATCTTTAGAAGATGCTATCCTTCCTTTGAACTTCCCTTCCCTTCTCTTGTATATTTATTTATTTGTTTATTTATATATTTGGTCAAAACTGTAAAAAACTGTATATGACGTGTGGGGAAAGACATTATCTGCGCACATTTTCTTGAGGCCCATGAATTTTAAAAAATGAAAAAGTAGAAACAAGAATTTAGAAAATAATTATTATTTTAAAAAAAATAAAAATTTGAAAAATGTTTGGTCCCGAGTTATAGAAAAGCAATTTCAACGGTAAATGAACTGATTTGTTTGTGTTTTTTTTACATTGCTAACAAAAAAGTAGTGAACATTAATTCTACTCCTATCATTACAAGCAAAAGGAGTGCTCAACAAAACGTGCGCACAGTGAAGCTACATTTACGTCCAGAAGCAAAACAGCAGGGGCCATCTCAGCATTTGCTCAATGGATCAGGGAAACTGGACAAAAACCTGATCGAGATGAGGGTCATTGACCCGGAAGCTGAATACATTACTTGTTACGGGCGTATTAAATATTTTTTTAAATGTGTACAATACAAACGTAAACTAATTCATTATATATCATTGTCTTCGAGATGTGCACTGATATTGTAGTGACACGTAACTTTGCTTAATTTTCTGCAATGATCGATTTGTATGACGAAGTGTGGCTTCTCATTACTATATTTTTACGGAAGCACTGCGGGTTTATACAAAATATTCTTACATTTTAGTGCGAATATCAAGTGTATGTGTTGCTAAACGTAAGAAAATTATTTGTATTGAAGTAATAATTTTGAGTGGTTTGGTAATTGGTTTAGTTGTAATTTTTAACTTGTTGGGTTGTTGCTATTGTAGCTTATAGGTTAAATGATTAAATGAAAATCATGAGGTAGTAGTATCGCGTTTATTTGTGAGCATATAACTGTAATGAAATGATATTGATTGTTTATAAAACGTTTTTCATTCTGTATATGTTATCGACGTACAGGAACCTAAGGAACGAAAATCCATTATTTAGGGTGGACATCCGTTGCAGATTTAACAGACAGTTATAAACATTCGAAACAAATGGGTTACATTTAAAGAATAGTGCTTCAGTAAACTTATGTCAATAAATATCATTTTTTTGTAACTTTATTTATGATATCTGTACTGATATTTTTCTCATAAGATGGTACTGCAAAAACGTATTGTACGACACACAGGTGATAACACACTAAAAAATATTAGTGTGGTTATAAATCGTCGATATACGGTGGTTTACAAACTTCAACTGCGTGTTGCATTTGCTGTGAATCGGCTTAATGCCATTAATAACAAATGACAAACAGAATTGGTGATACTCTACCTTATATCTCAACTTCGTGACATTTCCGTTGTTTCAGCCCTGAATAGCCTTAAATTGCAAACGAAAGATTGCATTTTATTATAGAGAGCATTACGAGTAATGGGCATACAGTTTTGTCATACATATGCAGCATACAACAAGAGCAATGTAATAATTCTCTTTTTTCTACTAAGCCTAATAAGGTGAGAATGTAAAAAAAATAGTGACGTTCTGAAGATTCAGATTGTATAACTATCTCAGATAATTGCACGAAAAAAAATTAAAAATAATCTTTAGAGAATAATAGATTATTTTCTCGTGTACTTAAAACATTTTTTCGAGTATTATATTTCAAAACTGTAACATTTTCCAACAATCAGTATCCAGTCTTCTCTGCATTCGTCAAATTCTGAAAGTTAGAGTGTGGGTTCCAATGTTCTCTCTCAAGTTACGCTTTTGATTAAGTTTGTTAATGACGTTTGAAAATTATTATCCTTTTAGACATGATCGTTTTTTTCTTAAACATTTAAATATCAACAAAAAATAAACCTTGAGTACGAAACTTTGTTGTCTAAAAACGTCAATAAATACATGGATGTGTCTAAAACATGGCATTGATGCCGCGTCTCCATCATAGGCCGATATACACGGATATAGTTTTCGTGTAGATTCTTCATGTAGTCTAGACTTTACGATTTCTACATGAGAAAATCATGAACATGTTTGTAATTTTTCGTGTAGAAAGCATACAGTTTGACTCCAGCGCCTGTAGCGGCAGAATCGTTCATTAACGGTAATCGGCCATGTCGACTTTGTGGTTAGGTGTGTCAAGGTGCGATTGTATAAAATTATATATTGTGATGAACTACTTCTTTCCTTTTCCCCTGCCTTCCAATTTTTATTCTCTATGCCCCTCATGGTTAATTAATACTAAATCAAGATCACAGCCAGAATGCACGCACAGAAATACCATCTCGGCGGGTACTCGGACGGTGCAATTCAGTTGTTTCCGCTAGCCCCCCTGGCGGCGGCTTGTGGCGATTCATGCAGAAAGCGTACATACCGTGGTATGCACTACTTTTTGGCTTTTATACGTTCAGTTTGAGATCTTGACGTTTCTATACAGAAACTGTACGAGAATCTCACGAAAACTGTACCGTGTATATCGGCCTTATGAAGAGAAGCGGGATTGATGACGCACAAGGAAGAGGTATCGTGGAGGCGAAATGTTGCGTTGGGCGCCGCCCTCAACTTGAGCGTTGCCGGCGCCTCCCACTAACGAACTTCATTAAGCGCCTCCGCGGACGAAGGGGGAGGGGGGAGCGGCGCCTGGGGCCGCCTTGATATTAGCACCCGCCCCACACGGCAAACCACACGCCGCTTCCACTCTCGCCCGCCCTCGCCGCCGCTGTTCTCCGCGCTCTTCTTCTTCCCTTGCCTCTGCTACACGTCGGATCTGCTCGCAAATTCCACAACATTGTGGTCGCGTTACTATTTTTGTTTTTGTTTTTTTAATTTTCAAAACATACAGGATGACCGACGGAACCGGAACTTTTTTAAACGAGCAGTACTCATGTGTTTTTTACGAAAAAAGCCATTTTATTATACAAAACTCTTCAGAATGACATGCCATTTGGAATGCATATTATGAATGGAATATGTCGGACAAGTGGTGTCCACTAGCTTGAATGCACATTTTCGGCCTTTGCAGAAACGCGGTGTGTGTGCGGTTCCAACATCTCACGATCAATTGCTGCCACTTGATTGCCTCCTTCAGATCGGGCAAGGTGCGGGGCTTGTGTGCGTAAACGCATGGCTTAAGATGTCCCAAAGTTTAATTCACGCGAGTGTTTTCGTACAGACCGCTGAAGGCTCCGAGTCAGCATTTTTAACATAAGCGAACATACGGTGCTCTACAGTCCACTGCTGCATAGCTACTGAAATGTCATTATATAACAAGGGAACTGATATCTGAATCCCCTCCCTACCACCGCTAGCGGCTTCGTACTAACCATTTGAAAAACATCCGGTTCCCGTCGGTCACCCTGTACTTGCGGTTTGTCTTTTACATTCGGATCCAGATGCGTTTTCCAAGCCACCGGTTACGGGATGGGCAGCGCGTCGCACTTCCCTGTCATTTACGCACATTGGCTTATTTTTATTCGTCCGTCCGTCGTGCCAAACCTGTGTCCGGATGGAATGCTTGTCCACTCAAGTACGGATATACGTGTATATCTCCAAACTGGTTTTTCGCAATTCTGTAGATACGCATACACGTATGATGCCGCCTCCGTTGTACGGACATCACCACCTGCGCCATACCCCAAGCGCTATAGGAAAACACAACCCTTTCTGCTACTGCGACGTCGTCTCTTCCGGCAGTACTATGTTGCTGCGGATACTCCGTGCTGTTGTGAATAGGTGGTTATAAGATCATCAATAGCATCTACTCTTTTCGTAAATTATTTTCATTTTAGTTACAACTTCCCTCTTAGTCGACTTTATGATATTGCTTTTGCAGTTTGAGAGATAAGTTGGCAAGTTTTATTAGAACTTCCCATCTATTTGCAGAGGAAGGAAAGAAATTGTAAAGCATTTAAAGAAAGACCGAGGACTCTGTCTCCTGTGATAAGTTAGCAGCATTTGTGGCAACTGAGTTAACAGAATGTACTGCTCATTGCACAAAATTTGGCATCATTTGCATCTTTAAGGATGAACTCATTTCTTCACGCTGCCTATGGTCGACCTGTTATCATAACACTGCCTTCGATTATTTTACATATCTATTCCATCATTTTGTTGTTTACGTAACTTACGTATAGTGCGATTTTTATAACTTCTCCCCTCAAGGCCCTTCTTCACGATGGAATATGTCACTGTATTTTGCATCTTTCTCATTCGTGCCGCTAGATATTGCATGATCGCGACCGTATAAAGCAGTTCTTGCGATCGTGCGGCATCTAACGGCAAGAGCGAGAAAGACGCGAAATGCCGCGTGATATTTCCGTCGTGGTCATCGGGGCTTGAAGATCAGAGTTAGAAAACTCGCACTATAGTATATAAAATTTCCTTCCTCCTTTTGCCGCTACACGCTCACACTGTCTTGCTACTGCGACGGCGTCTTCTCCGCCAGCATGGGGCTGCGGCTGCTCCGTCCTGCGGCAGCTTCTTCCAGAAGCATGCCTCATGCGCCGCATTTGCATGGCAGATTGTGCCTGCGGAGCGCGAGCTCTGCCTCCTCCGTCCCATTGCACCCCCGCTCCCCCCCCCGCCCTCGCGCCGTGCCTAATTAGCGGACGTTGTGCAGGGCCCGGCGTAATTCTGTAATTACGCAAGGCACAAGGGCGCAGCGGCCCGGTCCCGCTACGCCCCGCCCCACGCTGTCCCGTCCCGTCCCGCCCCGCTACGCTTCACCCCCCCCCCCGCCCAGCCCCGCCTCTGCCCCCCGCCTTTGACCCGGCCCAGCCCCTCTTTGCCCTGCTCCGCCCACGGCCACACACCGCGTTCTGCCCGTCGCGCCCTGCTTCCGCCCCACTCCGCCCCCGCCCTACCCCGCCTAACCCCGTTCCCCACCCCACCCCACCCAACCCCACCAACCCCCTACCACCCCGCCCATTCTTAACCCATCCCTCCCCGCCACGCCCCCGCTGCGCCCCGCCCCCTCGCGCCACCGCTGTCTGTCGCGCCGCGTCCGCCGCCGAGCCCGGACAGTCTCCTCCTCGAATTCCTTGCGAAGCGCAATCCGGTGCTCATCTGTCCCCGAGATTGCTTCTTCCCTTCTCCTCCCGGCGCGGCGCGGCGGGCGCGGCGCGGCGCGCGGCCGCTGCCGCCGCCACCGCCTCCTGGAGACGCCGCTTTAAGTGTTTGCACCCGCGCGGCACCGTCGTCAGCTCTTAATTCGATTCCGAGGCGGCGGCGCGGCGGGCGCGAGGCAGGGGCTGCTGACGGCAGCGACAGTCGCGGGAGCCGCCCCGCCCACGCCATGCCTATTATCCATCTGACGCGGGATGTTCTTATTTGGGGTGTTTATATTAATTATATTTTTAGCATTCTGTTAAATGATATTATTACAATTAATAGAGTTTTTTACGTTTATTGTTGTGTTATACTCGTATCCTGTAAGAAGATAAGTCGTTTACAATACGACTGTAGTTCAATCTAAATTAAAAATATCCTATATTAAAAAAAATCAGATAAAAATGTAGACGTGGAGGTGGTCGGGCTTTACAGTAACCACAAATTGAAGATTGTCGTATAGAAATTGGAGTTTAATGCTTCAGTTTTGTCATTCCATAAATTTGAAGCGTGTCTTCAACGTGCGAATGAAACTTCATGTTCCTTTACTGAAGAACATATTTTTTCCTTTATATAGTTATATGAAATTTAGTAGCCAATTTCTAAATGCAGCTGTATTATCATGATCTCGTTGTGGACAATACTCTACATATTCTCAGTATTTAAGGTACTCAACCTAACCATTCTATGAAGTTACTTTGATTCATTTTGATGTTGGTACAATCAACTTTTCAAAAAAATGAGTGTTTTGTGTGTGTGTGTGTGTGTGTGTGTGTGTGTGTGTTTGTAAATAAAGCAAGGTCATTACTTTGTTTCGCTCATATGACGTCCAAACGCAGTGAAATTGCGTGGCGTCTTAGGAATAGGAGCTTCTGCAAGCCGGCGTCCCTTCGCTCACCCGTCGTCGTCGTCGTCGTCGTCGTCCGCCCGCCCGCCCGCCGCGTGACGTGTTCCAGTATGTGTGGCATTTCTCTTTCGGTGTTTTTCCCACATTGTAATGAAACCGAAATAGGATTAGAGCTTTTTAATCCGTGGTCAAGTGAAATGAGCGTGTTGCCTTGTTGCTCGTAACTGATCTGTAAAATACGCCCCTCCTCGCGATATAAATAGGCCACCTCGAAAGAAAATTATTTTCATTCGAGTGAATTGTATGCTTTCTCAGGCAGGTCAAAGCTGCCCTGCAATATATATTGTGTTGTCCTACTTGTAGCTTCTGCAATCGAATGCACACCTTAACTGGGAAAAGTAGTACTTCAATTTCACAAATATTTCGGGGATTTCTTGAGACCTGAGGTATACACTTTGTTTTAATATGATGCGTTTACTTAAGAGGCCCATAGCTTCGGAAATACTTTCCCCAATCGCAGTTTATAGTACTAATTTGATACATCCAAATTCGAGAACTCCTGTGATATCACTAATCAAAACTATAGAAAAATGTGATTTAGCGATGTAAATGACATCTGAACATCAATAATTGACATGGTAACTTCTACTTGTTTACCGATGATATTTTTGTTTCTCACAGTTGAGATGGATGCGGTTTCGGTGTAAGATAAAAAACATCGCGTCATTAGGAATGGTGTTTCTACCTTACATTTTTTCGTAATTTTAAACTTATTCTTCTTATAAATATCGGGATATTACTTTCAAGAATTTTCATTATAAGGTATTCTTTGTTTTAAATACTTTGTAGAACGATACGTTTCCATTGAAAGGAGCCAGTCTAGTTGGAAGTGATCACTGTCGTATGCAATATTCCACTCGATAATTTGAGCAATGTCGTTTTGTTATAGCTGTCAACATTTGCTCCAAAACCTGTACAATCCTCTGCTTTCCGCCCTCGAAACACTAACAGAGTCAAAATGGCGCATGTTACATTGTAGTTATTCTTGACTTCGGAAGAATCTCCCAGAGAGGCATTGGTGTGCGTTTCGTGAGAAAAAGCAGAGCGTTAATGTTTCCTTTTTTTTCGAGAGCGTTGGAGCACACGGTAGAGGAACGGACGGTTCCATTTGGTTCAGTATTGATTCTCTGTGGAATTCGTTGCCTCCCTGCTCGGATGGGAGATGGGACGCTGTTGAAGTTAGCTATTGAATTACGAATTATTTATCCGAGTTTCGCTTTGAAGGCTCGTACCCGTTCACCCGTTTCTGTCGGATGCCGTTTTCTCTGCGGACAGAGAATTGTGTTGATGGCCTCTGAAGCGCAAAACAACTTTCGGCGATCATATTCATATTTAGAAATTAATTTTTAAATGTTCCCTTTCGGAATTGGTTTATCTGTATCCTGTTTCAAAACGGCACCAAGGAAGCCAAGGCTATTATGTTTTTAATTTCACCGAGATTAATCATGATCGGAGGACACGATCTGTTTTAATTATCAAAATTAACGTTTCGAAAATGATTTTTTTTTAAATTTTTTCTCACTTCGTAGAACATAATCAGTTTCAGCCGTTAATACAATTTTGGTATTTGGAGATTAGAAGCGAGTAATATAAAGTAAAGAGAATATATTCTGTAGTAGACTTGTAATTCGGCAACTCTCAGCATATACATTTTTTAACATAATACAAGTTAACCAAATTAAAACTGGTTATATGTTTTTCTGAATTTCTTTTTATTTAAAACAATTACTGGAACCAGGTCCAGAGATTGGTGGAGACTATTTGAAAAGGATTTCGGTTTGCTCTGAGGGAGTGAAGTTTGTCAATATACTAAAATTGCAAAGATGAGTGTGTAAGATATATTTTTTCGCTAATAGAATAAATTAAAACTTCGTGAACCTGTTAAAAATCTTTCGTCTGCACAAAAACCAACCCACCGAGAAAACATCACTTCGCCTGCAGCGCATCTTCTGTTTTTGGCAGGCGATGACAATCCATTTCCTCGTACGCAATTGCTCGCTTGTTTCTCCGGCGCGCGCCCAGAAGCCGTGTTCCCATGAGCGATGCTTGTCGGCGGTCTGCACATGGTGGCTGTGGCCCGCCCCGCCGCCTTGGCCCCCGCGCCCCGCCCCGCCCGCCCGCCCCGCCCCGCCGCCCGCCACGCCGCCCGCCACGCCGCCCGCCACGCCGCCCGCCACGCCGCCCGCCACGCCGCCCGCCACGCCGCCCGCCACGCCGCCCGCCACGCCGCCCGCCACGCCGCCCGCCGGGCGTTCGCAGGGCGGCCGCAGGGCCAGGCGCACGACGCGTGACTGATGTCCGGCGACGCGAGCTGCGATTCGCCGCCTGCATTATTGAATGGGGCGAGCAGCGCGCGCGACTCAATAGATGCATTAAAGATGACTTCCCCCGTTTCGCCCATTTATCATGCCGTAACGGAATTAATTACGCGCGTCTAAATTAATCTATAACCGAGACTGGCTGCGAGCGCGGTCTCCGCCATCTCCCCCGGCGCCGGAGGCTGCGCCGTCGCTGCCCGCGATCGCACCCACGTAAATAAATGAACTCGCCAAAACAATCGCTGCGCCCTCCGACGCAGCCGCCGCACCGCGCCGCGCCGCGCCGCGCCGGCAGACCTCCACCAAGAGGTTCCGAAATTCGCCGCCAGATGGAGCGCGAGACGTAGTTGCAGCTCTCGCATCACAGATAGCATTGGCTGACGCAATATCGAACTGTTAATAGTCCTTTCGCGAATTATATCATTCGCTCGAATGTAAAAAAAATGTATCATTACTAAATTCACTGCCGTATCGTCTGTTATTTTATTAAATTTCAATATAAGCACATTATGAGTTATAGTAGTTGTAAAGTTATGTTATTACAACGTTTATTATGTTCACTACTATAGCTGTGGAATGTAATTTAAAAAATCCTTGTAAGCGATATGGCATTGTAATATCAGATAGGAATATTTAACAAGAGTGTAAGTCGTTGGTTAAGTTTGTGAAAATGGGCTGCGATATTCTCACAGTGTTGGAACGAATGCATTTGTTGCTTTAATAATTGGTATACATGTGTGCATTAAAATATTGTGTGTATAATTTTAAATGAGACATGTTATGCAACATTATGAGGAAAAAAATGTTATCGCAAATATTTCCATAGAAAATAGTCAGGGCTCGTTCTTAGATTGCACAACCCCCAGATAATCGTAAAACATTTATCGTATGTTAGGAATATATATTTTTCATTTAGTAACACTGAATATTGGAGATATTGTAGCAATATCGCTGTACATGAAGAGCGTCTGTCGAGTGACATCTCTGGTGTCTGGTTGCTAACCAGACAGCGCACTGATGTGACGTCACTCTTACGGACGTTAACATTGCGAAGCATGACTGGCCGTGCGTTCCTACTCGTCAACATTGCGAGGAATCAGTCTTCGTTGCGTTTTAGTACTGCAACTGTTTCCAGTAGGATTACATTGTACAGCGCAGGGGACCTCATCGCCAGTTGCACTTGAGGGATTCGGGGGTGAATATGAGTTTTCTGACCTCTTCTGAATCTCCCTGTATATACTTATCTTAATTTTATAAATTTTCGCGTTATTGAAGTACACAAGTTCATTCATTTTTGATAGCATTGAATGCAATATTTAGGATGTTTGGCGAAATTATTCTCATTTGATATTAGGTTCGTTGATTTAAAATGTGTATTTGATGAGTGCAGTTCTTTTTGTGGAAAGATGGACATTTAGAAGCAATACCTCTTTAAGAAGTAAATTTATGATTTTCTTCATAAATTCACTAAAAGAAAGTATATATTCGGGGAAAATTACACATTTTTCATTATTACAAACTGCTAGTTAAATTTTAGAAGTAAAAAATAATTACTCGTGCATTTCATTGTCACCAACAATAACGGCAATAAAAACAGCAAATTTTATGAAATTAACTAGTGTAAAAACGTCTCCAAACAATAGTGCGTTTTTGCAAAGAGCTGGAATGTGGTCACTGTACTTTGGAATTTTGGCCGATTTTGGTTTTATATGAATGATATTAGTATTGTAGGCTTAGTGCCGAACTAACACAAAACTCTGGCTTGCACGGCCGAAGTCAGTGTTAGTAAAAGTTTCCAGACTGATAGTCCACGGCCTACAAGCCCGAAAACTTTACCAATACCCTAATAACTTATACTCTAAACTCTAGTGTTCACTGTGAAATCAGTGATAGAGCCATGTGCAATGGACGTGATCATACGAGTACCTGGCATGAATTTTACTCGTAAAATCATGTAAGCAATGTTGAATATAGACTTTTATTAAGCTTAGATGTGATCAATTTACACTAGTTGCTTACGTTTTATTATATTTTAGTGTTCTGAATTTTGGGAATTACATTCCAGCTATTCTATGGAACTGCAACTCTAATTTTTGGGGATGCACCAGCCGTTACTACCAAAAAAACTCTCGAGAATGGCTTGTACTTTGCTATAAAAATATACTTAGTAAAATAAAAATTTGCGTTTTGTTTTCACTTACAGTGTGATCTCAATGTTATGAATTCCCTTCCCGTTTTATATTGCGCTTACCCTCATATACAATCACGTTCTCTAACTATGGAAATGTCGAAGCATTGTGGTAAAAAAACGACGCTTTGATTCGGGTTCCATCGTAAATAACGCGGTGCAATTCTTTTTGTTGGGCGGGCGCTGATATGTAGATGTAACCTCCTTGGGTATTACCCGCCCATGGAGCGGCGCACTTCGGATTTACGGTGTCCTTTCTCGCCAGTCTCTTAGGCGCCGCGTGCGCAGCGCCGCCATAACTTATGGGGCGCGCTGTTCGTCTGGACCCCATTCCGGGCGGCGCGGCGCGGCGCGGCGCGGCGCGGGGGCGGGCGGCCCGCTTTACGACCCGGGCGGCTCTAACCGGGCAATTTTGTTGCCCGACATTTAAATTGAATTCGCGACGGAGTGAGTCGTAACGGGAGGCGCCCGCGGACTTACGGGCGCAGTAACGAGGGTGTAAAGTGATGCGCGGGGGCGGGGCCGGCGGTGGAGGCGGCGACAACGCGACATTCGAGGTACGCAGAGGCGGTTGTGACGGGCGCTGTCGGTTGTCATGGCGGAGATGGCGTCGACGCTTCGGCCGGCTTAGGTGGATCCGGGCCGCAGGATTTGAATTTGCACTAGACTTGTGTATGAACCTTCTTTAGTTTGCCTCACTTTGGGTAACAAAATAGCAGATTCTCTCACTCAAAATATTAAATATAAATAAAGAAAATTCTGTAAAATTGCAATCATTGAAATAACTACATGTTATGATTTGACAATTCATATGTAACCTTTGCCTAATCTACATTTATGTTTACAAAACGGCAAAATTCAGCTCCAAACTCGTACGTCAATAAACCTTGACAAACAACACAAATATGCATGTTCTGACAAGTGCAGCGTCTCAAGAGGTCGGAATTTTGTTTCGAGACGAGTTATCAGCTGTTCCTTGAGTTTCCGGCGCCGTCATCACTGACCAATCAGAGAAGTCTAAAGAAGCCTCATTCACAAATATAGTGAAAATTCAAACCATGCCTCCGGGTCTCGATTGATTTCAGTACCTCTGACCGGAAGGACCTGGGATTCGAACCCAGTCAGTTTCAGGATGTTCGACACTAGGCAGACAGCTTGGTTGAATTCAGCCGCTGTCTGGAGGAGAATTCTATCACCCGGCTGCTCTGATCGGTAGTTTTCCGTGGTTTCTCCGATCAGCACCAGGCGAATGCCGGAGCAGTACACTAACTGGCCACTTCTTCCTTGTTCTATCTTTAACCCTTACTTAAACACTCACACGCGTCGAGAGGCCAGTCGTAAGCTTAGACCTTGCCCCGGCGGGCGGGGATGCCACGCTGATGGGAGAGACGTCTGGTTGGCGAAAACTCGCAAGCTGACGTGCAGGTCGGCGCCTCCCCGCCATCTAGCGGGGAGGGAAAAAAAACGCTACTGCCAGCGATAAACATGTACTACACTTACGGGAACAATGACCATAGCCATGGACGCGCCCGGAATCACTAATCAATCGATAAAACAGAGGTGCTAATGAGCTAACTGAAGTATACTTCGGTTTTTCTTTCTTGGCGCACGGGGGGCGGTGTCAATAAAATGGAATATCTCACAGTATTTCGCGTCGTTCTCGGTTGTGCCACTAGGAGTCGTATGATCGCGGCTGTATCGAGCAGTGCTGGCGATCATGCGACTCCTGACGGCACTGCGGAGAACGACGCGAAATACCGTGAGATATTCCATGTTATTGACACCCCCCCGTGCGCCAAGAAAGAGAAACCGAAGTATAGTATTCGTTTCGATGAAGGAAGGCATCGGCTGCCAGATTACGTATGGCGTTGAGAATGCAATGGTGGAAAGTGCAGCAGTGGAAACGTAAGTGGAGACTTAACTTCGCGCTAGCAGCCTCTCTTCGATTTTCGTTACCTCATTTGCCCAATGCTATTTCTGTAGTAAACTTCACATCATCAGAGAGAAATTGCCTTGGCTGTGTTTCCAACAGTACACAAATACCTTTTGAAATACTACGGATTACGGAGCTACGATCCTGTTGTTTTTTGAGGATGAAGTAGAAGCTGGGTTGTAACTTGATAATATTCCAAAATTGAAAGTATTAAATTGCATGGATGTATATTAATCGCAGTAAGGGACGTATTAAGCAAGACATTTAAATATTTTAATGTGACTGGGAATACTCATGAAAATAATTTTGTGCGAAACGTTCGTTTGAAACTTGCACTTAACACATGTGTGAGCCACAATTAATTGAATTTTTGTGATAATGTAATTTCTCTCCTACATCAACAGCTTTTGTTAGAATTTCTTCTCCAGCCACTTAAGGGTTGAATCGTTTTAACCCTTTTTATCTGTCTTGACGAAGTAGGTACTTGCTTGTGTGTATGAGGATTAAGGTATTTCGATTGTTGAAATGTTTTCTTCTTCGTACACGTGAAGAATAGTGAATTCTTCGAATGTGGGTAGTTCCTCGCAGAGTTTATCTGCACCCACAAGAAAGGAGCGGAGTGGAGGTAATTTAGTGATCTGTCTGCCCGCCCCCTTTCCCCCTGGCGCCGCTCATCTAGATTTGATGACCGGGTCGATGTCCCTCGCCCACCACCCTTCATCTGTCCGCGGACGCACTCCCGCCGGTTGGTTTTTCTTGATTGGTTCATCTGTCCTCTCGCGCGCGCTCTCTCTCTTGCGCTTGTCTTCCCCATGCTTCTGTCATCTCAATTTCTTGATCCAGTGGGGCCAATTTTCTCAATGGTAATACATTTTCAGTTGATCTCTGATGGTAATACGTTTTGTTCTAGTAACTTCTTCGATATCCAAGGTTCAAGTGTTTTTAATTAGGCATATCAACGTCGGAGTTCTCTAACTCTTCTCAGTGTTGCAAAATATAGCGAGCCAAATACTGCACATTAAAAGATATGATGTAATTATGAATTGGAGTTACACTTCGGTTTTCCTTTCTTGGCGCGCGGGGGGTGTCATCAAAATGGAATATCTCACGGTATGCCGCGTCCGGAGTGCCGCCAGGAGTCGCATGATCGCCAGCATTGCTCCATACAGTAACGATCATGCGACTCCCAGTAGCACAAACGAGACGAAGTACCGTGAGATATTCCATTCCATTGACACACCCGCGTGCGCCAAGAAAGAAAAACCGAAGTATAATTCGTAGGGGAATGACGAGGAATTCCTTGTGGGAGAGTGTGGGCTGGGGCTGCCGGACGGGGGCGGGGGCGCGCCCGCAGCCCAGCGGAGCCGAGGGCGAGGGCGCCCGCATGCCCATGGGTCAATATGGGGCGGCCGCGGGCGACGGACCGCGGCGCTATCTGACGGCCCTCGCCACCAGCTCTGCTTCCCCCCGTCTCAGCACACAGGCGCCGGCGTCGCCTCCCCCCTCTCTTTCTCACTCTCTCTCTCTCATTCTCTCTCTTTCTCCCCATCTCCGTGGCACTGCAGCGCCTCTGACCGAGAGCTTCGAGGGCTCGAAACTTTACGGTGATTTTCGCATCTGGGCGCAAATCTAGGTCGCCTTCGCCAGCTGCCTGGAAGAGAATTCTAGTTATCCGTGGTTTTTTCCATCAACAATAGGCGAATATCGTTGCCCTTTTCCCTCTACCCTTTTCCCTGACAGAAATCAGCTGTTGACGGTTTCTTCCAATCGGAAGCTTGAACGTCACCATAGTGACATCACTATAGCGAAATATATTGGATGGCAGCGAAACAGCTGATTCCTGTCAGGGGCACAGATACAAAAAGCGCAGAATAGATAACCGCCTGAGGAAAAGCTGACCGCGGGATGCAGTCGGCTACGCCCGGCGACCCGCCTTCCCTCGCAGCTGCGGCCGGGCGCGGGCAGCGCGGGCAGCGCGGCGGCCGGCGCTTCGCTTAATTAGGGCGCAGCTGGAGGCGCGGGATCATTGTGCGGGCGCGGCGAGATGAGTGCGTTTATGAAGCGCCGTTTGGTCGTCGTTTTTTTTTAGAAGCGCGCTGTTTTTGTGCTCGCTCTGAATTAGACAGCTGCAGGTTTATGTGAGAATGCGCAGAAATGACATAATGATTAGTCATTTCGCTGCCAAGAAAAACGTTAAAGCCCGGTTACGGTCGGTTTTGCAGATGACAATCTAGTTTGGAACAATGTTTAACACGGCGCGTTTTGGACCTAACTGCATTAGTCGAGTTGTGTAAGTTACAAATATTAACAAGCGAGAGAAGCGGCCGGGAAAAACGAGGCAGAAAACTAACGCCCAGATGGAGGAGGGGGAAAGACTTTGGGAAAACCAATGTTTTCAATAAGGTGTTCGTTTCAAATGCTTAGACGCATGGTCAGCGTTAAAATTCCATGGAAATATAAAATACAAATACTGTTTTTAACTTACACTCCAATTTTTGTTTGACGGGTTTCTTTTTTCGTCGAAAAATTACTCGTGTTTCCTCTGTTCTTCAGATGATGTGGGCGTGAAATGGACACTTCGATGTCATATGAAGTGAAAAGATATCTCGCTATCGAAGCACAAATTGAAATGAATGAGAAAGTATGTGGATAACCTTCGCAAAATCGCTCTCTCTGTATTTTCGCTTTAGCTCCGTTTGCCCCGTCGCTGCCGACACCGCTGCCGCCGACGCCGCCACCGCTGCCGCCCCCACCCCCGTCGCCGCCCTCGCCACCGTCCCTGCCGCCGTCTCTGCCGCCACTTCCACCCCCGCCCTCGCCGCCCCCGCCCTCGCCCCCGCTGCCATCGCCCCCGCCCTCGCCCCCGGCCCCGCCCACGCCGCCCTCGCCCACGCCCCCGCAGCCCTCGCCCTCGCCTCCGCCGCCCTCGCCTCCACCGCCTCCACCCTCGCCGCCCCCGCCGCCTCCACCGTCGCCGCCGCCGCCCTCGCCTCCGCCACCGCCGCTCGCCGGCGCTGAATATGTGGAGCGGGCTTTTTGTGCGCCCTCGCGCGCCTCCGCTGCGCGCTGTCGGCTTTCATTTCTGCCGCTGTTCGTTTATTTCACCCCGAGCGTCCCGTAAACTCCTTTATTGGCGCGCGTACTGCGCGGACCTGCGGCCCTCCGGGGCGGCGCTCTTCACCCCAGCCCGCACGCCAAATCCAGCAGTCATCGACTTTCCTATCTCTTGGAAAGTTCTCTATTTACTTTTTATTTCACCGACTTACCAAGTTTATTTTCAAGTTGCTTGCTCGTCAGTTCATATTGCGTATTTCCCTCTCGTCGCTTGTCCTTTAGCCCTGGCCCGTTTTCCTCCACCGCACAGTCCCGTCCTTTTGTTAATTTGCTTTTTCCTCTCTCCGTGTTTCTTCCGGTAGCGGTGCCTTCCTCCGTGCTCCGCCCCGCGAGTGGAGTGTGTGGCTGGGGCTGAGGGCGTCCTTTCGGCCGTCCGCTACGTGACGAATAGTGGCGCCGTGGGAGCGGGGCCCGCGGCGACACGCCCATCTGCTTGGGCTTTATAGCGCGCCACAACCCGCGCCTGCCGCCGCCGCAACCGTCAGCGCAGCCTCGTCCCGTGCATTCGCTTTGTAACGCCGGCCGGCGGGCGGGCGGGCGGGCGCGGGGCGGTAGGTGGCGCCGTTTGCGGGGCGGCGATCCACAGCCAGCGCCCGTTGCGCGAAGCGGCGAACCCCTTTACGAGCTGCGAGCCCTGCTGAGCCGCCTCGCCCTCGCCTCGCACGGCTCTCTGCCACTCGGGTTATGATTTCTTTACGTCTCCCAATGAATCAGCGCTCTTTGCTGTTGTTGCAGCGTGACACCACTTCGCTTTATTCGGCGCAATATTAGTCTCGGTGGAGGGAGAAACCTCGAGTTTTTAAATTCTAAAGAGGACTTTTTAATTATAGACTGACAATATGTTCTGCTCTGAAGGGATATGTTCAAGGAATTTTTTATTTTGTATTGCAGACAACGTAATTACGTACGTGTACTTGCTGCTTCCACATGCTCATTTTCAACAAGATTATTGAGCATTTAGTATTCGAACACCATCCCTTCTCTTCCGCAGTGGCTTTCAATGTGAAGCTCCGACTGCGCTGTTAAGTTCTCTGTCAGAATTGGTGTGCAAACGAAAGCACGTACTGTCTTGGATTATTTGTTAAGGTTACATAATATTATATCTCTTAACATATGTTTGTTTATTTTTTGAAAAATTAAAAGGTTACAAAGTTTATTTCATGTTATTCATTGCATTTAGCTCTAATCATTCAAAATAAATTAATTGAAACATGAAGCCGTCTTTGATAAAAAATTGTTTTAAAAATTATCTTTATTTCAAGCAAAATTGTGCGAAAATAACTCTTATTTCTAAAGAAATGTGCCTTACTTTATTTAAAGATAACATTTCGAAGAATAGATTCCAATAAGAAAAAAATCTTTTTTTAATACTGTTGTAGGAAAATGATGAAAATGAATTAAACTTTTGAAACTTTCGAAAATTTAGTGAATTGAACGAAAATAAGATCATTGCAGTTCTTGTAAATATACTTTGCCTTATCTAGAAATGTGCATTTTGATGAAAATCCTGCCTACAGTTTACTCGCTGGTGACGAATAATTCGCTCGTGTTTGGGCAAAAGGGTATAAGTTCTGTTTCATAATTTTACACGAGAGGAAAAAGAAATGCATTTAGTGTAGATATTGTTGAATAATTAATCTTCAGATACAAAGATATACATAGGTAAATAGTATTAGGTTAGTTTAAAGTTACTTTCAAATAATTAAAGTAAATAGTTTTGAAATAAAAGAAAAATTACTAATACTCAATTAATCTGATTAAATTAATACTCAATTTTTCTGACATACGTCCTTTTGCCCAAATACGAGCAAGTTCTTGAACCGTTTACTGTCCAGTGTATGCCGATACGTTTCAAAGACGAGTATACTGCGATTTTTCTAACTTTGCTCCTCAAGGCCACTAAAATCCCACCTTCGCGATGGAATATGTCACGGTATTTCGCATCTTTCTCAGTCGTTCCGCTAGATTTCGCACGATCGCGACCGTATCAAGCAGTGCTTGCGATCATACGACTTCTACGGGCAAGACCGAGAAAGACGTGAAATGCCGTGTGATATTCCATCGCGAAGATGGGCTTTGAGTGGCCTTGAGGGGCAAAGTTAGAGAAATCGCAGTGTAGTGCGTTGAGAGAAGCGCCGGCGTGCGTGGCGAGGTCCGGCGCGGATGAAGGGCGAGCATCGACCGCGGCGCGGCGGGGCGGGCGCCGATTGACTGCGTAATGACTGTTAATTTCTCATTACGCGCTTGTTTAATTATTGCCAGTGCGTTAGGCGAGTCGTCGCAGCGCTGATTGACTTTTAACGGAGCCCTCCCCCCTCCCCTCCCTCAGCGCGCCTTTGCTCGCTCGCCCGGCGCGATCACGTGACGCGACGCGCGGGGGGGGGTCTTTCGGTCGTCCGTCCTCACCCACCCGCTGCGCCGTCAGTGCAGTTGCCTTCCGTCCTACGCTGCCATTATTGACCTTGTGATGCGGATTTTGAATCTTGGTCTGCCGCCAGCCTACAGTTATTTAAGCGCTTGATTCTTCGTTCACTCTTAACGTGATCCTGATATCATTACATCATCTTTTTTTTAAGCCAAATTGAAAATTCAGTTTTCTAGAGTGAGCTTCAGATGCTAATTATTTTTCTATGACGGTAATTGCATTGCTCAACTGTTACAGGATATTCTCTCCAAACTCCTTTAAATTTTAAAGAGTAAACAAGATTTTAAAGTGAATAATTAAGCGGGCATTGCTTTTAATACTCTGCTGTTAATATTTAGAGAAAGAATACGAGCACTGCTTATTCATATTGTGTGACCGAAGGGAATGTATAGATAACGATATTTCTGTTGTAATAGTTTCCATATTATGGATAAGATTGTGATCATTATATTATTTTGAAGAAAATTTGGATTTGTAGAACTTCTGAGAGTATAGAACATTATCGGAGAGAAATCACAATTCCATGCATTTTTGCTGATACTATGACTTTTCAATGAGTGTATCGTAGTTATCGCGATTTCGCAAAAGTGTCAAAGCATGGATACACGAAAATAGAGGAAAGTTAAACATGTTTATAGTGTCAGATGCACAATAGATTGTGCAAGTGAACCCTATAAAAATACTTCATTATTTTACTTTTAATCACACCTTCATCTAAATTTTCACCGATTTTTACGCTTTTGATAATAATGTCACGTGCTGATTTTATAGACGTTATTCAACGCGTAACACCAAACTCTTAAAAGATACCACACAACTTCATTTGGCGCTACAATCTGAGGTGGATCTTGGCCTGCTCAAGTATTTGACTCTACTCCTTTCTGTCTCTTGCTTGTTTCTTCCAGTTCTTAATATCCATAATTTTTAGGTCCTGAAGCACATCGTTTTCCTATCTAATTCTCGGCCTTCCTTTTTTTCGAGTTGCTGGAGTCTTCCAGCTCGTGATTTGTTTGGCACTTCTGGTAGCATCCATACTTTCTAGATGTCCAAGCCAAGCTATCCTTCTGGATTTTACATCTCTTACAATATGATTATGTTGTATTATGGCTTCTAATTCCTCATTTGGTTTTCTTCTCCACATTTGTCCATTTACTTTGGTTGGCCCGACATTTTTTTCTGAGAATTTTCCTCTCGAATATTGCTATCTTTTGCGTTACTTGTTTTTTAAGGACCCAAGCCTCGCATCCGAATGTCACTCCTGCTTTTTATTATATTATGTAGTCGCATTTTTTTACTTTGTGGACAGGATTGTGAAAGTGAAAATGTTTTTACACTCGTATGCCCTGATTCCAACTGCAATTCTTTCTTTAATTTCTTCTTCGATCTCATTGTGAATGTTTTCAATCGTTCCTAGGTATTTAAACGCTGTGGCATTTTCTATTTCAATGTTTTCAGTGCAGTAACTATTTCAAGAACATTTCATATATTTTTTAAAATCAATATATGAAATGTTCTCGATACCACACATTGGCTTTGAATAAATCTATCAGGTAATGTAGACGGGAACATATTCAGAGCACATGAGAAATGTTCATTCAATTGCATTTCAGAAAATCTACTTAGTTATTTTACCTATTCTTCTTTTACCGTTTTATTATTATTATTTCACCGATGTTCGTTGACAGTATTCCCGAACACAAGCCTGGCTTATTCGAGAACGAGCTACTGTAAACGCATGTAAAATAGTGAGTAGTGTGGTGCTTTCTTCCTTTGTTGGTGTGAAAAAAGCCTTTAATATTGTCTGTAACAAATATGCTGAGAATCCTTTTGCATACCTCGTTTAATCAGTGGATTCCAAAAAGTTTCCTAGTGTTAATAAAGTACGAGTCGCTTCGGTGCATATCGACATTTAGTCAAGTGGTAGTTGGCTTGAAAACCTCTCGTGGCGGCAGCCACGCGGAAGGGCGTTCAGTGGGGTTGAGTGCAGTTCAAACGGGAATCAGGCGAGGTTGCGCCCGCGAGAAGTTGTTGCGGTATTGGCGATAGCAGCTGTTGCCATCCAAGACTAGCAGCCTCGAAAAATCTGCCCTACATGCAGTGATTCGAGATATCTCTGCCCTAATTATTTTAAACTACGCGAGTGGATGTGGGATTACCTTCATTTTCTTTCTCTTTGTTCTCACACTTTGCTCTTTGATGAAATGTATTACTTTTAAAATTTTAACAATTTATTGAAAAAAATATTTTTGTATAATGTATTGCGCTCACATATCATTTATAAATTTATGAATGGTTTGAATATCAAATATTTTTCAATAACATCTAAAATCAGAATAATGAAAATGAACATAAAAATTAAAAAAAAAAAAACTTGAAAATACTATCTAATTGAGAATAAAGGCTTCCACTCTATTCGTTAATTTTTTCCATGTTTTTTTCTCTTCTTTCATCGAACAATACCTCCAAATGCTGGAGCAGTACCTAAGAGACAAGTCACGGGCCGCTCGCAATCTTACCTTCCTTATCCTAATTTGTCTCTTAAAAACACTGACACACACACACACACACACACACACACACACACACACACACACACACACACTTAAACATTACATTACTTATCAGGAGAGCAATTGGAAGCTTGAAGTCTGTCCCGGATGGAGCGTGTGGTCGAGTTACACGCCCCGCTGGCGAAGATAGCTGGAAGAGGGGAAACCCGCAACCCGACGCCTAGGTCGGCTCTAGATCACATTCGAGCGGGAACAGAAAGCCTCTTCATCACGGAATATAACATGCACTGCACTTATGGGACTAATGATCACGGCTGTTGACGCGCCGGAAACAAAAAAAAAAACAAAGAAAATATCATCTGAATATGGCGATAATTCACAATTTCTCCGTATTCCGTTTAGTACACGCATTAATGTTAACTTAGTATTTTTCATTTATTTCGTTCAGTGATCCGACTTTGAAGTAGTAAGTAAATCTTGCAATAAAATTTTCCATTGGCTTTCGTACCACAATGTGGCACCATTTGTACCACAATATTGTTTTTTTTTAAGTTTCTTCTTGGCTTTCACCGCTTCCGAATTTCGCGACTCCCATCCTTTCTTATCAATTTCTCACTCTTTCCATTTTTGTTTTGCCTCTGAACGGGCTATTTTGGGAGATTTCAAGAGTAAATTCGAAGGGAAGGCATGAATCTCGTTATCGTAATACGTGACACAATGCACAAAAAGTACGTAATCACTAATAGACGCATGCACTACTGACCGTTATTCGGAGTGAGTTGCTGCGTGAATTCGTCCGCCGCGATTTCCTCCGCGCAGGGAAGCCCGTGTCCCGCTCTCGTCGAAACCGCGAGTGCAGTGCGGTATTGCGGAAATTTGAAACAATTTCCGCGGAGATCAAAAAGCCACCGCTCGCCAGTGACGTCGTGCTACAGCGTATTGTGGTCGCGGCGGCCTGCAGGCGCGCGCTCGTTGCGCTGCCCTCGGGCTTAAAAAAAGCCACCTGTCAATCGCGACGGACGGCCGCTTTCGGCGGTTCCACCGCCCGGGCGCATACCGACTGCATCCCGCGGTCAACTTTTCCTAAGCCTCCCCCAAGAGGCATAGCCCGACTGCATCCCGTTACGTTTCCTTCCTTGGTGGAAGGATTCATTTCTACGTTTATCGTTGTCCGCGTAGTTTAACACTGGTGGATTGTAATTGATCCACTGTTGTCTGTTTTCGAGAAACATTTGCACGTCCTTCCACGTCCCGGGTACTGCCATCGTTCAAAAACCGCACTTAAAAGTTTGTGGAAACAAAACTTGAAACCACGTATCACTAGTATCTTCTTACTTCATTGACTTAATATACACAATTCCGACGAATCGTCCATGTTCCACAGGTAACGAAATGTGAAAGGGGATTAGCTGGGAAGCGGGAGATTTGAGGGAAAACTGACCGCGGGATGCAGTCGAGGTAGTATGCCTTCTCAGGTAATGAAAAGTGAAAGAGGAATAGCTGGGAAGCGGGGTGAGGGAAAACAGGAAGCGTGATGCAGTCGGGCTACGCCTTCATAGGTGACGAAAAGTGAAAGGGGATTAGCGGGGAAGATAGGGAAAGGGAAAACTGACCGCGGGATGCAGTCGGGCTATGTCTTCACAGGTAACGAAAAGTGAAAGGGGATTAGCTGGAGAGCGTGGGAAAGGGAAAGCTCACCACCGGATGGAGTCGAGCTCTGCCTTCTCAGGTAACGAAAAGTGAAAGGGGATTAGCTGGGGAGGGAGGGAGAGAGAAAACTCACCAGCGGGTGCAGTCGGACTGTGCCATCTCAGCTAACGAAAAGTGAAAGCGGATTAGCCGGGGAGCGTAGGAGAGGGCAACCTCACCACGCGATGCAGTCGGGCCATCTGCGCATCATCTCCCGGTGCGAATGCGCGGCCGTCGCGCGGCGCATGCGTATGCTGTCCCCCCCACCCCCTCCCCGAGAGGCGGAAGTGGGCGCTCCTTTTGTGCGCGCGTCCCGCCGCGTATCGCCGGCGCGAAACGAACGGCGCGCGCCGCCGGTGCGCGGGCGCCGCCGGCCCCGTGAAACGCGACGCATAAAAGACGCCGCGGAATAGAAACCGGCTGCGCGGGAGCGGCGGCGGAACGATCGCGGCGGGGCGGAGGAGGGGGTTGGGGCGCCATTGTGGTCGATGGTGATAGGGACTGTAGAGCAGGTAATGGTGGGATGGAGAACGGATATTGATGCGGGGAGAGCGGGAATGTGGGATTGCGGAATGGAAAAGGCTTCGTAGCTGACGGAAAGAGAAGCCGTGTGAGGGAAGGGAAGATATGGTTTATGATGTAATACAAGTAGGCTAATTGAACATTCTTTGAATGAGTAGCTATTGTATTCCTTTAGAGACTTTACGCCCATCAGGAACTCAGTACATGAATACCTGTTAGGATCTGATTGAAGTGGGGGGGTAGAAGTTAATTGCTTGGTCTCTGGAGTGATCAAATCGCACTGAAAATGCTGTAGCCGAGTCGGCTAATCATGACAGAGGATAACAGCAGGTTGTGGAAGGCGAGCTAGAGTGATCACGACGCGCCCTTGGTCAAGATATGTGGCGGGGCGGCCGTGACAATGGTTGGACACGAGCAGGAGGCTTTGCACTTGTTTTAGTGACGAAACAATAATAGATAGGAAATAATGAAGTTGATAATAGTCGTATTACTAACCTATTTTTGTAATAAAACAGTCATATTAAATTGCCAGATTATTTAATTTTGAGAACTTAGCAGAAAATAATGAAGAATACTTATGAATAGACATTATTGTGAAAACATCTTGATGTTAGTGTCTGGAAGACGACGTATTCTGTACATGTTAAGAGTTTTTGTGTGAACTCTTTTGCAGTTGAAATGTATTGACGTGTGAAATTACTGAAAAAGATGTAATAAAAACATAACATGTTTTGTTTTACGTAAATTTTTGTGTCTTGATATTACTATTTTGAAAACAATGCAGCTATACTTTTTCAAGTTCTATTCTGAATCTTTCATCCGACTAATTTTGTTGAAACTTACATGAAACGTTTGTATTTTATTACAAATTCTTAATTTCGCATTTTAAAGATTTCGTCCTCCAGCTTAATTTCTGATTAACGTATATAAAAATCGAATGTTATCTCTAAGGTCTGTAATGTTTATAATGTAATTCACAGTTCTTCAAGAAGTGTATACAAACTGCCCTTATTGTATACAATGTTTTGATTTTTGTTGTAAGATTTGCAGATCAGATAGGGAGCGGGTCCAAACGTACGGAGGTACTCAAGCACACGTAAACACATTTTGTTCCGTTTGTTGTTTCGACCACCCGGAAAATCAGACAATTCTGGGAATGAGGAGGCAGCAGCAGGGGACAGAAGCGACTGCATAGTGGACTTCGTGGATTGGTCGCCAAGCGTTTCTTTACCTTCATTAAAGGGCGAGAGCTTTTTCGGATGAAAGGCGGCTGCGGGGACGCTCTCCTGCACGGGGCGCGGATGGCTCCCTCCCACAGGCTCCGTGCGCTCGCCAAGTCGGAGAGCGAACGCGCTTCGTCGCATCCGCGTTAAAGAATTCAACGACCCTCTCACGTCCCCCGGCAGTGCCAGGTGGAATACATTTAATTCGGGATTTTATTAAGCTTGAGAGGATTTCAACAGTGATGGACATATCCGACTGTGCAATACGTGCGTTTCAGGTGGATTATTTTTACTACTTTCGCATTCCCGTGGCGCCCTAATGCCGGCGCGCTCTCACAATTAAATAATAATAATAAAGCGGCGCAGCAGAGGGCGTTGGCGGCAGCGGAGCCCGCGCGGGCCGCCGCGGAACAAAATATTTCATGTATTCTAATTTCCCAAAAGAACGGGTCCGAAGTTCCGGGGCCCCCGGGGCGCGGCGGGCGAGGGGAGGGGGCAGCGCGGCCGAAATCCTCAGGCGGCGGGAAAAGTAGGAAAGAAATAAACTTTGCGACAACAGAAGGGACGAGAAGGGCGCAGGGCGGGGCCGCGGCTGAAGGGTTTCGGCCCCGGAGAGGGAGGTGAGGAGAGGGGGAAAACGAAAGTTGGCCGCAGCGGGGCGGCGCTGCCCGGGGCGATATTGCGAGCAAGTTTTGATTCGTGTCGCCGGGTCAGAAGGTCACTGAGCGAGGGCTGCGCGGGCGACGCGATGGGCGGCGGGCCGGAGCGGGACTCGGTGACACGAGCGCACTGGTGCTGCTCTGGGGGCAGGGTGACATCCTTGGGATTCTGATGGGACTACCAACTGCACCCTGCGCGCTACATAGGCGTTGGAAAGAGTATTAGCGTCGGATAATTAGTGAATGGCCAGAAAACAATGCCATTTCAAAACAAAATGGAAAACGAAATAAATAGAAGATT
Source organism: Acheta domesticus (assembly GCA_031308135.1). Classification (NCBI taxonomy): domain Eukaryota; kingdom Metazoa; phylum Arthropoda; class Insecta; order Orthoptera; family Gryllidae; genus Acheta; species Acheta domesticus. Next base: position 242,669,504 of record JAHLJT010000631.1, read on the forward strand.
ATCATCATTAGGGACGGATTTTCAAGAAATTTCTTTGTTTTTCTGTTCACTTTAGAACAATTTCTTTTAGCTCTGACATTAATTGTATGTCATGACAAAACGAAATGACCCGTTTTTATATGACACTTTTTGCATTTTTTGTCGATTTCGGGTAATAAGTCATTTTTTTCCTTTGTACGTAATTTTTAAACCATTTTTGCTTATTTCATCAAATTAATGTCGTTTTAATAGTACTTGCTTCAAATGATATTTACACGATGCAACTAATGTTCTCCACAAAATTCCTAAGTAGCCAATCCGATTTCTTCGCTCAGGAATTGTAACGTCAGTCGTATGTAATCTAAGCTTCCTGTGATGCCTATCAGTGCCATTGTCTATTCGACCGATTTCGCGATATCTAAAGACAGAGATTTTCTGGTAAAGAACGGTCGAAAGCAACAGTTTTCAAGCTGAGTTCACTTGAACAAAAGGAAGAAGCCTCGATTACGTCACTAAGCTACTTCAGTTGTCCATCTGTATTGGTTTTAATCAAACTTTTGTCATTTTTCTTTGCTTTTAGGGCATGTTTAAAACATTCTAAGAGCATTTTATTGATGATCTTTGGCGATGTTTGAGGTCATCAAAATCCGCCCTCTGATCATCAGCAAGGGTTAAATTCTGGGGTCTAAAATTCATCGTTATGAATAAACATTTTAGACGAAAAAACCAAAAGAGAAGTCTTGAATACAAACACTTCGTCACTTACAACGCACGAGCCTGGTCCCCCAGTGCAAAATACCAGAATAAGATCACGGTGTGCTAGAGAAAATGAAAAAAAACAAATTCTACACATAACCCTTGCTCACAAGATAAACTCGTAGTGCGACAAAATGGCACAAATTTCCTTGCTTCTTTTGTTTTACCCTCTTCTCAGCTGCCAAAGGCGCCTAAAAACACTTTTTCGCGTTTTGTCATGTTTTTCGGATCCTTAGTAATAGAATAGAATTATTGTCTAATAATATTATAGATGGGTAAAATCTCCTTCTATATGTAAATATTCATTGGAAAATTTGTATCCGGTTTTATGAAAATTTTTGATCGTTTCAGAAAATCCTCATTTTGAAGCTCATTTTCTCCCAAAACTTTCGAGACACGTCATAAGAAATTTTGAAGCCATATTTCAATTTGACTTTTAGGGTCCAGTAAAATTAAGAAAAAGTTTTAAAAAATGTGTTTTTGGAGCCAGGGAATGGCAGCTGACGAGAGGGTAGAGCAAAACCGAAAAGTTAAGGAGGCTCAGAGATAAGGAAACTACGTAAATAGTTCTAGAAAGTCGTTGCTTTTCTGCAACACTCCTAGTTTCTTAATAGAGTCAAAAGTACATGGAATGTAATTGCAATGCGTCGGCCAAAGATTATATTTGCTGATTGGTTTTTAGTGCAGGTTTCCCGCTACTACTGCAAAATTTTACTTTAATTCATTCTTCAAATCTCTAACACGAGTTTCTAGAGAACTTTGGGTTTGTTTTTGAGTTTTTTCTGGTCCTCAGGAAATAGTGCGTGGTAGTTCATTAATCCAATCCGTTAATATTTTGTTTAGTTTAATTTTGCGAATTCTAGTAAGCTATGGAGTTCGGTATGTCTGACAATTGCACACCTGCGTGCACATTAACTTTAAGACACAAAACGTCTGTTTCAAGTTCCGTCGTACATATAATAAATGAATATTACTACTAATTTTAATCAAAGAAACGCTGGAAATTCTCTTATTAGAAATCGAAGAGCCGACCTAAATGGCTGAGGTGGCTGAGCCGACTTAGCGCTTCGGTTCGAAGGGTCACGTGTTGGAGGCCAGCCTCGGGGGTGGTTAGAAGTTTTTATTGATTGTATTTTATAATTGCATAAAGAAAGGTTCCATTCATTATAGGCAATCATGTGATAATATAATTCATTAGACAAGGTTGAAGTTTGTACATAAAACAAAGTTGGTGTTTGTAGAACGTTTCAGAGATCTATTTGTCTCCATCATCAGGTACGTTTTGGCTTATATTGGATATAAGCCAAAACCATAAGCCATAAGCCATACCATAAGCCATAAGTTTTATGTTTAGTTCGTGGAACGTAAGAAAAACAAACGAATAGAATTGGGGGTGGTTGTTTGTTCCTTGTCTCGCATGTACGTTTTCTCGTAGGAGGCTTCGCGTTCTGCTGATCCCAAATCAGAGGAGCACGCAAATGTGTTAGTGTCTGGTGTATGGTCAAATATGCGTCCCGTCGGGACGTAAAGGCGTAACCCGCTATCGCCTGGAAAAAGCCCTAGGGGAAAAAATCAGAGAAAAGACTGAAAATGGTGTTGAAGAATTTCCAGTGCTGGAAAAGCCGTAGCGATGCCTGTGCAGTCGCTGCAAGAGGCACGGTGAAAGATATATAGGTGTGTTCACTCCCAGTCTAAAACTGAAGCTTCTGTGAGGCTAGTTCTCACAGTTGTCGCATATAAGCGCTGCAATCTTTGGGTCTCATTTGGCAAGGTCGTGATTGGTCGTGATCCATTCGACAGCTCTGTGGCCAGCTGATTACTTATTTCATGTCAGCGATTTGTCGCTTCGCGGTGGAATTGGTCAAGTCCAAAGCGAGCAGTTACGAAAATGGGTAGGAAATATTATATAAAACTGTGATAATAGCCACAGTTTGAGATGCCATCGTAAGATGTATATATTTCAACGCACCGTACGGACAAGCGAGGAACTAGCCTCAAACTGGCTTCCGAAAATGTGCCCCAAAGGCGGTTAGTTCACACACCTATACAGGGTGTCCGGGGAGGAAACGTCGAAACTTCGACAATAGCCTCTTAAGACAATTTTAAGCATATTTTGTCTAATATACCACATGGATATTTCGAATGGCTGAGCCGCAGTAAGCACTCATAAGTTGGTTTGAAAATATGCTTGTTCGGGGCTACTATACACTTAATGTCCATGAGTGGACTGTATGAATGGACTGTATTGTTGAAGTACAGTAGTCCCGAAACCGGCACGTACGAGCGGCCACGCTCGTCCGTTGCCGTCCGTTGGGAGAATACGCGGAACAACGGATGTGAAGGCGATATGTGACACCTACTCAACGGCCGCGCTCTGCCGATTACGCAATTCAACTGTTCTGCCTTGCTTGTGAACGTATTTATTTCTGCTTTGCTGTGGGCCCGAACAATGCTTTCTAGGCAAAAATTTGCATTGTAGACTCATAGAAACACTGCAAAAATATGTAAATTGTTTTTATTAACAAAGGAAATTGATATATTTGTCCGCAAAAAAAATAACCCAGAAATAAAAAAGCACCCAATTTACACAATTCGACTGCTTTTTTATTTTCGGTTAAGTTTTCATTCTGAACAAATGTATTTATTTCTTTTCTAAATAATAAACAATGTACATGTTTCTGGAGTGTTTATATGCTTCTAAAATGCAAATTTTTTCCTCTAAGTCAATTTCTCAAACCAATTTTTGAGTGCTAATTGCGCCTCAGCCATTCCGAATATCCACGTAGTTTATTACACAAAATATGCTTAAAATTGTCTTAAGAGCTTATTTCCGAAGTTTCGACGTTTCCTCCCTGGACATTCTGTATACAATAACGGACTGGAATAAGTTGCCTGCGACAGCTTTGGAACCCTTTCCTCAAGAAGTTCAAAGATTTGAAAGTAAATTAACCAAGATATTTAGTAAGTAAGTTAGGTTAATTAAAACAGTTATTTTATTATTATTAATTACTGTTACCATCATTAGTATTGTAATAATTATTAAATGCATTACTTTATTAAATATATAATTATATTTTAACTAGTATTCTTATTGAAGTGTGGTGACGTGTTGTGAAGTGTACTGCAATACTGAAGTAGAAACAGAAGTGAAGTGCAAGTGTAGTGAAGAGAACTGAAGTGGAGTGGATGTCAGTGTAATAAAAAATCGTATATTTGTTGATGTAAAATATCTGTAGAAGACCACCATAAAATGTAGAATTAATGCGGTTATTGTTGTTAAAGCCTTTATTGTCATCATTGTTATCATATTATTATTATTATTATTAATATCACTGTCTTAAAATTATTTTAAGTTACATTGCATTTAATTCTTAATTATAATATGTAAATCTTAGTGTTGTGCCACCAGGTTGCATAAACCTATCTGCGGAAATGAATATCTATCTATATTTTCCACCGTGCAAGAGGGCACCTGCACTCTTTGGTGCAGCTGCCCGCGCGCCTCCCCAGGCGGTTGGCGCCGCCCGTACGTCGAGGAGGCGCTCGCTTCATTGATGGCAATTGTTCCGCCAAGTTTTTATTTCGTGTTTGCATTTGATGCGAATATACACTTGCAGCGAAAAACTGTTAATTGAATGGTGGTTGGAAATTGGTTTCACCCGGTAGCTATTCAACGTGTTGCCTATCGAGCGTAAATATCCGTTTGCCCTTACTGAAAGGTAAAAGGCCATTCAAAATAACCAGAACTTTTGTCAAATAATTTTAACGAAGTACTTTTTTTGGTCAGAAAGAAAAAAAATTAAGAAAGAAAATTGTGTTAGTTTTTATTATTGTTTGCATAGTAATTTCTCGAGTGCTTTTAATCCCATAGCTTATTTCACTTAGTATTGATAATATGTTCTTTTTTTCAACATTTCTCTCTCCTATGATATTTCAATGACTCGATTCATGTTTAACTATACCATCACATTTTTGTATCAGTTCCATTTTTATCCGTCAGTACACAATATGGTCCCATAGGGCCAAAAGAGGTTTACACTAATAAATTAACGAATGCCCAAACATGATCAGTTTCCTTTAATATACCACCCATTACTTTTTAGTATGATTTCTTTCTATGGACGACACAAAAATGTATTTTATTTTATGCGTGATATGTTTTTTATTTTCAATATATAGAATCACTGTGTCGATTCTCACGAAAAGTTGTATTTTCTCTGTAAAGCATGTTTATATCCGTTCCGTCCAACCTTAATTATTGAGGTTTCCGGTTGGGGTAAGGATATCAATTTCATACAACGCAGTAATATATATTCATCAGGTGGCAGTATCAACAGCTCACTACAAAAAATTCACAAACAAATCATTTACATTACTCTACAACACTTTCCCAGATGACATTAAACTATTAAATTCGAAAAGTTCATGTCCCAAGTAAAATCTTTTCTGGTGCATAACTGTTTCTATACAATTCGAGACTATTGTGACGTACTGGACAAGAAGAACACAGACGACTGATTTGTATAGTATTCACAATATATTTACAATAATAAAATAAAAGATTATGATACAAGATTGAATCCCTTTGGCCTTTCGATTCTCTTAGCCGCGAAACCCCACGACCGTCTCTAGGCCTAGCCCAGTACCTCTGCTCGAGAGCATGAGAAAGCTACGCGAAGTGCGAACTGTCGGACATAGAGTCCCCGTAACTAGAAATGTTACATGGCCTGATGCCAACTTTGATCTTACACCCGAAGATCACGTGCAAGGTTGCACTGGAGATACCTCCCGTCTTTCGACTCTCTAGCGTATCCCGCGAGCGCATGTCGGCGCCGCAATAAATATCCCACGGCTCGTCCCCCACTCTACCAGCGGCGGGCGTCATACGGCTCGCTAGCCAGCCCTCTCCAGGGAGCAACCGTCATTACCTAGACTAGCGCCCGCGCGCGCCCTGTTGTCCAAGTTATTTTGGGACTGGGATTTTCCTGCCCCGCGCGCGCCGGCGAGGCGCCGCCGCGTTCCACCCCCATCCCCCATCCGGCTTAAGACTGGGATTTCCAAGCGAAACGGCACGCCGGAGCGTGAGTTACCTCGCGACGCTACACTATACCGAGCATCAAAAGGAAAGTAACATTAATTTTAACTATGCTAGTTAATGTAATTATTTATCATTTGGACTGTATAATTCTAAAGAACCTGTAACAAGTATTGTACCACAGCTTCTGGGTTCATGCCCCCCCCCCATCTCGATCAAGTTTTTCGTCAATTTTCCCTGATCCTTTGAGCAAATGCTGAGATGGTCCCTTGTTTTGCTTCTGGACATAAATGTAACGTCATTATTTGTGCACGTCTTCTGAATTTCAGTGGGAAATATAGTTATTGAAATTATTGTTTTCCATATTGTCGCGGCAAAAAGTACTATTCTTTTATGAAGAACATGATGAGGGTTAAGGGCACAAATTTACAGCTAATTTACATTTGAAAATATATTTTATTATATAGGAGCGAATATTTTTATCAACAAAACTTGAAAAAACCGCTCTTCGATCACAGAATTATGAATTATGAAAAATTTCACTTCTCCCCATAGCTCGTCACACACAGTTTTAAACTGTTTTTGACGTAAATAAATAGAGATATTTGCCTACTGGTGGCAAATTTATGGCGTTTCCGCGGTGCATGTTTACGGCCGGTTGAGCCCGTGTGGACGGTGCGTAGCACTCCGTATTTTTCCTCGGGAAGCGCGCCGTATTGCCTGCGGCCGGCGCCCGGCGCCTCGCCCGTCCCGGCGGGAGGGTCACCTGCCGATCGCCGCCTGTTTACGCCCCCGGCGCGGGCGGGGGCCGCTGCGGTTTTCCTCCAGGGCCGGCGCCAGCCGCCGCCCAGGGTGCGGAGTTACGACACGGCCGGCGCGCCGCGGCGCCGTCCCTCGGCACATCCGCGCCGTGTTGGGGCGCCGCGTGAGGCGCGCTGCCGGCGCCGCCGGAGGGGGAGCGCGTGACACTCACGGAGAGAAATGTGTGCTTCATACAATCAGTCACGTATTATTGATTGGTTAAACGAAACCAAATCGTTTTTAGGGAATCTTACTACACGAATAATTGTGTTTACTATACGATCGCTTACCAAACGTATTTAGTACATTCTACTACATTTCTCTCAGTGTTGAAGTCGGCAGACGTCCGGGAAGGGAAGGCCAGGTAGCTTGTATAAATTATCATTGATTGATTAGTGATTCCATCAACTGTTAAGTTCATTAGTCATTTAAGTGTAGTACGTTTTTATCGGGGAAGATGGCGGTGATCTTCCCGTGCTTTGATGGCGAGTTCCCGCGCCAAACTGCACATCGACCTGCGGTATTTCCTCCAACTACGTATCTTCCACCCGCGGCGTTCCGCAGGGGCTCGGATGAGCTCTAAGCTTCCGACTAGTCTCCCGACATGTGTGGGTAGTGTAGTACATGCAAATAAAGGGTAAGGACAGGGCAAGGAAGAGGAAAGAAGGATCGCGCGCAATCCGTGGCCGATTGGTTTGCGTATTACTAGAGTTGCATTCGAATATTTGTTCGTTCGTAGAGTTGCATTAAGTAGTTGTTCGTTCCACTACTCCATTAAAGATAATAAACTACAACTGGTGCATTCTGAACGACAATACTTCATACGTAAAGACTCTCACGTATTTTCTTCTTAAATTTTCAATGTTCTCGTATCACTGATTATATTTTCAAGAATTTGAGTACTATGCCTTTTCTTTTTATTTTATATACGTTCTAGGTACTTTACAAAGAGAAATTATTGATTACTGCATCGGAAAGTAGCGATTTTTCTGTGGATTGTGAAGCTCTGATGTTGAAAAAGTAGGTAAATCTCATTTCTCTGTATGTAAATAATTACTTTGTGTAGTGTATACATTGTTAACTCAGAATCCAGATATTTGAAACTGAACAATCGGTTATCGCCAAAAAGGCTATCGGTCCGTCTGTAATCAAGGGCTAGCACATAAACCGTTTACACTATTTTCTCCAAAACTGATATTCCCCGATGGATCTGACCAAATTATGATTTACGAATTTGAAACGGATATGTTAATTTTGGGGGCTGCTGTGCACTAAGTCTCTACATTCTCAAAATACCCTCAGAAACGGTACCGTTTTTTAAAATTTATCTTTATCTTGGAGTAGAGAAAAGAAGTGCAAAAATGGCCCTGTTGTCGTTTTCGTTGAACTATGTGAATTTTCGAAAATTGCAAAGATTAAAAGTTTTCGTCGTCTTTGTACAACTATAACATTGAATGTAATATTGAATATTTCCTTAAAAAATACTCCTACAGAAAATAGCGCAGTTTCCATTTTCGTTGACTCCTCTGGATTTTGGAAAATAGTAAAAGTTAAAAATGATGCGTGAAAGAATGTTCCCTTGTACCTCTAGGTCCTTGTGCTCTAGGTTCTTAAAATATAAGAAAATCAACAAGAAATTCGTTTTATTTCACTTTGATGAGAGCCATTAAAGTGAGAAGGCTTATTAGCATTGAAGTTAAATTTGAAGGTGTAGGAAAATCATGGTGGTTTCAGTTTATCACTAGGAAGGCTTGAACATATTTGGTGAGGAAATGACTCTCCTCAACTCATCTTTCGTGTATTTTAAGGTAGCTGTACCAGATCCACATCAGAAACTTTTGATGTTCTTGCTAAATTCTGTTTTTCTTTTGTTCTTTTGCCATTATTTCCAATCTTGTGCTTGAAAATAAAATCTGTCGTTTTCTCCGTGGAGAATCGAAGACAGAAACGCGGTTAAAAACAATTGGCATCGATTCAAATTCCCTCTTGAATACTTCTTCGGTAACCTAAGTCTTGGACAGCTTTCAATTCAATAAACGAAAGAGATCATCCAATTTATTTAGAATATTTTCAAGAAAACGCATACCAGTGACGCTAGCCTTAATTTCGTGGATGATTTGGCCCCATTGGTCATTCGCAACAATCTGTGAAAGCAGCATGTATTTCAAATTATTGTCACCGAAGAATGAAGGAAAATTGCATATTTTGCAAAAACTGTGTTGGCGAAATTGCATGCTGTGGCATTTTTCAATCGCTTTTCCGCATTATCATCATAACTCCCTGCATATTAAGAGAGGCGTACAATTTTACGCCTTCTCGTGAACCTCTCTCCAGTAGATCCAGGGGCCGGGGAGCGTTCGTAATGTTTGAGCTGGGATCTCCCGCGCCTGTCGCTGCGAGCTCTTTGTCTTAAAACCACACCGCGCTTATTCAAGCGAGAACCTCGCGCCGAAATGGAGGCGAGATTCTGCGCGCGGGCACCGGCGGCACTTCGCCGATAGTGCGATGCATCACCACGCGGAGCGCTGTACATCAGTGTCACGTGACGAAGCATTCACCCCTATTCATCGCGCCACCCGGACGGACGCGGGGACGGACGGGGCTGAGCGAGACGCGAGGTTCTTTGGGAATCGTTCGTTCTCGTGGAAAGACGAAATAAATCGCCCGACGTCTGCACAAACGGGCCGGACGATACGTCTTGGTATCCTAAATGTCGTGTCAGAACTGCGTTGGTTTTGATGCAGACGCGGGGGAAAAAATGGACGTGTGCTGTGGGCAAAAGGAAGCAGGCGAAGACGTTCACGTACGATCTGCAAAGCGATTTGACAAATTGTCGAGGTCACATGCACCAGCAATAAGTAGCGCTGTAGCAAGGAGTAAAGAAAGAAAGTATATATCCAGACGTTTACGACTATGAAGCAAAAAGCGACAAAAAAAAGACTAAGCGAGTGGAAGAGGCAGCAAACAAGGAACTCCCCATTACCTGGAGGAACGAATTTTCGGGAATAGAAGAGTAGGATTAAGGAAGTTGTTGGACGATCGTTCACGTGTGTGCGTGTGCTCAGTTGCACTGTCGTGCTGGTGCCTGGCCAATTGGAGAGCGGGAGGGAAGGAAGGCGCTGGCGGGGCAGGCCATCTGGCGGGGGCGGGGGGGCGGGGGCGGACGAACGCGCGAGTGAAGGCGGCCGATCGATCTGGCGCTGAGAGGCGGCCGAGGCCGCTGGCGGGCGCCTCACCATTGCCCTTGCACCGCGTCGGCTGGTGCTCACGCTGCCCAGTGGAAACGGCGAGTTACCGGTTCGCTTTCTGTGGTTGTCATTTTTACAAGATCTCTTTGATATATTCTAGTTTCACGTCGAGTAAATATTCACTGTAGTAAGTACTCTAGTTTCACTCTAGTAAATATTCTAGTTTCACGTCTTCGTAAAGTTTAGTCGTGCGTTGGGTATGGTTGCATCGACTTTAACAACGCCGAAAAAAGTGCAATATTTTCTGAAATTTTAATTTTTTTTGTTAATCTCATTAACGTCTATTGTAGTAATGATAAGTTCGTGTTAAGAATGATAGTAAGTGTATATTCATCACATAATTACTTACGTGACGCGTGCGTTGTATGGCAATCATTGTTTTCAGCCCATGTGTGTTTTGTTAATTTTTACTTTCTCGCCTTTATAAAAGTATTTCGTAAAAAGAAGTTACGTAATGGTGTGCTGGAAACCTGCGAATTTTTGACAGAAAAAATCGCACCCTGGTTACGGAAAAGTGGGTAAATCTTGTTGCTACACGTAGTAAATTATAGTGATGTAGCCTGAATCCAAGTTTTGTGGTTCTTTGCCGAAAAATTAAGCAAAACGTCTGCCTGTCTGTCCGTCCGTCCGTCCGTCCGTATGTCAGTCTATCCGTTCGTCCGTCCGTGTATCTGTCTGTCTGTCTGTCCGTCCTGAGAACAACGCTACCGCCTAAACCGTTTAGCCGATTTTCTCCAAAATTTATGTTCCCCGAGCGATCTGAATATACTCGAGGCATTGGGAGTTCTAAGCGGATATTTTGATTTTTGAGGGTATTTTACATGAAGGCTCAAAAACATTTTTTTTAATTCTCAAAAATTACTCCATTTTTTTAACTATGTTCTTAGAGAGCGTAAAGGATGCTTAACAGAATGATATATGTCTCATGTTCGTTGAAATCCCTGATTTTTCGAAAATTGCGACAGTGCAATTTTTGGGGCGCCTTCCTACAACTATAATATTGAAGATAGATATTTTTTCCTTAACGAAATCTGTTGTTTAAAGATAGATCTGGAAGTAAGGTCAGGCCGTCAAAGCAGGTGTTGAGGTTTTTGAAAATATGAGTATTTTTTGTGTAATTTTGCGACAAACATAGTCCCTCGCCCCCCAATTTACTGCACTTCCTGAACGTAAAACGAATGGTAATGCTAGGTTGTTATATGCTAAACAACCTACAATTTGTATTTTATTTCACATTTCTGTGTTCGTTTCTTACTTTTGCAATACGTTTTTGTATGTTATACTATAGCATACGTTATACTGTAGCTTTTGTTATACGTTTTAAAATTAATCTTTTAGAAATAATTTAAAACCTATTTTAAATTGGGTCCCTTAATTGAATTAAATGTGAATAAGAATAGGTGGTTTCGCTTTGCTTAATAAATTGTGGATCCTTGTAGAAAACTAAATTCGATATACATGATGGTGCTAGGAGAGGTAGAACAGGGACGAGATGGAGGGACTGTGTGAAGGAAGACCGCCGAGTGGCTGGGGTCAGCGTTTGGAGGAGAGCGAGAGAAAGAAGGAAATGGAAGAAGGTGGTTATGGCTGTCATTGCCTAAAACGGGCTTGTAGAACCTGATTAGAAAAAAAAGATGTGGGAATGAAGAGTAATTCATGAAAAAAAAAACGAGTAAGGTTGATGAATATAAAAATATTATATTTAAGTATTATATTTTTGTATCCATTTTCATTTTCTTTCTAGCAGTTTTAACAATGCTTATTGAAAAAATGTGATCCCAGACGAATTACTGGTCATTGTTGCTAGTTGTAACCCATTGTTGTAACGCTGCACTGATAACAGAAGGCAATAATGGCAGCTGCCTTTTGTTCGCGTTAATATAAATTACTAATTTTATTTGTGGCAAAATAACCATCGTACATCGTTGGTATTCGCGTAATTTTTCGTGAATTGCGTAAATTCGCGTAAGTATGTGTGAAAATACGGGCGAGAAAGTACGGGCTGTTTTAGTACCACTTGTTTTTACTTCTGTTTTTCTGTGAAAATCTTTTTATTTATTAATTTAAGATCGCATCAACTATTAGGTCATTAGCGGCCACTATTGGATTTAATGTTATGGTATGAGGATGAAACGATATGGTGATCATAGGGGAATGATAGGGGTGATGGAGGATGAACATATACAACCATGCCCGAGGCGGGACTCGAACCCGCGACTCCTCCGCCCAACTATCTTAGCGATCTTCGCGACGGGGCCGACCTACATCGTCTTTCTTACATGCGATTCCATCAAGTTGGAAAACGGCAGGGTTACTACTGACAGTTTCCTTTCCAGACGCTAGTTGCGCTGAGAAGTTGGTGGCTTGCCACGAAATGTACTACAGCCCCCAGTAGAGAGACCTATGGCATCCTGCTCTGGAGAGTCCGCTGTCGCCATGCTCTCGCTAGAGCAAGTTGTGTTTCGACTCGAGGCCTCTGACCAACTGCTGGCTCCGCCCCTGCGGCTCAAACCCAGTGGTCTTGCTCCTTCTGGTCCATCTCACCGTCCTTTCCCGCTTGTCTTTCGCAAAATCCATTTCCTTTGTCCAGTTTTCTCTATTCATTACCATCTCGAGTTCCACGTAAGTGTGTGCGGGTGCGAGATCGTACCATGACCTGGCTTGTTCGATCAATTCCTTAATGCATTTCACTGCGTGGGTTTTTTCAACCACGGTTGCAACATTTTGCTTTGAGTCCACCAGGCCATTGCAATAATTCACGTCGTCTCCATGTGCCGGAGCGATTTGATCATCCTTCTTCTCCACGCCTTCCTTAGGCGTTTCCTTCTTTGTTTCCTTTCGGAACCCTCAGTACCTTGTCCTTGGGGGGTTGGGGGCTTGTTTGTACTGGCTGTGCCGCAAAGATCGCCCTCTCCCTTGGACTTGCATTCCTCTTTTCCTCGCCGTCCGCCTGCGATCGCTCGCTCCTTTGCCGTCCCGTCCCGCCGCCGCCGCCGCTGCTGCCATCTCAGCGGAGCGTGCCCGCGTCAATGCTTAATGCAGCGGCGGCGGTGGCGCCGGCGGCGGGCGGCGGCGACGCCCGGAAGCAGTTAGCGGGCGGTTACCCGCGTCATTACGCGCTGTTTACTGCGCAGAGCGCCCGGCGTGAATTTTTGATGAGCCAGATGCGCTCCTGGCGCGCTCCCCCTCCCCCTCCCCCGCCACCTTCCCCCGCCTCCAACCCTCGCCGCCGCCGCCGCCGCCGCCGCCGCCGCCGCCGCCGCCGCCGCCGCCGCCGCCGCCGCCGCCGCCGCCGCCGCCGCCGCCGCCGCCGCCGTTTCCTTCGCCGCTGCCTTCGCGCCGCGACGACGCTCGGCTGGGACGAAAGTCAGGCGCCGCTGTGCGGACTTCGACGTCGTGCACCGCCTTTCGTGGCTCGGGGCGTCAGTTGATGTTACGGCAGTGCCTCCGACCGGTAGGTCCTAGGGTTCCAGTCCCGACAGTGCCTGGTTTTTCGATACTAGCATCTCAGCTAGGTCGAATTCAGCTGCTGTCTCGAGGACAGTTCTAGTGGTCGGCTGCTCTAATGGATAGTTTCCCATGGTTTCTCCGATCAACACGCGTCGAATGCCGAACCAGTACCCTAACTAACGAGCCACTGACCGCGCGCGATCTTTCCTTCCTCTTCCTTGTCCTATCCTTACCCCTTACACATTTTTTCACTAACATGCATTACATTACTAAACCTGTCGGAAGTTTTTCGAGCTTGCCTTGGCTGGGGTGGTACCCCGCTGGTGGGAGATAACTGGTCCCCTAGACGACCTGTAGAACGGCAGCGGATCTCGCAATCAGCAGGGGAAGATCACTGCCACATCCCGCGATGTGCTACACTTACGGTATCATCACCTTAGCAATCAAACAATTAATCGACGTATCGACGTAGTTCAGGATTGTTCAGACACACTGCCCGCAGTAGTCCTTGTCATTGCTCTCGCGTTGGTGTAGCATTGGAGGAAAAGTAAGAGTATCCAATGTTACTCTTCTCAGCGGAAGTTGCGCCTCGTCACAAACAGTTGCGGCTGTGGCGCAGAGGGACTGTGTAAGGCTGACGGGGTTTCAGAGTAAGCAGGCAAAAGAAGCGAAGAAGTGAGGACGACGCTTCTAATAGGATTGCAGTTACAAAGGAGGTATTTTCCAATTTTGGAGGCAACAGCAACGCTTTCGTCTTAAGTGGCCATGAGATGCATTATGAGTGTAGAATCTATAGCAGTGACGACACATTCTTAATGTAATTTCTGAGTGCTGACAGTCTCCATTATATCCAATATACAATGCGTTATACCTTGGATTTGTACTTTCTCGTTATAATACATTCTTATGTAGTATAGAGAAAGTATTGTAATGCTACGGCGATTTTGCTGATGCCCGGGTTCTAATAACGAAAAAGCGGATAAAATATGATCGTGTATGCGGTAAATTATTTCCTCGAACACGTCAGTCCTTGTTTCAGAAAATCCGAAAAATGACTCCCAGTTTTTTTAAATTCAGATTTGCCCTTGGATAGCTTAAAAGACGCTTAAAATTGTGCAAGTCTCATTTTAGCTTGCAATCTTTGATTTGGGGAAAATTGCTGAAGTTCAAAATTTTTCGGGCGTCTTTCTACAACTATAACTTAAAAAAATAAAGATTTTGACTTAATTAAAGTCTATTCTAAAAATAGAATTTAAAAAAGTTGTGTACATTTTTTAAAAAGAAACAAGCATTTTTCGTGTAATTTATACTGGAAGACGATGCGTTTTATATAAAAGCCTTTTTCCTTTATTTTTTTGTACGGATATAGCAAGGAACGCTTTAAAAAATTTGTACAAGTCTCATTTTCATTGAACTCTTTAAATTTGCGAAAATTGCAAAAGTTGCAAATAATACGAGGAGTATGGGATATTGCAGCCCCAGTAGTTAAGTTTATGTTTGATTCCTTAATCTCTGAATTATTTTAAAAGTATTTGAGGTCATTTATACACACATTTACTCAAATACGTATCTGAACCGCCAAAAGGGCTCTTTGTTCTCATAAATCAAATCCTATGTTCTGTGAGTTGTGTGAGGTGGTGTATGTGTGTATGTTTTAAACCGAATTATCGTGTTCCCTCATGTTCTCGTCTAAACTTTGTTCTGACGTCTCTTTGAGTTCCTACCTTCTTCGTACATATTCTTCAGGCCGGCTTGCCTTCCTCTACTCCATCCGTTCCACTCGCTTTACTACCTAGGCCAGAATCCTTTCTCCCGTCGCGTGTCTCCATTTTGGATTTCCCTTTCCCCGATGTCCCCAGCGCAGCCTGCGTCGCGCGCTGGTGGTGTCGCCTGGCGGACGGAGGCGGGGGGGGGGCAGGGGCGTTGGCGATTCATCAAAAGACCTCTCGGCCCCACCCCCGCGCTGTCGTTGGCGAAAAAGCCGGACTCGGAGGCCGTCGGATAAACAGCGGCGGCCCCTCCCGTCCGAGGCGACGGAGGCGCTGTCCGAGATAAAGCTGTTTCGGCGGCCCGTCGCCTCACGGCGCCCGATTGGATACAAAGCCCCCCGGGCGTCGGGGCTCGTCCCCGGGCGACGCCCTGCCACCCGTTCTATCCCGCCGAGCCCCGCCAGCCCCGTGCCACCCCCATCAACACTATCCCCAGCCCCACTTCGCCCCGGCCTTAGCCCACCCCGTCCAGCCCCAGCCCCACCCTTTAACACTCCACCCCCAACTCCTCTCCTCCTCCCCCAGTCCCACAATGCCCCGGCTCCGATATGCCCCCAGCCTCAGTCCTTGTCTAGCCTTACTCCGCCCCCACCCCCTCTTCGCCTCCAGCTTTACTCCGCCCCCGACGCCACTCTTCCTCCTGCCCAATCCCTACCCCAGCCCCTACTCCAGCCCCTATCCCAGCCTCACCCTCAGACCTCCTTCCGCCTGCAGACTCTCTACGTGCCCGGCCTCACTCCGCCCTACAGCGCTTCCGCTGCCATCATCTTGGCGAGAACTTTTCGGTCATTTGACTCGTCTGATCCCAGACAAATATTTATCAAATCATGGAATTACCTTCATGGTCTGTTGTGTTTTTGAATAGGATTGAGACAGGTGGCACGCAGATTTATAAGGACATTCATTTCCATTAATCTTTCTATATTCGTCTAAATTGATACAACAACGAAATTTGAATATATTTATGTCGATGTCACTATGGTGACAGAATATGGGAAAAAGTTTGATTACTATAGTTTCTAACATGTTACATTAATGATTCATGTTAGTCTTATATAACTATGACTTGTTTCTAGGCCTACATCTCTGAATGAGGTGTTATTGAAACGCCGATGGTTCCTATAAAAATTGGAGGTGGCCACTTAATGAATATTGAGGTTACAGGAAGTACATATTATATCTAATTGAGTCGATTTCTATGAAATGTTTGTTTTCTGTAGCGCATTAATTACCATAGACAAAATACAACTTAAACAAGGTATTTAGAATCATTTGCTTCCTCTCGGCTAATATCAAACGTTGAGTTGTCTCTCTTTCTCTTAGTCGAGAAACTCATTTTCTGTCCTCCGCGAATCAAACAGGCAAACTGGACTCGGAATATGTAATTCTCGTCCTGTTGAAACTTCGCAAGATGCCCTTGTGAGAAGGACTTGAGAAGTATTCGTGCAGGCGGATTGCTTCGCGAGTCCTAAACAGATTCTCTCGGAAGGGAAGCGCGAGGGATCCCCAATGGAGCGCGGGCACATGGAAGCGAATCCGCTTTGTTTCATTTAGAGAGATTTATTAAAATCGTATGTTACGTGAAACAGAAATAAATCCCCCTGCGAGAAAAGCTACTTTGGATGGCAGCGTTAGAAGTGATCAGCGTCCTGTCGCAGGAAGATATTAAATAATCTCTACCTTTTTTGGATTTAATCTCTACCTTTATTATAATACAGTTGAAAATCGCTTGAGGTGAACGCTTAGTAAAGGTCGTTGTAGGATATGTACCTGGCTGTTGGGCGCTTAGCTAGATGAACGCTGAAAAGAAGGAATATTTATTCGACTTTTTGAAAAAATCAATCGGTTTGACGAAAAAATGGCCGTTATTGGAAATGACCCCTTAATGGAGGTGGCCGCTAAAGTGTATTTCAATGTATTTCACACATTTTAAGTTGGGGTTGGTCAATGAATTCTTGTTACGTATCTCCTAAAGAGTTCTTTAATCTGTCGTATAATTATGTATTTACAGGCAGACCGAAAGTGGCGATTGAAATGCATGAGAATCAATTACCGTTGTATTATTTAATACATATTTGAATGACATTTTTGTATTCATATTTTCGGCGGGACATGTATTCCCTTTGATTTTCTTTTAATTACACCATAAACGACACTCGGATGTCGTTATTCATCGCTTTCGGTCTCCGCCGCAAGTGGGGGCGAGCGAGCGAGCCAGCACCGCCCCCAATTTGAAGCCCCGGCGGGCTGGCGCTCGGGGCACAACGAGGCCACTTTGCTGGCGGATCGCCCGCTCGCCCGCCCGCCGGGCTGCTCGCCGCGCGAAGACCGCCCTTTGAAGTTCGGATGGGCGAGCGCGGGGCTTCCTAGCTGCTCCTGCACCCCCGCCCCGCTCCCTCGGGCCGTCACCACGCCCTCCCACCCCCTACCGCCTGTTCCCACACCTTTCGCACGCTCACTTTGCTTCTTCAGGTCGTCAGCGCACGGTGAATCTTTCGAGAAATTTTCACCACTTCTCTTGGGTGTGCTTCGCAAACATTGCTACTTACCTTTAGCGGTTTATTCTCATCTGTTGTGACGACCCCTCCATTTTCATTGTTTTTTATTGGCACTATTTCTGTCGTTTTATTCTTCACACCCTCATCGTACAAGTCCTTTCTCCCGGTGCTCCGCCGACCTCTCCTCTCTGTGTCGTTGTGCCGCCTCCTCTCCACGGCAACCTCCGTGGCCCCGCTTCGCGCAGCCTTCCGTCTCCCGCCGATGCCGGCCCGTTCTCCCTGCGGCCTCCGGCTGCATCGTTTGCTTTCCATAATTTATCCGGTGGCTCCTTTTACGTGCGCCGGCCGCTCCCGGGCGAGCGGGTTGCGTCGTTAAGGCGATTGCGGGCGGGCGCCGGGCGGGCGGCGGCGCGGGTCACCTCCGCTCAGTCAATACCACGCCAAGATACCTTCCGGGCGGGCCCTTTGCCGTTTGCACAAGGGCCTCCCCCTCCACTCCACCGCCACGCCCCCGCCCCGGGCCGGCGTGCTAAGACGGGCTTACGCTAATGCCCCGTGTTTGTTGACTCGCGGTGCGGGGTCCCCCGGCACAGTAAATTTTGTATATTGCGTGGGCATCTGCGGGCGACGCGGTCGCGATAGCGTCGTCTTAGTCTCCCGCGCGAACGGGGAGCCCATTGTCTTTGGAGGTTTCTTTCGGTTTCTTCCGAAGGGCCAAGTGCTCTCCGATTCAAGTGTTTGCTGGAAAGGATCGCCAGTGGAAATATTTGCACTGCTATTCAAGCAGATGTTTGCACTCGAAGAAAGGCAATGCAACGCTTCTCACCTTAAGCACAGACAAAGTGGATTGTCCTCGTTTGCATTTCGAAGTAACGAAACAAGAAGTTTATAAATATTTCATTCGTATATGCAAATGACTGTTACTATCATTATTCGTGCTTTTAAGAAAACGTTCCTCACAACAAATGTTGCAAATTTCTAGTGCAGGGGGAAGAGTTTAATATGGTGGCCATGAATATTTGGCGCAAATTTACCAGTTACATATGTTATTTGCTCCTGACCGATTGAGGTGGCTCAGGGCGTCCACTGATGTTTCTGCTGTACCTCAGACCGGGGGATCCTACGGTTCCAGTCCGACGGTGACAGGATTTTTGACAGTGGCGAGATAGCTAGGTCGTGTCCAGCCGCTGTCTGGAGAATTATACCAGCCGACTGCTCTGATCGGTAGTTTTCCTTGGACCCTCCGATTAACACCAGGTGACTGTCGAATCAGTAACAATGAAATGTCTAACTAATAGGCCGCGGACCGCACGCGATTTTTCCTTCCTGGTCCTTGCCCTACCATCACCATTTACTTACACACACTTAAGCTTAGATGCACTCACTTCGATACGCGTCGGGAGACCAGTCGGTAGCGTAGAGCTGGTCCTGGCTGGGGCCGTGCCCCGTTGGTGGGAGATACCTGATTTAGGAAACCCCGATAGCCGACGTAGATCGGCGCCCGATCTCGTCATCCAGCGGAAGAAGATGACCGCCTCCTCTCGCGATAAATACATGCACTACACTTTCGGGACTAACGACTTTAGAAGCTGACGAACCCTGAAACATCAATTAGTCAATCATTTGCAAGTGATTTGAACGCAACTCATCATGCATTAATGGTTCCATTTTACATCAAATCTCCTTGGCTGAGGCAGAATGTCACTTGCCAAACATCATTAAAATAAAGTGTATTTTTTTAAATATGTATTGTTTATGCCGACGTACAATATTCTAATAAATGTGTTTTGTTTCAGGTGAGTCCGGGTCCGTGCAAATAATGACTTGCTTGTGCTCTACGTAAGTACCAAAACAATTATGCTATGCTTGAAAAATACTGTGTATTGCAATCCAGTTCCTTTATGGCAACGTGTATCGTTCATAGTGTAGCGGGTAAAAGGTATCCATTCGTTATAACTGTGTTTGTGCTTTGTAGATTCTGAGCAGAAAAGTTAATTTCGGATCTTAACCGATGGCAAAATAAATTCCTCTCCAAATTCTTTTTTTTTCCAGCTACAATAAAGTTATTAATTTGTTTTAGTTTTTAGTGGTACGTTTTTGCTTATTGTTGCCTTCGATACGGAGCTCTATTTACACTGCATTACTTACCTGGATCGAGAGGATCGTGGATACGAGGGACATGCGAATGACGCTACACTTTCTCTTAGGAAGGGAATTATAGGAGAAAAATATGAAAAGAGAAAGCGAGTCAAATAAACATCTAAATAAGTAAATATGAATCATTAAAATTAGGTAAAAAATAACAATATTGTATGCACCAAGGGCTTTAACTGGTTTTAATGATCTCGGACCAAAAGCCCGCGGACCTTTATATTTCCGCTCGATCGTTTGAACTCTTATAAAGCCCTTCGTACATAAATAACTGTTTGTTAATGCGTGTATTATTTCGTTCTCTTTTACAATCATCATCATCATCATCAACATTGCTTTTCTTCAATAGCCGTTGCTCTCTCATTTAACTTTGTCTGTGCTTCGTCTTATTTCATGTATTATTATATTCTGTGTATTATTTCGTTCTCTTTTACAATTATCATCATCAACATTGTTTTTCTTCGATATCCGTTGCTTTGTCATTTAATTTTGTTCTTCTTTCTCCGTCCTCCACCGCAATGTGTTCCACACCATTCTCCACGCCGTGGACTTTCGGTCCGCTCGCTTCTCCACGCGTCCCGCCGCGCCCCTCCCCAACCTCTGGTGCCTCTGAAAGGCGACCTCCGCCGCGTCGCCCCGCCCGCAGTCCGTGAGCGCCCGCCGCCCCGCCCCGCCCCGCCCCGCCTCGCCCCGCCTCGCCCCGCTCCGCGCCACACCAGCGATGTCGGCGGCGGCGCCGTCTTGCTAATAATTCGCCGCATTAATCCGGAGGAGGCGCGTACTTTGCGCGGGGCGAAGCGGGACGCGCTGTGGCGGCGACGGCGGCAGCGGCGCTGGGCGATGGAATAAAACTTGCGCGAAACTTGCGCGGTATCTCGCTCGGAAATAACGTAATTACTGCGGCCGCTAGGATTTTTAATGAGTTCTCCGGGGAAAACGCCGCCGCACCGCGCCGCGCCGCGCCCCCTCCCCGGAGGAGTCATCTCTTACGGGACGCAGCCGCCAGAGCGCGTGCGGAATAAGCTGCTCATCTGTCACTGGAATGATCAAGGTCTACGACTTGCCACACTCCGCACAATGCAGAGTTGATTACCTACGTATTCTTCACCGCATGGCTTGGAAGATGCTGGCAACTTCAATAGACTCGTTTTAGACAGTTTTACGCTTCCAGGTATCTCTTCCACCGGGCACCGCTCCAGCCGGGTCTAAGTCTCAGCTCCCGGCTGTTCTCTCCCTCTCCCTCTCCCTCTCTCTCTCTCCCTCTCTCTCTCTCCCTCTTTCTCTCTCCCTCTCTCTCTCTCCTCCCTCTCGCTCTCTCGTTTGTGGTGGGGTTGTGTGTGTGTGTGTGTGTGCGCGCGCGAATGGGGAGAGAATGGGAAAAGGATGATGTTGGTGAGCTTGCACGTGGACTGTGGGCCATTTGTTACAGACTATTCTCTGGTATTCGCCTGGCATTAATAAAAAAACAACGGAAAATTAACGATCAGAGCAGCCGGCCGCAAGAATTCTCCTCCACACAACGGCTGAATTCGACCTAGCTACCTAGCTGGTGACGAAAATCCGCCAGTGTTGGGATTCGAACTGTACAACTTCACGATTCGAGACGCTGCAACGGCAGCGTGTGTTGTCACTATGCCATCGCTCTTGTTTGTCTAATGCGAAAACCCAACCAGGCTACCCGAACACTGTATCATAAACTTAAGAGCTACAGTTTTTTGAATACGTTAAATAAATTCATGGTGAACAAACTTTCAAAATAATGTCAATATTCACATTTGAAATAATAATTCATATTCATCCATGATACAAGAGGATGTAATTTTCAGTACATCAGTACAACAGTAAATGACGAGATGCAAGGACTCGGTTTTGTCTTGTGAAGGAAAATGAAATATGATTTTTAGAGTTGACTAATGAAATAGTTTCTTGTATTGTTCGCGAATCGAAAGTGTAGTCTGGAATCAGTGAATCGTGATTAAGAGTATTAATAAAAATAGGATTATTATCTCGTATGTTTTGCATATCTTATACTCGATACGGAACCTTTTTTATGGTATAGATGTTTGATAATATTACAGATCGTATGTATGAGGGACAATCGTTGGCCTTATAAAATTATTTCCAGATCGGAAGATTAAACGTAATGTGTTTGAAATTATTATTATTATTATTATTATTATTATTATTATTATTATTATTATTATTAATCATATTTTTTTATATTAGGCCGTTTAATATTTCTTTTAACACCAATTTCGTTTAAACAATCTGCTGCTCTGGTTCTGTTTTGTCTGTAATACTAGAGTTAGTGAAAATATGAGGCCTGAAATTAGGGATTGATGTAGGACATTTTATGAAAACAATATTCTTAGTAAAAGAATCAAAATCAAAAATTATGATGTAGAAGCATGCAAAGATCGTGTGAATCTGCGTTAAAAGATTGAACCTTTTGCAAAACATTTCTTAAATCCGCCGAGAATAAAGTATCCAGCCGTCATTTTTCCAATCCTCTTGTAGGACATGTTGCTTGAAGTTTTTGATCTTCGTGGTCTACCGTAGTCGCCGGCAGAGGCAGGGCTACCAACTGCAGCGGCGCCTGGGCGCCCCCTTCGCTTCCGCGTCCGCGTTGGCCCCTCGCTAATTAATCAATAGGCGCACAGGGACCGAATTATTGGCCTGAATTATGCAGCAACTATTTCATGTATCAAGCCATTTGCGTTCTAATCAGATGACTTGCATTGAATGAATAGTTGTAATCAATGCACAGCGTAGTGTTAATTAGTCTGTGAAAACAAATTTATGAAGTAATTATCAGTATTTCATCATTTAATGTGTGAATCTGGTAGACTACATCTCTTTACAGGCATATGTGAACTGAGCGAGTTTGTAAAAGTGGTGAATTAACTGAGACCAAAAAATGATAAAATTTAAAACAAAATTAGTCGGCATTTTTGAAGAGTTTTATTGTAAGTTGGCTTAAATAGTTCTTTATGACACAAGTGGTAAAAGTGACTTTTTATTTTGCGAGTAGGAAATGTTGCGTCACGTGACCGAGAGGCCGAGTGGCACAGTCGTACGAGTGTCATGCACCATGTTTAGACAGCCTTACTGTCTTTCATATTATTTTTATTCAAGTATATCTATTAATGATCATTAACGTCAGTAGCAGTTGATGTGGTCACACGAAAGTTTATAATTGTCTTTGTTGCTTTCACAAATTTATTAAACACTTGAGCGTCGTCTAATTTTGAGCACTAGTGCTAAAAATTGAACATTTAGCACTTTATACATGCCCTCAATGAACTGCTTTTGTTAGTGGTTGGTTAAAAATGCTATATTTTTAGTATTTGGAGGAAGAGGATTTATGTTTTTGCTTTATTTTTAATAATTTATACATCGTTGAATTGTGATATTTGTACGTTATCTCGTAATACAAATTGTTTAGAAAAGCATTGTGTCTATTTTCCTTCAAATACAAGTTGGAAAAAAATACATTTTTATGAAATGAACGTAATGTAATTAATATAATTACCTTATTAATGTACACGAACATCCTTTTTCCATTTGGTTATTACGTAGATACAATGAAGCAATATTAATTCTTCCCGTTGCAATTATATCTATGCCACTCACCATTGTTTGAATATCACTTGATTCTATCATGCAACATTTTAAGTAAGTAAAAGGGAAAGAATTAAGAATTTCTTTTAAGTAACTTAGGTTCCATGCACCCTTGAATTACTTGTCAGCAATTAATATGAATGGCAATGAGTTTTAAAGCTCTCGGAGCGCCCCTGGTGGAAGTGTTCTCCAACTGAGTAATTTCCCGCGCGCGCCCGCCCGCGTCTCTCCCATGAAAGGCCCTTTGGACACTCCAGGGTCCGTTTTTGAATACGACCGCAGACACTGTACGAACAGTAATAACGCGGGCACTCCGCCTGCGAGAGAAGCAGAGTTGCGAGCCGGCGGTCGGTGGCCGGGTGCTCGGGGGAGTGGGGGGAAGGGGAAGGGCGGGCCGCCGAGGTAATGGGTTTGCAGATTTCCGGTCCGGCGACGGGCGCCGAGGGGGAGTGGGCGAAGCGCAATTGCCGAATGCCCTCCTCTGTACGATCTCCCCGCCCCCGTCCCCGTCCCCGCCCTTACCCACAGGAGTAGCGAGATGAGGGGCGCCTGGCGACGCGGAGTTTCTCTGCGCCTCCGCGCGTCTCCGTCGCCGGGCGATCGCTCGTTAAAGCTGCTCTTCTTCAAAGCGGAGGAGTCTTGGAGCAGCGGGACGCGCCCCTCATTTATTCAAGCACTGGATGAGATGTGTTCTACAGGGAAGGAGATGCACTGTATTGGGCTCATTTGACGAAGTTGCTCTCGTACTTGCTAATATCAGTTTCTGTGACACTGACGTATTGTTTTGTTGAACGAAACTTATTTGACTATTGAGAATTGCATCTCAATTAGAATGGTGTCATCCATACTGTCCGTTAACTGATGGATTATATTAATTTTGTAGCTGCTGAAGATAGTTTTTGGATGTATATTGAACACTCTTTTCTCTAATATATCACGCATGAGGTCTTTTTATTACGGATATCGTAAATAATACACGTTCGCGCGTATTATTTACACTCGATCTCGCCCCAAGACGTTTTCATGACGAGCTTACGTGGTCGCGTTTCTGTGCGTGCCCTGATGCCCTCCGCGAGTGCAGTGCAGGGTTCGACCACCCCGAACCCTAGTCTTTGATTTCTGATTCGCCTCCGCAGTTAGTCATGAAAAAAATAGTTTTATTTGTCAGTAATCGTTATTTTGGTTTCATTGGCAAGGTTTCCGTTCTTATTTGGTATGCATTTTGACTATGTACTGTTAAGGAGTAGCTGTTCAAACGAGATGGAATGGAAATAAATTAACTCATTTTTTAACGACAGTTCTGTTCGTTTTGATTTGACTTTTTTTTTTACAATCGACTAATAATATTTGTGTAGTCACTTTACCATTTTTCTTCTTTTCTCATTTTAGGGACTTATATAAAGAATAGTATTACAATGTTGTACGAACACGGAAGATAGAACCCATTCATTCAGTCGTACGTTATTGATAAACATTGTTTTGGAAGACAACTGTAAACTGTAACTAGCAATTTTTTTTATTTGTTTCGTAACTTAGGACACAAAATGTCAACATAAATACAATGGTCTTACATTTCAAGAGATTTTAATATTCGGTATGTATTGTTTTAATAATATTCCTCTCATTTTCAACTAACATATTATTTGGGTCGTACCTTCTCTGTAGGAATTTAATTTAGGGAAAGAAACAGACAAGGTCGGTTCAATTGAAACTCCTTTAATTATGTCAATATTCTTTGACCGGATTTGAAATTTATTGTTGCTTTAGAAAAAATAAGCCTCTGAACTATTCGCGTACTTCTATTTTCACATTGGTGTTAGTAGAAGAAAAAGGTATCAATGAATAATAGCGGCTTCTCCAATTTTCATCCCGGTTCTCGTACAAAATTCTTTACCCTTCTCTCCGTTTGTTTCTTCCTTCCCTTCCCCTCCGCCGCCTGAAGTGTCGCGGAGACTCGTAACTTCTCTCAATACGTTCGTCTGGGTGGCGCCTCGCCCACAGTTTGCCCAGCGCGGCCTCCGCCTCCCCCCCCCCCCGGCCCCTTCCTCTTGGGGAGATGACCGCTCATCTTGACGCTGCGTCTCTATTGATTAAAGGCTCGATTCTCCCTTCGCTCTCCCTTCGCCGGATATTCCTTTCCTGCAGTCGTCCTCGCCCTCACCCTTACAGTCTTCTCAACCGTCGTGCGATACCGTCGTTCTAGAGGCTCTTCATTCCTCTACAACAGACCGATTTCTGTACTTACGTAACTTTGCATTGCAACAGACTGATTTCTGTACTACGTAACGCTGCATACTGGCAGGAAAAAGAACCAGGAAAAGACATATACTGTAGCACGTGGACGTTAATTAATTAATTCATTTAACTGTACGTGCACGTGGACGTTTATTCATTTAACTATACACTCAATTCATTTTATCAGGAATTAGGAGGGAGAATCAAATGAAAACCAATTAATTTTTTTCCACTATTTTACTGCAGAGAGAGTGTTTCCCTGTAAATTATTTTTCTACATAGTCTCTTTTACATTCATTGCAATTACACCATCGTTGAAGAAATGTTTCGATACCGCGTAAGAAAATTTTCTTTGGTTGATGTCGTAGACACACACCACCGATTGGACGACTTTATCAGACTTGAACTTCTATCCTTCAAGTTGCTCATTAATGAACCAAAGATGTGGTAATCTGTCTGACCCAAATCTGGCGAGTACGGCCCATCTGAAAGGCACTTGAATCGTAGGTCAATTGTTATCATAGTTGCATAGTCTGCTCAATGCAGACTGTCGTTATTATGTTGAAAAAATGCCTGCACTCAGCAACCTCCCTCACTTTGTGCGTATTGCTGACTTCAAATGGTGCTTCAGAAGCTGGGAGTCAAATGGCTCTGGTCCCTATGGTACCTTGGGGCATATACAGTTGAATTATTCTTATCCCAGAATAAAGTCATCACTTTTCCAGCAGAATATTTTGTAGGGTCATCTGTCACAATACAATGAGCCTGATCCGGCCCTAGAGCGCCACTCAAATTGTCGTACTTTCTCTGAATTTTTTACACCACTCGTACACTTGCCGTCGTGACAGACAGGCGTCCCCGTACTTCATCTTCATTTTCTGCTGAATATCAACTAGTATCAATCCTTCACTCCGTACGAATCAGATAACTCCATGGTGTTGCGCCTTGGCGCATCTGCGTAGTGATGCCGCCATCTAGCATCAGCTGTTATTCAGCGTTGTCATTGCCGACAATGATATTTATTTCAAGATCAGCTTTTGATGGCTTAGCCATCATCATCAGTTTTCTGCTGTGTGGAAACAAGTCGCCCAGACTTTCTCTCCCGTAGTAATGCGTAATACTATTTATAGCGTAATTTCTCTCCGAATTAACTCATCTCAGTTATCATTTTTGTAAAACTCAAATTTTCGAAAAAACTTTCATCATGTTATTTCAAAATCTATCTTTAAGGAACATATTTCATTCCGGGGAAAAATCTCTCTCTAATATTTTAGCTGTAGGAAGACGCCTAACAAATTTTGAACTTTTGCAATTTTCCAAAAATCAGAGTTTTAACGAACATGCGACCTGTATTATTCTCTGAAACGTTCTTTACATAATCCAACATGAAAATTGAATAAAAAACAATGAGCGGTTTAGCCGCTAGCGTTCTTCACAGACGTACAGACAGACGTTTGCCGTCATTCGATTTTTCAGTATCAAGGACCCACGAAACATACACGATTCTGCCTACATCACGTGTTAGAGAATTTTTCTTTCTGAATGTAGCAACTGGATTTGTCCACTTTTTCGTTAGAAGAGTGAGGTAATCAGATATTTTGTGCTGAAAATTCGCCGTTGTTTTGAGAAGCATTACATTGACTTTCTCTTTACTGCGTAATCGGTAGCGAGAATGTAAAAACATCGACTGTTGGAGGTGGCAGCGGGCGCGGCAGATGACGTCACGCCCACCCCCGACCCCCAACCCCCTTGCGCTGCCGCCGCCGCCGCCGCCGCCGCACACCAAAGAATTCTTCAGGACAGCGGAAGATACAAATGGGACCCCACTTTACACCAACTCCGACGATTCTACTTCTTAAGTAATGCAATTAATTCGGTGTACACGTCGCTCCCCGCCTCCAACCCAAGTCGGAAGAATGCGTTAAAGAAAACCCATTTAAAGTCGCTCTTAGTTAATTCATCAGCGAACAAATGGTACAGGCTGTAAGGATCGGTCTCAAGGAGCGCGAATCATTCATTTGTCTCGGGACGTAATCGTGACTGTCTGCGTGCCCTGCTCCTGTGAAATTAGAGTGACTTCGCTGCCTGCTACTGGGAGCTAGTACATGAATGCATGTATGTGAAATCTTAGTCTGCACCTATGTGGAGTTGCTTCGCTGGGAAATGTTTCCAATCCTTGAGACTTCAAATTTTGAGGGTTGAGATTTCAAATTTTCTGGAGCCGTCAAGAAATAAGTGAACATAAAAGCTTGAACAGATAAAAAGAGGTTCAGATTATGTCGAAATCCATTCTGTTGTATTGCGGTGTATCGTGGTGATGTGATTAAACTGCTATGTGTCCTCTGCAGCGTCTCAATAGTCGGAGCGACACAGTTACGTCACCTTAAACTTCTCGTCGCTGACTTTTTTTTTATAGAGAAAGTAAAGGTCTTTCTCGATAAGAAAATAACTATTTATTTTCAAGACTTCCGTTCTACAGTTTCACGACTTACTCAAGTGCATACATTTATATTTACCACGGCAATAATCCAAATTGCCGTGGATCTGAGAATCTTTCCAAATAATCTCCACGACTTCTGCTTGTTTATTTGCAAAGCATTCTGCTTGTTTAATTAGGGTCTTCTATCATAATACCCCGTAGCTAGGAGAAAATAACTGACAATGGTTTCCGGCTTCGTTACACTTGGTGATGTATTGAAGTGTTGAACATTTTTTTAAAAAATATCATTAATTCAATACAAATGTTCCATTGTTTATTTTTATCTTTTGTTATTTCTGTTTGCGTTCTTTCGTTTGACATTCTTGCGCTCCTCATAAATGTGGAGTTTTAAAGGATTAATACGGTTTTGAAGGAAGATATAATTTTGCTAAAGAACTTAACAAAATGAGATAATAATGATAAAAATTGTATTACAAAAATTATATTATAACTGTATTATGTTAACTAGTTTTAGAATATTTTTTACATTGATCGCATAGTTTCAACAATAAAATTAAATCACATTTCATATAATATTATTGTGCTCTCTTTTGCTGGTTGTGGGAGGAGTATGGCCGGGAGCCGACGGTATATGTTTCGTTAGGATTCCAACGAAATGAAATATGCAGTTCGTTTACCGATGCAAATAAGTTTTCTCATACTCGGAAGCGATACTTTATATTTTCAGAAGTTGCTAACAATGCTTTGTTGATACTTTTATTAATCGTTAGTCAAATGATGAGTAAGGATTCTACATCCGCAGCAAACGTGCGGAGAACGTAGTTCTGCCCCGTTCGTCACTCCAAGTTGTTTATTGTGTTATGAAGAAAACAAATAAAATCAAAGAAACAAAAAAAAAATGGAAATGAGAGTCAAAATTTCAACCCTAAAAAATAAAAAGTCAAAGAATTTAGAATTGGAAATTTGAAGTACATAAGACTATTAATCGTTATTGCTCATGTAAAAAATTTAATTTTTCAGCCTTGATTTTAAGGAATAGTATTACGCAAGAATAATTTGTTAAGACTAATGGAGCAAGTTTTACGAACTTGTGACCTGAAGGAAACAGTTTCCTATTAGCAAAACTTCTTCTCTCGCACTTGCAGGCGCCAGTGAAGTTTTCGAACTGTGAACACGTGACCAAAGGTGGCGGTGGGGTTCGCAAGCGGGGCAGCAATGCGAACTGCTCATCCGCAGCTCGGATGTTGGACCAGGCCGCGCCCGCCATCGCTATTTCCGGAGTCGAAAAAGGCTCGAAAAGTCAATCGCCTCGTAATAATTTAAATGTAATCAATGCTCTTTATAAATAATTAATGGTGCATTAGCTGGCCGGTCGCGATATGCGCTCCATCCCTCGGATTAGACCCGAATTACACGCAGCTGCCCGCGCTCTTATTAATCAAACAGTGGACTATCGCTGGTCGCAGCCGCAGGAGCGTCACCGCCGGCATTTGTCTACGCTTCCGAAGCGAGCCTCGATTCCCGCCGAATAGTGTGCAACATTCTTTTGGTGACTGAAAACGTATTTTTTTAATCCTGTGAGAATTCAAGAACAAGTTTATTTACCTCCGAAATGGCAGCAGTAATGGAGGAGATCGTGCAACTTGCCAGAAAACTCGATCTTTTTGTTTCTGTCATTGAAAGTATTACAATTTCCATAATTGTGTAATACTACTTACAAAAAAAATATTCTCACGCAAAAGCTAACCGTACATAAAGGACTTCTGTTGCGTCTCGTAAAATTTAAACGTATCTAGGGGTTGCAGACTGAAGTCTGTGCATCATTGCGTGAGGTACTCGCGTATTTTAATTTTTTTTATTACATCTGTGTATTTGTTGAATATTACTTTTTAAAAAATTTGTAACTCTCAGTTTGTTAAACAATATCTGCTCTCTCGTCTGTTTTTGCAAAGAATTCACCATTTTTATCGGTGTTTAAAGTATGATGCAGGTTACAGATTTGTACATCAATTTGTTATTTATATTGACTGGAACATGACGGCTGAGATAAATGCTTTCAGACTTTATGCCTTGATGCTCGTTCGACAGAAAAGGCGACCCTTTCATGTGATGTGATTAATTTAGCTGTGGTCGCGCAAAAAAACATTTTCCCTCCCTTTTTCTCCCCAAATATGAACGCAATTTTCAAACGGCACGAAAGGACTGCTTTGTGGAGCGGGAAGTTTTTATCTTGTAACCGTAGAAATTGTGAACTCCACAACCGTTTTGTGACTAAAAAATACTTCAAAATTAAACACGATCGGGACATTACAGGACGAGTAGCAGCTGAAAGTAGTCCTTTCCTTAGTCTTTCCTCTCTTTCGGTAGAAGCTCAATTATGTAAACGTATATTTGTCCGGGTGTCTGCGGAACAACGGAAAAAGTTCTGCAAATATATAAAATAAAAACAACTGCAATACATTATAACATGTAAGGTTATGGATGACATTTTCGCTTTGAAGCTCCATTCAGTTACTAGGAATGACAACAGTGGAATCAACACCAGACAGTTTTTGTACTTAACCAAAACTGCTAACGTTATCTGTTACAAATAACATAACGTCGAATGCTGTTTGAAACTCAAAGGGAGAGTTCGAGGCTTACGTTTAGATGGTGCAATAGCAATATGTTATACGAAAGTTTGGCGTTCTTCCAATTCCGTTTATCGATTTTTCATTTCGAAGACCGGGGTGTCTACTTCATACTTCGATTATTTAGATTGATTTCCATCGTAATCACTTGTTTCTGCAAAATAACAACGGGAAGCGTTTGCTAAGTGCGGTTAGGTGTTCATGAGGAGTTCTTTCCTGCACACAGAGTTGCCGTTTTTACCCCCCTGCGATGGAAGAATTAATTGAATCAAGTATCACTAGAGCATATTGGTACTGACGATGTAGAAACTGCAGTTCCGCTCAGAATTTTGCAACCAAATCTACCTGGAGTAAGAAATTCTGAAAAGTTTGGAACGTTGAATTGGTTCTTATTTTATTGGGCTTACTCAGTTGCGAAGCTACGGTAATAGTTTTAATATTCCCTCATTGGCATCCCGCTCTCAAAAGAGATCGGATGTCAACACGTTCTTCAATAGCATGCATCATCTTTTGCAGAAAATCGCAGCCAGCTTTTGCCCTCCATGATGAATATTACTTCTCTAACACACACTAAGAACCCAAAACAATTATAACCAGCAACTGATTCGGTACACATTACGGAGCCTCACCGAATTGAGCACGACTGTGCTTACGAGGTGCTACCCAAAATATCCGAGAATTTCGTAGTAAAAATCAGAAAACTATACTTACGTCCTGATGTCCTCCGTCGCCGTTAAAGTAGTCATCTTGGGCATGTACGCAACGATCCCAGCGTTGTTCCCATTTTTGGGAACGTGGAGTCAGGTTAAGAGGGCTTGGTCAGTGTTAAGCAGAATTAATTTACAATATCGTTGTTTGCCAACGTTTCGGATAATGTATTTCCTTCATCAGGGCTATATACATCAGGAGAGAGAAGACAATATAACATTAAACTACCAAAACAAATCAATTAATTTACCCTATCCGGATACAGTGAAATTACATTTAAATTTAAAGGGGTGTTCAGGACGCGTTGCGATTCTATTTGGATATCATCTGCGGAGTGAAAACGACGTCTTTTCAACGCAGTTGTCATCTTAGGGAACAGGTAAAAGGACCTAAGTCTGGTGAGTAGGGAAGTTAGGGGATCGTTGCCATGTTGTTTTGGGCAAGAAATTCCCTCACAGTGATAGATGTGTGTGCGGATGCGTTGTCGTGTTGCACCAACCAGTCTTTCTTTTTCCACAACTCTGGTCGTTTGCGCCGAACATTTTCCCTCAGTCACCTAATAATCCTACAGTAAAACTGCCCGTTGATAGTCTGACCAGGTGGGACACACTCCTTATGCACAATTCACGCACTTTCATTATCATTTCCGGTCTTCTGCGTGTTGACGGTCGACCAAAAGTCGACAGATTTTCGGCTTTCCTTGAAGCGCTTTGAACAACTCAAATTTCCTTGCTTGGCTTAATGCACTGTGGATTCGTATGGTAGAACTGTCAGCGTATCGGATTGTTGTACACAATATTGTGGGTTCAATCCCGATCGAAGCCGTGGAATTCTTCGTACGCCTTCTTTCGGAAGGGAAGTGAAACCAGTTGTCCCATGAAGTAGATTTATTGCATGTAAAAGATCCCCAAGCCTAAATGATGCCTCTGAGGTAAATTCAAATTGCCTGTTTCGTCGCCCAAGTAATACCTTCTTTCTCCGCTAGGTGGTGAGAGGAGCGTAGTGAAATTTGCGTGGTCAGACGGAAGAGCGGGCTTGATGGCCCTAGTCTCGCCTCATAAAATAAGGCACTAACTTACTAATGCACTCTCACCAAATGCCTCTGTTAGCATCGGAGTTTCAGCGGCTTCATTGGGGTTTCACGATGGGTTTCATCTGCAGTTTTTTTTTCAACTTGAAACAGAATTTGACGCAAATCCGGTGCTCCTTCATGTTATCCATTTGGCAATTCGCAGAAGCGCTGAAACACATCCTGGCACTCACCACTTTAATTCACAACTGGATGCGCCAAAAATGACGGAACTTTGCATCACAGTAGCTAAGACATGCACCTAAACATGTCTAGTGTCGCAATGTCGTACTGCTACTGGTTTGGCAGGTACAATGAAGTTCTCGGATATTTTAGGTAGCAACTCGTATGTTCGCTACAGAGGCCGTGATTGGTGTTCCGGGCCGCCATTCGCATTTAAGTTTTAATGTACAAGACTCTCTACCGTCGTGCTGCTGTCAATTGCCTTGACGCGAATGACAGAACGAGACGCTTACATTGAGGGCAGTGAGGACCGTCAACAACGCCTACTGACACAGTCGCAGGCACAACTTATAGCCGTTTCTCTTTAATTCGGCGCCTTGTAGCAATACTACCGAACTTTTGTGACATCTATGAACCATGTACTCTGAGAGTTGTGCCTGAATTATTTGGGCTGAAACGGTTAATTACTTTATAAAACGCGGGTAACGAGTAAAACGCAGTATCTTTCTCTTATCGTTGAATCACAGTTTTATGCAACAGCAACCTTTAAAAATCAAAGACAGCAATTATGTTTTTGGTATTTATTGAAATTCTCACTTTTTTATATTTAAGTAGAAAAAAGTATGATCCACTATGAAATGCATTGAAACATATATTTGGACTACGTATTTTATCCAAATAGTTCAGAGATTCCCTGAGAAAAGATGAGAATAGTCCCAGTGGAGCGGGTACTTGCTTGCAAAGCGCCTCGCGAGAACAGCGGCGGAGATGGAACTTTCTTTGCACGCAGCGGACGAACAAAGCTCAGCCGTCACCCAGGCATAAAACGAGCTGCTTTGGTGGTTCTCTGTTTGGCTAATGCTTTGGTGAATTTTTCAAGCATTCCCAGCATTTCCAAGAATAAACCCGCTCGCCCGCTGCCTACTCGCTAGCACTCTCGCTCACTTGCTCGCTCGCCCTCCCGCCCACTCACCCGCTCGTCCACTCGCCTACTTGCCCACTCGCCCACTTGCCTCTTTGCTCGCCCGCTCGCTTGCCTACTCGCTAGAACTCTCGTCCACTTGCTCACTCGCCCTCCCACCCACTCGCCCACTCACCCGCTCGCTCACTTGCCTCTTTGCTCGCTCGCGTACTCGCTAGAACTCTCGCTCGCCCTCCCGCCCACTCACCCGCTCGCCCACTTGCGTGTTTGCTCGCCCGCTCGCTCGCTCGATTGAGCGACCGCGCGCCGGCCAGTGGCGCGCCGCGCGGCGCTTGTGGGAAAAACGCCGCTTGTCCTTTGACCTCTTTGCCTTTGCAGATAATCCTCGACGTGCTTTTTGCGCTCGCCCGCGCCGGGCCGCGCCGTCCGTCTCCCTGCGTCGGAGGGTCCGCCCTGGCAGGAGCTCCTTAACGAGCGCCCCTGCCCCTTGTGGATGCAACGAATCATACGCATCCCAATTACTGTACATTGCGCGGCTGAATAATTGAATAGTTACCCCGAATACAGATCTAACCCACAAAAAGTCGAAAGTTGAGATTTCAGTGGAATAGTAACCTATTGGACGTAATACATAACCCCCTCGATTTTGAGGGCGCAACGGCCATTCCAAAGTAAGTTATTCTTTAGGTAAAGTTTGCCTATTGGTGACTAGTAATCTATCTGCAGCAAGATTTCTGATCGATGCATGTTATGAGTGGTAATGCCTTGACTAAAATTTTATTTTAGAGTGATTCACATTTCATAATATATTGATGATATGCGAAGATATGATGATATGAGAAGTTTTTTTTTCAATTTACACAGATTATTTTATTAATTTACACAGATTACAGGTTTTTTC
The DNA here is from genome assembly GCA_031308135.1 of Acheta domesticus. Taxonomy (NCBI): domain Eukaryota; kingdom Metazoa; phylum Arthropoda; class Insecta; order Orthoptera; family Gryllidae; genus Acheta; species Acheta domesticus. The sequence goes on from JAHLJT010000631.1 coordinate 242,703,900, forward strand.
TATTTCCTGAAAACTTTTCCTTTTGTGGGTTAGATCTCTACTCGCGGTAACTATTCAATTTTTGTATAAAGCGTGTACATTAATGGTATAATTGTGACGATATTTTAGTTTTTGACGCAAGTATTAACACCAAAGTACTGGCGCGCAGTAGCTAACCGTTTTCGATGAGATGCACTTAGTTTTCAGTTTTACAGACGCCCTTCATATAGAGGAAGTTATTTACAATTCTCGAGCTGGTCCAGTGCTGTATCTGCACCGTTTCTGGTCTGAAGGTTGTAGGTTCCGTGTCCCGATCATGGCAGATTTGCGGCATTAGCTGTTCAGCTAGGTCGAATTCATACAAGTAGGTCGCTGTCTGAATGAGAATTCTAGCGTCTAGCTACTCTGATCGGTAGTTTTCCATTGTTTCTCCGATCAATACAAGGAGCAGAACTCTAACAAACGGGCCATGGATCGCTTGCAATCTTTCCTTCCCCTTCCTTGTATCGTCTCTCCGTACTCACAGAAACTGACATGCACTAAGCTGCCGCACATCTTAAGAGACCGTTCGGGAGCTTAGATGTTGTTGCGGCTGGGGCGATGACCGCTGGGAAAGATACCAGGAGGGGGGAATTCCGCGCAAGCCGACGCCGACGTGTAGGTGGAGGCCGGATCTCACCACCCAATGGGGTAGGAACACCGCCACCTTCCGGGGTAAAATCATTCACTCAACTACCGGAATATATGACAATGGCAGACGAGGCTCTCGGAAATATCAGTCAGTGGATTTGGCCGCCGGTGCATTGGATCAAAAGCGTTTGGCCCACGATCTGCCAGTTGTTCGAGCTGAATATTTATTTATTACTGGACTGTATGTACGTGTATATATAAACATATGTGTGTATACAAACATGTATATAGTATTTGGTGAAAATGGCCTGCTTTGCTCGTGAGAAAATTACGTGAACCACTGCTTCGGTGGTCCAGTCGAGAATCAATTAGTATATTTCCTCTATAATTGAATAAATTGAAAATTTTGGAAGTGTAACTTCGCGCAAGTGCCTGTCTATTGTGCGTTGTATTTTCGCCTAGATATCATATCCTCCTTGTTCACGAAGACTTTTCGTCAAGCACCGTCTTGTAAGCCGAAGCGTTTTCTTGTCCTGCTCTTTTCAGTTAAGTAACCTGTGTGCGATGGAGCAAGTGCGTCAAGTATTCTGCCGAGGCAAGCCCGCCCCCTGCCCTGCAAAGACAGACCCCGGCGCGTCTGGGGGTGACGTCACAGAGCGCGTTGTTGTTGTTGTTGGACCACCTCGCTCTCGTACGGTTTGTGTCCTCAGTGCCACCACAGCGTGTCTCGTTCCATTCTGCCTCTCGTGGGGGATCGTTTGCACCTGTAAAAACTACGCAGATTGCATTGCGTCCCGTGCGCACTTATTGAGACCTGGAACTGTGTTTGTACTTCGGATTTCGAATTCCAGCTGAGTAATTGCATCTGTCGGTTGCCAATAGTAAATAAATATCTCTTGCGGTAGCTGTGCTTGTTTGTAATATGAAACAGATGTTGGAATCGTTCGTGTGTTTGAATTAACCCCGTAAATATAGAATAGGGAATTTTTTTATGATTACAGTCTCTGGGATATTTTTGTGAATACCTGGCTGTACCTCTCAAAAAAACTACATGAGCATGTATCCTTCCATCACGTTTAATGTTTGAAGCTTAATCTAATCATATGGATATTAAGTTCGTACTTTAAATATTACAGAATATATTTAGGAAACAGTAGTAACTATAAAAATACTTTTTGATGAGTGAGACAAAGTTGTTGTTTTTAGTTTGTGCTGTGTTTTTAATTATTCGAAAATGGCCTGCTTTGGGGACTTGTGTTTGTGATCTTGTGTTTCCCCATTACAAACAACACTGCAGCCATAGTAGTTTAATCCTCTTACGGCCTTCTCGTTTGCCAACGTTTTCACTCATCTGTTCCGAGCTGTAATACCGCCAGCCTCGGGCGTGGGCGAGTGCGGCCGCGGGCCAATGGAACTTCTGAGAGGAGCGGACGGGCGTTCGCCGCCGCCTCGACCCCGCCCCCGCCCCCGCCCCGCCCCCGCCCCGCCCCCGCCCCGCTCCCACCCCGCCACCGCGTCTCCGCTCCTTCTCTTTTAATGAGGCGCGCTGGCCGCGCACCCGCCGCCCGTTTTTGTCTCTTGGTCCGGGACTGCGGCGGGGGGGGGGCAGCGGAGTGTCGATACGCTTATGCAGTTTTCAAATACCCCCGCGCCCCCCGCCCCCGCGGACGCCACGGCTCTCGGGGCTTGTCGCTATATTGTTTATTAACTGCTGGTTAGCATAATGTCGGCGCTTTGTTCGGCGGGCGCGCGCCGGCCGCCGCTGTTGCTGTTGGGCGGCGCTGTTGTTGTTTGCCTCTTTGCTAAATGACGCTTTCGGCTGCGCATTGTGTCGCGTGTTGTTGGCGCCGATGTACTTGAGGGTGTTGATACGGGAACTGATTGTATCGCGCGGGGAGATTATTGATGTCACGGTGTGGAAACTATGTTTTTCTCCAAGTATAAAATGTTTATAACGTACATACAGGACGGCGCAACGAGCGATGCCGGTTGATTAAAATTTAATGTGGAAGGTGTGAATGGTGCATTACAACAATAACAAAAATATACTGTAAATGCGTTCGGTATGGACATCATTCATTTACAGAATTATTACGTGGATATTTTGTTTCAAAATAAACTGTTGCTGCGTGTTACAAATTTACGTCATGAGGTTTCGCCTTTGTTATTCCCCAGGGACGGAGTTATGTCTTCCGGTTGTATGTAAATGCGAGTTATTGTGTTCTTACGAGTGCGTTGCGTTTTCGCCCTTTGCAGGAGCTCTGGGCTTGAGAGTCCTTGGCATTGTCACAATGCCCTGGGCTGAATTTAGTATTGTTGTAGACCATAATCATCTCTCGATTCACGTTCTCTCCGGATAGTGGGGCGCAGACACAAAGCCCTCTTACCAAAGGTCAGGCAGCATTAAATGAACGTTAATCCGCGCGCTTGGAAATCCTCTTGGATGACTTTTTGGGGAAATGTATTCTAGATGTTTCAGTCATTTCATTCCAAAATGAATTATTTATCGAAATCACGAAAGTGGTTTAGAACGGCACTAAAATGACATGTGAAAAGTGGGAATAATCACGGCTGTCCATGTCACGCAGCGTCAACGGCGGTGTTGCCGACATTTCGACCATGGTTGTGGTCTTCTTCGGGGCTGAAGTGCGCCAGGATTTTTTCAGATTTCACCTCTCCCGTAATCCTGAAGAGGCGGGAATTAATTCTCTAGTAGCTCACATATTTCGTTATTATAGCTTTTGTAGTGTGCTGAAGGGCATTTAACTCAACTACTTACAAACCAAACTATCTTTTTTTTAACAACCAAATTATATTAAAGCTACTATTTCGCAATAACCGCTTTGGCCCGTTGGTCAAGATGTAGCTAATTGTGTTTGAAAAGTTCTTTGTTTTTCTATTCATACTCACATTCCATTTTTTAAATTTCCGTTCATACCTCCATTCGCTCGTAAATTTATATATTCAGAACATATTGTATTACTTGTAAGGTACTGTTACTTTCAAAATTCTGAATATTAAAAAACTGGGAGTACTGTTGTATTATTAATATTATTGTTTATTATTATAATAATAATCTTGTTTTACTATTGTATTACATTTTGAATATTGTCTAAGATTATTGTATTTGTAACTTGCCACCGGACAACAGTCCATTTGCAAGATAATAAACTATTATTATTAGCTCTTTGACTTCGAAAAAAGTGAAATTTGTTTAAACTAAGTAATCGTTGAGGGGCAATTAACACAGAATGCCGTAAAACTCTTTCTGTAAATAAAAATAAAAAATATTCGCTCACTCTGCCCCCCCCTACTACTTCCAGTTCACTCTATACAGAATAATGTTGATGGTGCTGACTTGTGTGAATCGTGGGTGGCTCCGGGGCGTCTTCTCCTCCAGGGGCCCCGTCGCGGCGAAGCGCGCTTCCGCCCCTCCCACGCGGATTCCGGCTCCGGGGAGCGGGATCGACTCCCGTGCACGTGCTGCTCCCCTGCGCGGAGCTCTGGGTTGGCTCCAGGACGGCAGAGCTTGGATTCATGCAGCGTGAGACTGCGGCAGACCCCGGCGGGACCGAACCACTTATGAAAGCATATAGATCGCACGGCGACTGTCGGTCTTTACGAATTCTAGTTGATTTGAATCTTGATATTTAATAATCAAAGGGCGTGCGTTTTTAGACATTGTTAATTTAAATGCTTTGTACTCGTCTTCTGACGGCAGGTTTTTCCCCCTTCAGGTTTTTTTCCCTCAGCCGTATCTTATGGTCTCCTTTCCGCGGCTTTGATGCGATGAAGAGACCATTAGGGGTGAATGCTAGAATTCGAAAGGTTAGAATGCGGTAGGATGTAGGTATTGTAATGGCTTAAAGGTCTTCAGCCAAGCCATATAGTCAAAAGAATAGAAATTATATATAAATGTGTTATAATTTCCTATTAAATAAATAAATTTAAATGCTTCAGATATATTTTCCGAATACATCGAAATGAAAAGGTTTTCGGTATTATTACGTAAAATTTTGAGTAACCGGATATGAAAAGTTTCTGCATTAGATTCCACAGAAAGCAATTTCCGAAGCGAACGTGGATCTCAGCGCCATCTGTCAACGATTCTTTGATGTTTCCGGCCAAGTCAACTGCTATCGTCATTACATCCATTGTAGTGAATGTTTTATCGCGTGTTTAATGTTTTATCGCGTCGGCCTGCACGTCAGCTTGTGGGGATTTCCCCCTCCACGTATGTCCCCCAGCGGGCCACCGCTGCTCCGGGGACACGTTCTAGGCTCCCGACTGGTCTCCCTTCTTGAGAGGTAGTGTAGGGCATGTTAGTTTTTAAGTGTGTGAAGGTAGGGGTCGAGGGTAGATCAAGGAAGTGGAAGGAAAGATAGGTTGCGGTCGGTGGCCCGTTTGTTAGGATATTATTCCGGCATTCGCCGTTGTTGATTGGAGAAACCACAGAAAACTACCGTTTAGAGCAGCCTGTCGCTAGATTTTCAGACAGTGGCTGAACTAAACCGAGCAACGGTCGGGACTCGAACCTAGGTAACCTCCCGGTCGCAGTCGCCGCAGAGAGAGAGAGAGAGAGAGAGAGAGAGAGAGAGAGAGAGAGAGGGAGAGAGAGTGAGTGAGTGCTGGTTGTGAGCTCCCTGAGGCGGCGCCATCGGTCAAAGTGTGTCGTCCCGTGCCGCTGGGCGATTCCAACGAGTCGCACACAATGGCGCAGACGGGCGGAGAAGCCCTGCCGGGCCGGGCCGGGCCGGGGCGGGCCGGGGCGGGCGCAGCGCCCCTGGTGGAGGCCTCTTGAAAGAGAGGGCTCTGCGCGTCGCCGTTTGATCCCGCCCGGGCTTAAGTATCGAAGGCTGTCGGGGGGCGCCGCGGAGGAGCCCCGGGCGGCGGGGGCGGGGGCGGGGCGCCGGGATTAGAGGGCAGGCGGGGGAGGCGCCGCCGCCGCCGCTGCGCGAGTAGAGGGCCGCGGGTTAATGAGGGGCCTCGCGGCGGCGCAGGGGAACGGACATCCCAAGGACGAGGCGTGCGTGGCGCGAGTGAAGTTGCTTCCACGATGGAGATGACGGTAATTTGTGGAGTGAGAATTATACTGCATTGAAGCTGTTTCAGAATATTTGAATAGAACATATTTTCTTACACTGCATTCACGCATCTCTAAGATTGTCTTCAGATGGCCCCGTGGCCGAGATCGCTGAGGCAGTAGTGCCATAGTGATCTTGAACCGCGGGTTCGAGTCCCGCCTCGGGCATGGTTGTATGTGTTCGTCATTTCACCCCCTATCATCTCCATATCGTGTCATCATCATGTCATAACGTTACTTCCAATTGTAGTCGCTAATGACCGAGTAGTTGATGCGACCTTAAATAACAAAAAAAAGTCTTTATTTTATTGAATGGCAAATTTTGCTAGTATTTCAATTTCCCTTCTCACATGTCTTTCGTATTACTAGAGGCGTTCAAAAACAACTAGTACAACAGTTATATTGAATTCGCAGGAACCATTTGCTGAACGAACAAATACAGATTCGATATAAGGTATTCCCCGCCAATAATAATGCATTTTTGCTGTCATTGTGGCTTTTCTATTTGCATAGCATTCCATTCTTCGGGTGTATTCCGGCACCACTGTTGGACAACTGCACGATGTTCGTCATTGATGATGGCTCGTGGAAGGTGACCAGACGCCGAAAGAACTCGGTCTGCACTGTACTGTTTGACGAACATTCGGCACATCTCCACATGCTTGTGTGTCCGCGCAATGGCGAGGTTGTGGGGCACCCATTGGGCCTTCTTCGTCTTCAAATTGTCGTGTATGATGGTACGGAGGGTTCCCATGATAGACCTGTTGCCTTTCCTAATACATCAAACGTGATTCATCTGGTTCAAGTCATTGACGCGTTGGACATTGGTTGGCGAGCAGTTGCTGGATGCCCAATTCTTGTGCGTTCTGCAGCACAGTCCCTACCGTCTTGAACTCGAGACACGGATCTGCGAGTTGGTGATGACTCTCCTCATGCGGTTACCAAGCCATTGTGGATGTCTGAAGCAGTCACTCCTCACCTTCAGAGAAACCACACTGTCCACTGCTGCCCATACTTTTCTGCTTCCATGTTGCTTTATCGATATCCACCAGCTTACTGGAAAGCCGAAACAAGTGCTGCTACAGTGAATTACCTATGGGAAGCAGCAACACCATTGGATAGCCAGTACTACAGGTTATCTACATACATACATACATCAATGCACAGATCAAACTGCTACTTTGCAGAAGTTTTAGGGGGAGTGCCAATCGATATTGAACGAACCAAGTGCTTAAAATGTTTTAAGAGATGAGTCCGCGACGTCCTGTAATTGATGCCTTAAAACTGTAATATTTCAAACTTTTTATCATAAACAATCGTAGTTAATAATTCGTTCTTATGAAAGTTTATACCAATGAAATTTAATATTTGCCATGGTCTTAATTTTACTGATAGATACGTCTGTTTCCGGAGATTTATACTCATTAAAATAACTAGAAAATTTCACAGAACTCAATGATCATACTCACTTCATCGAAGACTGGGGCGTGAAGAATACTGAAAGCGTGTCACAGCGTGTAATGGTAAAAAGTACATTTTAGTGTACGTAGTTGTCAGCGTGTAATAGTGAATGGAGTGGAAGAATTAAAGGGATTCTGTGAGGAGCTGTCGGCGCTGTCTGTGGCCTCTGCGGCCCTCGTGCATCGCAGCCTCTTGGGCGGCACTCGAGTGCTTCGTTGCGCCTCCCCTCCCCCTCCCCCTCACTTTTCCTCCCCCCTCCCCCCCCCCCGCAGGGCGCGTGCGCTTTGGAACGGTAAGAGGATTCCAACTCGCAACTCCGCGCTGGCGGACGCCGCACCGCCCCCTCTCCCCTCTCATCCCCTCACTACCCCCACCCCTGTCACGCTCCACTCTACTCCGTCCCGCCTCGTCCCGCCCCCGCCCACCTACACTCCGCTCCCGCTTAGCTCCACTCCGCCCCGCCCCTCACCGCTCCGCTAGACCCGCCCCCTCCCCGCCCCCGCCCCACCCCGCGCCCGCCCCTCCTCGTCGTTGCACCGCGCGCCTCCAGCGCTCTTATCTTGCTGCCGGCCGCTGCTCGTAGGAGCGTATTGAGGTTATTCAGAAGAATCTCTGCAACTGCGCGAGCAAACCATTGTGTAGAGCGAGGCATGAGTTTCCCGTTTCTTAGCGGAAGGAGTTCGGCGGTTGGTTATATCGTCTCTGGAGATTAGAGATTAATTCTCTCGCCATTATGAACTAACAAGGTAATGTTCCTGAAAGGGTTTGTCTTGGACGAGACTTTCCCTAACTCGGATGCTTGCGAAAATATTTTGTTGACTATTTTAGCGAATATGGCTTTCTATGATGGTTACCGAAGGTTGTGTTTTGGTTGGAATTTTCAGTCAACATAATTTTTGTATTAGGACGACATATTTCGAAAGTAATTGTTTTTTCACATCTGCATCAAGCGACTGACATTTATAGGAAATAGTTTTTTTTACTAGAGACATAGACTCAAAGCCCGATCCGTTAACTTACGAGATTCCATTTCCTCAGAATGGTCTTTCCTTCATTCTCCAATCCGTAGGATTTCACTTACTGCAAATCTCTTCACTGTTGATTTTCTCTTCCTCTCTCGTCCTGACATCTCTCGTCACGTGCACTTCTCTGAATTTTATATTTCCGCGAGCGTGAGTAAAATTACGCCAAAGAACTAACTGGCTGCTATGAACTTCAGTTGTTCAGATTGTTGTTTCCTTTATTACCACCCACTACAGCATTATAATTTCATCACACTAAGAAAACAAATTCATGTAAAAATCTACATCCAATAGTACGGACAAAATAAAAATTTCCTTTTAAAGTTAATTCGCGAACATTGTAAATAATATGCGTGCGTATAGGAAGCGTGGGTCTGTAAGTAAACCGCCGCCTTCTATGTTCCCTCTTCCCGTTCACCCTTCCCGTCAGTCTTATTGCAACTTCGACGAATTAACATCAACGAGGTCAGTTTTATGAGGGCATTTAGGCTGTAAGAAACAGTATAAAATTTTCGTATGTCCATTTTCTTCAGTCCGTAAGACATTCAGTTAATTGTTTCTCTTTTTTTTACATTGGAGAGTAAAAATTCTTTCCTTAACAACACAAATTATTGTTTCTCGTAGTTAATACTCATTTTAATACACTTTTAATGTCCAATGTTGCTTCCGCCTTGATATTAAAACTCGTGATGTCGAATGTTGCGTGAGACTTGGTTTTAAAACTCGTGATGTCGAATGTTGCGTCCGCCTTGGTTATAAAACCCGTGATGTCGAATATTGCGTCCGCCTTGGTTATAAAACCCGTGATGTGGAATATTGCGTCCGCCTTGGTTTTAAAACTCGTGATGTCGAATGTTGCGTGAGACTTGGTTTTAAAACTCGTGATGTCGAATGTTGCGTCCGCCTTGGTTATAAAACCCGTGATGTCGAATATTGCGTCCGCCTTGGTTATAAAACCCGTGATGTGGAATATTGCGTCCGCCTTGGTTTTAAAACTCGTGATGTCGAATATTGCGTTAGACTTGGTTTTAAAACTCGTGATGTCGAATATTGCGTCCGCCTTGAGTTTAAAAATCGTGTTGTCGAATGGTGCGTCCGCTTTGGTTTCAAAACTCGTGTTGTCGAATGTTGCGTCCTCCTTGGTTTTAAAACTCGTGATGTCGAATGTTGCGTCCGCCTTGGTTTTATAACCCGTGATGTCGAATATTGCGTCCGCCTTGAGTTTAAAACTCGTGTTGTCGAATGTTGCGTCCGCTTTGGTTTCAAAACTCGTGTTGTCGAATGTTGCGTCCGCCTTGGTTTTAAAACTCGTGATGTCGAACGTTGCGTCCGCCTTGGTTTTAAAACTCGTGATGTCGAACGTTGCGTCCGCCTTGGTTGAATGTGGCGTCCTGGCGTGTGTGACCGCGAAGTCCTTCGAGCTGTGCCCTGGCGGCGCGCAGCTGGCGCTCAAGTTTTACGATGCGCCGATAAGCGGAAGGGGGGGGCGAGCAGGCCGACGCTTGTATTTCCGGCGCGGTTTTATCTCGAGCGCTGCTCGCGGCGGGCGTGGTTCGGTTCCTGCCAGCGCCCGCGGCCCTGGCCGTTCGGCCTCTGGGAGGCTTGCAGGCGAAGGAGCTCGTGCTGGCGGGCCTTCAAGAGTCTGGGGTTCTTAATAATTTTTGGGGGTAAAGTGTGTAATAGTTTATTGTTCGTGGAAATGTTTTAAATCGAGAAAATATTCCCTTTTTGTGTTAAGACAGTTTATTGTTATGAAACATTAAAACAATTATTAAAATTCACCTTCATTCGCACCAACGTTTTGACAAGTGTTTCTTGTCATCTTCAGTATTTGGGCTTTTTAAGAAACAAGTTAATAAAAATTAATGCAAATTATGACGTACAAAACAGAAAGAAATTAATACAATTCAATAAAAAAAGACTTTCTCGATTCGAAAAAACAACAGCAGTATACAAAAATAAAATCAAGAAATGTTTTAAAGTTAAATGTTTAAATTTCAAAAATTAAAGTTTAACCCATTTTGATTGTATTTGCTGAATATTTCAATATTGGTAGGTGTTTGTCAGGGTTTGGCCGGGGTGGGATCGCTTATGGTAACCCTACTGCTGCCAGGAAGCCTCGTTTGGCGAGTGTAATGCTGCCCCACAGCTGTTGCATGTGATGAGCGATGCGAGGAAATAAATTGAGAACACTCTGCTGTGGCAAATATGAAGACCAATTCCATTATGTTTGCGGCATCATCTCTTCTACATGATTCACTAAGGATAAATGACCGTTTTGGCCCATTTATAAGAAACGATCGCTAGGAAACCCTGGAAGTTTGCTACTGCTGGATGGGAAATTACATCTCAGTCCTGCGTTCAACACTTTAGAAACGAAACAAATACAGCACGCCAAGAAAGTCTCACCGCAGTGGTATCTAGCTCGTGAGAGTGTTTAGCAACAGACGTTAAGTTGGTAGCACTAGCTGCTGCTTGAAACGTAAATCGAGGACTCATCACAATTATAGACTCACCACAGATGCTGGAAGTGTTGTCCCTGACCATATTTCCCAGTGATCTGGTCGCTACCAACATAATTGCAATTTGTAAAAGGAGGCTCTGACTCGGTTCCTTGTTAAGGATTTCATTTATTTTATTTATTTATTTAAGGTCGCTTTAAAAACACCTGTGGTCATTAGCGACCACTATTAATTTATACTAGACATACATTTTTTTTTAAAATTTAGAGTAAATAGAAGTAATAACTATAAAATGAAATATAAAGTACAATAAATTTTGCAATTATTCATTTCGTATTATCTAAACCAGTCAAATTAAGATAAGTTAAAATTCTTTTGAAACCTTCTATTGAACTCAACATTTCATAAATTTCGGTCTTGATGCCAAGAGAGATTCGTAGATTTTGGAGACTGAAACACTCGAGGAGAATGCCGAGTCTTTGATAATATTCCTCCACATTTTGGACACGTTGTATACTGCGATTTTCGTAACTTTGTCCCTGACAGGAATCGGCTGTTTCGCTGCCATCCAATGAGGAGCTTATATTTCGCGACACTGACGTCACTATGGTGACGTTCAAGCTCCCGATTGGATGAAACCGTGAACAGCTGACTTCTGTCAGGGACGAAGTTACGAAAATCGCAGAATAGGGTCAGTTTTTTTCATTAGATGTGAGCGGGTGAGGGAAGACTGGCCAATTCTCAATCTTGTGATAATAATTTGTTCTTTTCTTCTTAATTTAGTGTTTGATATATTTAAATCTGTTACATATTTTCGTACATTTTGTAGTTTGTATATTGGATCTTCCATGGAAGATCCCATACCAATAGACAATTTTAAATTTATTATAAAATTGTTTAAAGAACCACGTATTTGATGGTCGATATTCAATAACCGGGTTGCGTTTTTAGCAGCTAAGTCGGCTTTTCCATTTCCTTGTTAAGGGTTGACTGGCAATCTAAATGAGTTTGCAAATTATGACATACAAAACAGATTATTGCAACACATGCGTAACTCGGAAACGATGCATCCTAAGTCCTGAAAACTAGGCTTTCGTGTCCCTAAAGGAAAAAAAATGTGTGAGCAAATTTTGTGGGAACACGAGTTTTGAGGGGACATGTGGAGGCATGTGGAGAAATGAAGGGGACCAGGAAAACCCGAATTCCTTTGTTTCAGCAGTGTTCTACAAAATGGGATCTTTTATAACTTTCAACTCTCATATTTGAACATTCATTTGTTTGTCTGCCATCGTTCCTTCTCATGGGTGGTCAGAAAAGTGCAGAAACCTGAAACTATGTAAAATGAAATGAAGGAAGAAGAACTAAAAAATATTTCACGTTGTAGTTTAGTTTGAACGCTTAATATTATTATAATGACCGGGTCTACAGTGGTGTAAAGTGCACTTCAAGGGTCAAGGGCTGATTGTTCGAAGTTGGGTTTTACTATGAAGTAATTTTCACATTTAAAACAATTATTTACAAAAAGTAAAGTCTCTCTGGTTCAGATAATCTACTTTGAAACAATATCGTTGCATAGAGTTGCCCTTGCGCCATTAGCTCTGGCTGCCCCAGATCCAATTTTTGTAATACGTCATACAAACGTTCTTTTTTTATCTAAACTCCTTGTTAAAAATACCGCTATAAACAAACATTTAGATACACAGTTCATTACATATCTCCACTATCTTCTCAAGCTTTACGACTATCTTCAATGTACAGTTTTTTCATTGAATTTTCGACAAAACGTGAAGAAATCGTGTGTTTATTGAGGCGCTCATTTGATCCTATTGGAAGGTGGATGCCCCAAGGAAAACCTAAAAGGTAAAAACCTTGATAAATATCGTGCGTAATGTTCGTGTTTAAATGTCACGGAAAGCAATGGACTGCAAATGAAGCGAATTCTTGTCGCGAGCGATCTGTAACTTCAAGCCGTTCCCCGGCCAACGTGCTCCCGAGGGAGTCGTCCGACTGCATCCCGCAGTCTGTTTTCGTTCGCTTCGTTGCCTCCGAAAGCGTAACCCGACCGCATTCCGTTTCGTTCATCCGGCGTTTCGGAAGGAGTAAAAATTGTTAAGTGTTTGTTAAGTTAGCAAGGTGAGAAGATGCTCGTGATAGGTGATTTCGTGTTTTGTGTCCACAAACTTTTAAGTGTGTTTTCAACTTTGACATTGCTCTAAAAGGACATGCAAATGTTTCTTGAAAACAGACAGAAGTGGATGAATTATAATCGATCAATGTGATTCTGGGCAGACCATGGGAAACGTCGAAATTATTCCTCATAATGAGGAAAAAACAGAACGAGATGGAGTCGGGCTATGCCTGTTTGGGTCTGTGGGTAAAGGGCTTAGGAAAAGCTGTCCGCGGGATGCAGTGGGTGTACGCTCGGGCGGCGGGGCGCGGCGCGGCGGCGGAGGCAGCGACGAGGCGGCGGCGGCGGCGGAGGCCACGGCGCCAGCGGCTCATTTGCGCTGTGGCCACGTGATCAATACGCCGGCGGGGGCGTGGGCGGGGCGGGGGCGGGGCGGGGCGGCGGCCGCAGCGCCCCCTGCCCGGCGCGCGTCGCCGCTCCACTGCCCCCGGGGAGAGGCCGCCGCCGCCGCCGTCACCTCTGATGCCTGTTAGAGCGCTCGGCGCCGGACGAATTTGCTCCCGAGCGAACCCTCCCGCGCGTTTGCAATGGAGCGTTGCCCTCAAATTGACTCAATCTTACGTTTCCGTGGGCTTATTTGGACCACAAGTGGAACTTCCCTAATATGGCGGCCACCTAGCCGTTCCCGTTTTTTTTTTTGCTTTCTTCTTTTAAAACTTGTATCCTGTTCAATTGGTGTGTTTCACTTGGGGCAGTAAGTCATTTGTATTTTTTTATTGTATTTTATTTATGCATTATTATCCCAATTCATTTGTATTTTTTTTTCTTCATGTTTATCTCTCATTTTTCCGTTTGTTGCTTAAGTCCCACTGAAGAAGGGAAATTTTAATCCCGAAAGTAACTTTGGGCATATGTTAAATTAATAAATAATATAAACTTAAAAATTGTGGTTGATTATCCCTTACGTTCAATTACAATCCAATTACGACCACAAGTGTATTTACATGGGCGTAAACACAGTCTGACGGGAAGTGAATAAAGTGCTCTGACGGAAAAGTTCGATCGTTCGGTGCCAAATACAAGACGTACAGTGAAAGGAGAACAATGAAAATGTTTTCCGTTTCTATTTTTCTACAGCGCAACTACAATGTCGAATCTAAAGTGGAAAAGTAAAAAAAGGAATTGACTGTAATGATATATCGAGATTCAAATCGAGAAGACGCTCTTAAGTGACTGCAGTGCCTCTGACATGGAGGTTCTAGAGTTCGAGTCCTGACGATGGTAGCATTTTCGACATTACGTGTAGATTGCCAGGTCGAATTCATCCGCTGCTTGCAGGAGAATTCTTGTGGCCGGCTGGTTTGATAATAATCCCGCCGCGCGAATGCTGGAATGCGGGACCATGGGCCCCGCGCCATCTTTCTTTCCTCTTCCTCGTCCAATCCTCCTCCCTGACTTACGCACACAGCAATATGCCCACACGTATCGGGAGCGTAGAGAATGACACGGCTGGGCGGTGCCATGCCGGTGGGAGATACCTGGCTGGATAAAACGCGCAAGCAAACGGATAGCTCGGCGCAGGACCTCCCTATCGAGCGGGAGATAATCACTGTCACGTCCCGCAATAAAAATAATATGCATCACACTTATGGGACGAACGACCTTAACAGTTGCGCGCCCGGAGTCACTAATCAATCAATCAATCCAGAAGAATGATCGAGAGGTTAGAGTTTTGGAAAACTGAAAGCAACTGACTGGACTCGATTGGGTGTTGTGTGATCGACGGTCTGAGCCTGCCCCCAGAGGTCGTTGTCAGTTAGCTGCGATGAGAGTCCCTAGAAACAGAGAGTAACGCGTCCCATTGTTCCACCGATCCCGCCATATTATATCCACTTGCCAGGAGAATTCGTACTGAAAGATATTCTGTATGCTGAGAACCATGAATCTACCCCAAACCAATATTAATAATTCTTGAAAATCATCATAATGTCACCAATTATTTTAATTTCTCCTCCGTTCCTGATTGGCGCCCGACGGGGTTGTCGGCTGAGAGGATATTAAACGGCGACGGTAGGGCTACTCTCTGTATCCAGGGACTCTAGCTGCGGTGTTTCGCGCCGTGGCGGCGTCTACCGCCTCCTGGGGAGCGACGCCGCGGCACCACCTGCTTCGTCCATTCGACACCGCCCGAGGGCTGCCCTTGGATCGCGCCGCCAATGGATTAACGCTCAACGACATTACGGAGACACATTAACGCTATGCATTCTGAGACCGGGAGAGATGGCTCAGTGCAGTAACCTGATGTCACTGCAGTCCCTCTGACCGGGAGGTCCTAGGTAAGAGTCCCGACGGCGGCAGGATTTTCGACACTAGCTTGTCTGGAGGAGAATTCTAGCGGCCGGCGGCTCTGATCGGTAGTTTTCCGTAGTTTCTTCGATCCAACACCAGGCGAATGCCGGGGCAGTACCCTAACAAACGGGCCACGGACCGCGCGCGATCTTTCCTTCATTTTCCTTGTCCTATCCTCTCCTCTTACACATACACTGCACTACCACACATGCCGGGAGACCGGTCGGGAGCTTACAGCTTGTCCCGGCTGGGGCGGAGTCCCGCTGGTGGGAGATACCTGATTGAGGGGAAACCCCGCTAGTCGACGGTAGGTCGGCGCCAGATCTCGCCATCCAGCAGGGAAAAGATCATCGCCACCTCCCGAGAAAAGCGCTCACTACACTTACGGGACTAATGACCTAAGTAGTTGACGCGCCCGGAAACACCAATCAATCAATCAATATACATTGTGACCACAGAAAAAAGCGCCACATATCGTGTTTTGGTCTGCGTGAATCCATGAGAAGGACTTACCGTATACGGGGTGTATTCTGCAACAAACGAAACATTACTATTTAGGCTATTATCATAATATCATCTTTATTCTTGTTAAAGAACACGTATGTTTTATTGTTTAGAATACGAATAAAAAACGAGAAAACAGCAGATGTAGCGGGACAACTTAATCCCAAACCCGTCGAAGCTATTTTCCTTTGGTACAATATAATTGAATATAAGAGCGTTGTTACCACATTTAAATAGATGTTAATCGAAGGAATAGAAAGTAAACATAAATAAATGGTTATGGAACATAGTTTTGACCGTTATATAATATCGGTCTTTATTTTTTCTTTTCTTTTTCACTTTATTGACGTTTACAAAAAAAATCCAGCTTTGTGTAGAGTTTGAGAAGCTCATAATTTGTGTCAGCTGCATGATCAGGAATATCTAAATGCATTTAGCTCTCCGAAGAACTAATAGTGACTGCGAGCCACCAAAGTACAATTAGATTTAATGTGTTTACGTCTTATGTAAGTTTGAAGATAGGGGGTGGGCTGTCTGCTCTAAGACACCTGGCCTTCCGTCGCAAGGGCGCCTCTGCCGCCGCCCCTCACTCTCATACACATACATACACACACACACACACACACACACACACACACACACACACACACACACACACACACATACACACACACACTCAAGGGCACACAATCTCATTGCTTTCTCAGTGTTTTTCATTTGATTTCTTGGCGTCATCTCATTCCTCTTGCATTCGCAGGTTTCCGTGGCCGTGATAGTGATCGACGTTTACTTTATTCACGGATAAGCCTCGCGTTCTACATTTTGTGACTAGCTGTTATGTCCTCACAAAAGTACCGACTCAGATGGCTCAGGATCTTAATTTATGTCACTGCAGTGCCTCTGACGGGTTCCATCCTAACGGTGGCAGAAGTTTCCAATTCTAGTGGCCGGTTGCTGTGCCCGGTAGTTTTCCGTGATTTCTCCGATGAACACCAGGCGAATGCCGGAGCAGCACCCTAACAAACGGGCCACGGACCGCGCGTGATCTTTCTGTACTACCTCGCATGCCAGTCGACCAGTAAGGAGCTTAGAAGTCTGGTTTTCAGTTAAAACTCTGAATGTTCGAAACGTAATAAAGGTTAAAAGATTCTCGAATCCTTTACAACTACATTCTTGAAGATAGATATTTTTAATGAATCCTGTTCTTCAATGTTAGGAGTGGCCAAATGCGTAAGAGCGTTTATCACGGAGTCTTAAGTGCTGTAGTTCTGATACCAGCCCGGACAAATATTTTTGTGCGTTTGGAAACATTTTCAGATTCAACTAATATTTTTTGTAACTTAACGTTGCCGCTACGAATACTATGAGAAAGTATTTGCCTCGCTAGTTCTTTCCTGAACCGATGCCGACTCAGCTAGCATCCTTGTTTTCACCAGTCTCTAAACAGTCTGACTTTGCAGGCCGTAAGCGTCTTTTCTTCTTGCCCTTTATCATTTGGGGATTCCATCCACTGAGGTGCTCCTGCTACCGCTGCTGTCGCTGCTACCAAGCTCTTGCTCGCGAAGGACCTAACCGCGCGTTGCTCGCCGTCCGTCCATTTTCTTCTCCTGCGAGCTGCGGCTGTGCCCCGCCCCTCCGCGCTCGCCACCACTGCAGGCGTCGCCACTGCCATCGCCACCGCCACTGCCACCGCCACCGTCACCGCCACCGCCACCGTCACCGCCGCCGTCACAGCCACCGTCACAGCCACCGTCACAGCCACCGCCACCGCCACCGCCACCGCACTGCCACTGCCACTGCCATCGTCATCTCCGCCTCTGCCGGAAGTGCCACCGCCACCTTCTAAACGGCCATCGCCATCGCCACCGCCACCGCCACCGCCCGCGCCATCGCCACCTAAATCGCCACTATCGCCGTCGTCACCGCCACCGCCACCGCCACCTAAACTGCTATCGCCGCCGCTACCGCCACTATCACCGCCATCGCCACCTTCTAAACCGCCATCGTCCCGCCAGCGCCACCGCCATCTATTCCGTCATCGCCATCGTCCCCGCCATCATCACCGCCACTGTCACCGTTACCGCCACCGTCATCGCCACCGCCACCGCCACCGTCACCGTCACCGCCGCCGTCACCGCTACCGTCACCGTCACCGTCACCGTCACCGTCATCGCCGCCGTCACCGCTACCGTTACCGTCACCCTGTAAACCGCCATCTTCGCCAGCGCCGTCCCCGCCCATCGTCGGAGGTCGGGTTCCAGATTTTGCCCCCGCCCCCGCCCCCGTCGCCAGATGTCCGCCGCGTTTTACGAGCTACGCGCGCGGATTCGCTGCAGCGCTGGTGGCGCCTGTTGCAGGGAGTTCGTGTTTCACGGCGGAGGCGCTCGGCGACTATGAATTGGGCGTCACTTTATTCCGAATTCTCTTCCCTCTCTCCCTTTCATTTTTTCTTGTTTCTCTGATGTCCTTATGTGCTATTGGTCACGCCTTGGATTTTCCATCTACTTTGGTTAACGTAGGCCCTGAAATTTCCTTTGACACGGAGAGTTTAAGGAGATATAAATATACCTGATATGTTTGGTGTATTGAAAAAACATATTGCACTTCCATATCAGGCGCATGTGCGCGAACCAATTTACTGTATTTGTTATTGAAACAATTGATGGGAGCGATTCAATTCGACCTCCATCTCATGTCGTCTGCCACATTTCTAGACGTATTACTCCTTATCTAACAGAATTTGTCATCAACACCAGTCCATCAAGAATTTAAGGCTAATAGAGAATTCCTGGAGATGCGCTTTATGAAGTGCCTCGAATATGTATTAGTAATTATAAATATGGAGAAATAAAAGTGCAGATATTGTATGACGGAAAAATCGTATAATTCTGATATTTTAAATGCGTCGAAATCAACTTTCTTAGAGAAAGTGACAAGACTTTTTTATGTCGTGCTGTGTCTCTTTTCCATTCTTTACGTGTTTCAAACCAGGCCGGAAAGTTGAACTTTGCAGTATGCTATAACGTAATAAATTCGCATTCCAAGTTATGATATTTGAAATATTCTTTCTTATTTGTTTTCTCAATATATGGCCAATACCAACGAGGCTGGCCATTACCAAAGTCAGAATGAATCTGAAAATCATTCGGAAAATGTAACGTCGCAGTTGGCAACAGTAAGAAAACGATTTCATACATATGAAGGCTGATGTCAGTATTAAATTTAAAAAAAGCAAATGCGACATTGTATGAAATAAAGCGTTTTACAATCCACGGAAAGGAGTCTAACATTATTCGAAATGTTGATCTATACTTCCTTAACAGATTTTTTACTTTTTTTGTAGACGTGGGCTTTCTATGCTTTAGAAGACCAAACAGAAATAAATTTAACAAAAATAAAACTATCCTACAATTAAAAAAAAATCATGTATTACTATAATAAATCACTTTATAATACATATATTCGTTATTTTTCTCTGACGAATGACCATGTGTAGCAGTACGTCTTTTTGGCGAGTGATAATCCAGCATGAAAAATATTGGCAAGTGAAAAACATAAAAAAAAAAAAAAAAAAAAGAAAGTGCCGGTAGATCCTTCCACGTACTGTGAATACTTATGAGGGAGAAATGTTGGAAGGGTTTGCTGCTTTCGGGTAAAGATTCAAGAATGGATTCTAGATTACGTAATTCTAAGACATTTCTCTGCTGACGACGTTGCTGTATTTCGTACCAAGAGCTCTTCACATTCAGAGTGACAGACAATCCATTTGCGTAACAGAGTTTATGACATGTGGCACGGACGTCAAAGTAGGAGCGTGTCGCCATGCTGTTAACCCCTCGCGCTCACTCGCGCGCACGTAAACCGTTTATCGTCCCCCGTGCGCCCCGGGACTCGAAGCCCGGTCCCCGTGTGCAGATCTCGCGCCGCACGTGTCTCCGCCCGGAGGGTGGGAGGGGGCGGCGGCATACGCTCCAATCCGACCCGGCGCCGCACCCACTGACGCCGCGTCGCCGGCTGTAAGGTCCAATTTTCATTACCGCGACGCTCGCATCCAGTCCCCGGCACTGTAACGAACGATAACTCAACCATGACACGCAGGTAATGGGAAATTGAACCTTATTAGTGGAGAGGTCGCAAACCAATCCCGTCAATTACTGTTAAACTGAATAAACAAACGGGCAGGATATCGTGTTCCGCGGCGCGCCCCGCGCTGTCCCGTCCCCTCCCGTGCTGTCTCGTCCCATCCTGTCTCGTCCCGCGCCGCCGATTGTGGCGCCGCGCCGCGGGGATCGTGGCGTTCGCGCCCGCCGCCCGCGCGCCCTGGCGGCATTAAAGAGAGACAGGCGGAGGCTCCTGGGAACGCGCTTGTTAACGGTGTATTCCTCTGGATTTAGCTCATTTGCCGATGAAATGGTTCACGCGAAAAATTGCGTTGCGATGGTAATCGTGAGATGTCACTAATGGATCAAGAGATGTCCAACATTTTTTCTTTCAGGCGTAATGAAGGGATTATTATCTCTTAAACCCATCAATGAGTGTTAATGAGCATATGCGCTCGCTCTTGGCTATCGTATTTCCTTATATTTTAAACGTCCACTGTCATGTCTTTTACTCTTATAACGATACCCTCTGTAGTTTTGAATTAATTGGTTATTGACCGTAACCCCAACTTAATGAGACACGTTTTGGTTAAGTATATTAAAATAGATGTTATGTTTGTACTTAAAAAGTGTAAAATCATACAAACTTATGAATTTGATGTTTCCTTATTTCTTGTCGCCTTTTAGCTAACTTAATAGTATGCCGTATATTAACTTTTAATGTACGAGTATTTAAATTTGTATTTGTTTTGTTCTAGGTAAGCGAACATCACTCTTCATCTGTGTCCAGTCCTGACGTAAGTACTGATAATTCATATGTATCAGTACTTGGAAAATATTTTATTTCTTGAATTGTATGTTAACTGTCATGATGCACTGGTATAAGAAAATCATTAGCAATATAAAGGATTTGAATTGCAATATAAAGGAACTGAAAGGAATCATTAGCAATACGAAGGAATTACTTCATTGCATTGGTCGCTGAACCATGCACTCATTTGTCCGACAAATATCTCTGTTCTCAATCTGAGCCCGCCTGAGCCAAGAGCTTTTGCTCGCTGCCCGTCCTTTGCTCTCGCGAGAGGTCTCTCTCCGCCCTGAACGAACCCTGCCTGAGCGCCCTCCCGAAATACCCGCCTTCTCCTCCGCTCTGCTGCCCTCCCGCCTCCCCGGCGAGTTCGGAGCTCTCCGCGCGGAGTATTGGGCCATAACTCGGCCGGCCCGCCCGCCCTCCCTCCGGGCCCTCCCATGCATGCGCGATCGAGGGAGGAAAAGAATAAAAATATATATATACTCGCTGCCGTAGCAGTTACATCGCGGGCGCGGCAGAAACGTATTGGCGCATTGAACGAATAAATAAGGCAAAATCTGCGCCCGCCATCCGGAATAGTGCGTGGAAGTAGAATGGAGGGGGCGTGGCCCCCAGCGACCCGCGCCTCCCCGCCGCCACCCTCCCCCCCCCCAGCGGCCCCGATAAGTGGCCCAGAACTCGAAGGCGTTTCTCCGCGACATCGGATCTAACGGCCTCCGATAGTGATTGTATTCCGCGGGAGGTTGTTTGGAGGTAAATAGTTATTTCGTTTCCTAGTCCCCGGCCGGGAGCAGTTGAAAAGAAACGAACATGCAGAAGCCACTTGCTGTAGTGCTGTAGCCAATCGTGGGAGAATGACTGGGGACTCCTCGTTTAAAGAAGTGTTTTCTATTACTGGAGTTTGCTAGAGAATGCAATTGTGTGAACAGTTTTGGAGCAAATAAGTTACTTTTTTTCTTTGTACTTAAACGGAATTCATACTCTAATTTTCTTTTATTACTACGTACTTGCTTTTAATCAGTATTTCATCATAAAACCGTATTTTCAACCATTTTTAGACGACTCTGTGAGTATTATTCTAAAATTGGTGAATTGTACACGAAATTCTTAAGTGGAAATGTAGTCGCTCTCTCAAGACTTTTGGGGCGAAGAGAATCATCTGCTTGTGGGTTTTCAAGTTGCCGCGTATAGACGCAAGTCAGTCGAGAAAGGGCCAGGGTTTTTGCAGCGCATTTTGCTCGCCTGGATTACCAAGACCTGTCCAAAAATATAGATCCCTGCAAGTGAACGGTATGGTTCTAGGGTATCTCAGTCCGAATCAGTGAAAAACTACTGATTGGCAGTGACTATTCAATGATGGTGTCAGTTATAACCCTACCACTGACAATCAGTGAATTGAACTGAACAAATCAGTGAAAATTGGGTCCACTTTTTAAATCAGTGGAACTTCACTATGAATCAGTGAAGGCGACTGAACGATCAGTGAGCGGTGGCGCGGCACTTTTACCTCTGACGACCAGTGCAATGCTGGCGGTCATTATGGAAAGGTTCGCATATTTGCTGGTTGTCAGCGAAACTACACATTTCGACTGAAGATATCAGTGACAATTTCACTGATTCAGATTCAGTGAGTAACATAGCACCTATGTAACATTTGCGCGAGGTGAGCTCATTCGTATTTAATCGTGATATTTAATCATGAGCACTGATGTATTTATTGTATTTGAAAGGTTAATAATTTATTACTAATTAATTTAAGAATCGTGAATTACTATTCTCGATGTAGTGTCGGATGGGAAAGCGAAGGCGATGCAAGGTATGTGAAATAGTGGTGTAGTAGGTGTTGGTAATTAAGACGTTTAACATTTAGTTGCCAATGACTAACTCACTGAGTAACTCCTAATATGACTTTGGACAGCCGTTTGACGTGACCAATAATTTAGTGCACATGTTCACACATGTGTATGCCACCTTTTCCTTTCGTCCTACATTGGTGCTAGGTAGTGTCTGTCGCTAGGGCCTAGGATTTTGGCTTGCTTTCCAACTCCTTGCACTGTTGGCTGATATTATTTTTCTGAGAACTGAAAATCACATCTTAACAAGTTTCTTGAGACATCAGTTCCTCGTTTTATATTTGAAATGACAAAAAAGTTCAACAATAAAATATTTTAGGCTTACTCGAAGGTGCTAACTTTCAAAAATATAATAGAACAAACAGCTTACAATTTCAAAGACCTTTAAATTATATAAATATAGAATGTGGTATTCTTGCATTTTCATTTATGTAATCTTTTATATGATATGATAATTGTTGAAGTAATGCGTTATAAAAACAATTATCCTTATCCTTATAAAAATAATTATCGTGACTTAAGATATTGCATGTAATGAAAAATATCAATATAACAATGATTAATTTAGTTGTTGTGTGAAATTTATTTTCATATAGGGCGTTACGCGAAATTAAATTACGAAAAGTCATTTCTAGCATACTTGTTAAGCCAAAAGCAAGACACTGAATTTGCTAAACCGGTATAATAATTATTTATTTGGTTTTAATGAAATCTGATCTGTATCATTTACAGTCATTATCTTTCAACAAACATTCTTTTCGTTCCTTTATGTTTAATACTTTAAAATGGAGTTCGTTATCCAGTAAAACTTTTAAATTCATGATTATTCTTCCGGTGAAGGAGGATCGTTCCGAAGAGACGTACCGTGGAGATTCTTACAAATCTCCTGCACCCTGGACGATACACCCTCTACTTCTAGTGTTGCCGAACTAGCATCGGATCCTGTCTGTAAGTTAAAATTGAGTGGGCCTTCTCCTTCACATTGGTGAAATGATACAATTTGGTTACGGATCTTCAAACCCGAATAGACGAATCAATGCATGCCCATCTTTTCATTGCTCTTTGTATTTAAAAATGTTGGGCTTGTTTCATGTAATGTATACAAGGGCGAAACTCCCCCAGCAAAACAGTATTTTCTGTATTGTGGTTTCACATGTTATTTTTTTATTCGATATATTCAATGTGGTTTTTACTTCTCAAATCTGTGCAAAGAAGATTGTGATAACCTTGTACTACAATTGTAGAATTTGCTATTCCAAAAAGAGCCGTTCTAATATTACCTTACTACTTGCGTGTACAAAAAAACCAGTGAAGCTATTGTAGACGAAAGCAGCCCCTCTGCTTGGGCGCTCCCTAACTCCGCGGCTGGGGGGGGGGGGGGAGGGAGGGGCAGACGAGTCCCGCGACCCCGACCACGCCACACGTCGCCGCAGGAAGATATGACTCGAGAGGGAAGCTATTTTGAAGGCCTCTTGAAGGATTCGGGAGCGGCGCCCGCAACCACTTCTGCGGCTCCCGGGCGCCGCGCCGCGCCGGGGGTGGAGCGGAGCGGCGATAGGGACGTAAAAATAGCGGCCCGCGGCCCTCGCGATGATTTGGGGCCGGAGGGCCTCGCACTGGCGAGGGTGCGAAGGCAGCCGGCGCGGTCTGAGCCACGGCAATCGCCCGACTGCATCCCGCGGTGAGTTTGCCTTCGCCCTCGCTTCCCAGCAATCCCCGTCTACAATCCGTTACCTGAGAAGGCATAGCCCGACTGCATCCCGCGGTCACTTTTCCCTCGCCATCACTTCCCAGCAAATATCCGTGCACTATCCTTTACCTGAGAAGGCATAGCCCGACTGCATCCCGCGGTCAGTTTTCCGTTAACGCAGCTAATCCCCTTTCACATTTCGTGACCTGAGAAGGCATAGCCCACCTCCATCCCCATTCGTTCATTGGCTGTTTCGGAAGGAAAAATATTTTTGTTAAGTTTGCATTCATAAGTAGCAGAAAAAGATGTTCTCCAACATTCCGGAGAAAACCTCAAACACACGTGAAAGTGGCAAAATGTATACTTACTCAGCGGGGTAAGAATATGCTTGTGGTGTTAGGCGATATCATGTATTTCCATTAACTTTTATGCGTTGGTTGTCAACGTTGGCTGTGCTCTGAAAGGACATGCGAATGTTTCTTGAAAACAGCCAGAAGTGCATAAATCATAAATGATGAATGTGATTCTAGTATGTTTACTTGTACGTGATCCAAAAGAAATGTTATTATAGCTTATGTTTCAATAGACTATGTCATTATAGTTTGTTTCAATGGAAGGGCGTGCGTTTGTTAGTTTGCTAATGATTTAATTATATGATTTACAATCATACATAAATATAATGGAAATTGTGACTAGTGCTTTAAGGTGTGAATGTATAAACTTCAGTCCGTGCATTTTTCTCAGAGAATCCTTTCATTTTGGATGCATTTAGTGCATTAAATATGTTTACAACGCACAAGTGTCGGCGATTTTTATTTACAGTCGAATTCTACGTTCTTTTTTATACATTTTCTGACAATCTACTGCTCTTTATAAAGGATGTTACTGTCCGTGTGTCCTTGTTTTTCTTCACACGTCGGAAACTTGGTTCGGATTCAATGCGTCTTTGAAGTCCTCTACTCTAAACAAGCAAGAATCGTATTTTCCAAGGAACATTGGTCTGTATAGTTAGATCCGTTCTGCTCGCATCTCCGCTTTCCCCGTTGATTATTTTTCATGGTCCGTATATTCGGAAAGAAACGCTCCCGAGACGTCAGTAAAGCTCCTGATCGCGTAGAACATAGTAAATAGAGACGTGCGCGCATAAAACCTTCACGGCTGAAGGTTAATGGCTGGAAGTGAGTCGTTTTAATTGAAGTAAATAACAGTGTACTGTTAATACATCCATCGCTCGAATGCGTGGGTGCGTGGTGCGGAGCGAGGTGTCCGTGGCGGGGCGCGAGTGGTTCACGAGACGCCGCCTGCGCCGCTCCCACGCTGTAAGATGCATAGGTGTGTTCACTCCCAGTCTAAAAGGGAAGCTTATTTGAGGCTAGTTCTCACAGTTCTCGCATATAAGCGCTGCGATCTTCGAGTCTCACTGAGCAAGGTCGTGATCCATTCAACAGCTCTTTTCTAATTTCATGTCAGTGATTTGTCGCTTCACGGTGGAATTGGTAAAGTGTAAAGCGACCAGTTACGAAAATGGGTAGGAAATGTTTTGTAAAACTGTGTAATAGTCACAGTTTAGGATGTCATCTTAAGATGTATATCTTACACCGTGACCCAAACCGATCGTGCGCACCGTGTGGACAAGCGAGGAACTAGCCTCAAACTGGCCCGAGAAAATTTGCCCCAAAAGCGGCTAGTTGACACACCTATATATCTTACACCGTGGCCGCTCCCTCGCCTGCCACTCCCCGCAGTCCTCCCCGCCTCTGCAACCCCGCATCGCCTCGTCCCAACCTGCCCAGCCCCGTCTCTTCTATCCCCCCCCGCCCCGCCCCGCCCCACCCAGCCTCGCCAGGCGCGCCCCGCCACACTACGCACTGGCACTCCGCGTAGTCCCTGCACTCGAATGTGTTGCTATCTCTTCCTTCTTTCTCCTTTTCTTCCATTTTAGATCTTTGCATTATTTCTCAGATCAGGTTGTTTAATCACCTTGTTTTCGTGCTACAGCTATGGATTAACTGTCTCATCATTCACAGTTGTAGGCTATCTTTCGTTTCTTTTATTCTCGACAAACTATTTACTTCATTTTTTTTTCTTTTGTAGATTATTCGACTGTTTACCTTTCTTATCCAGTTCTTGGTGCCTGTTGGTTTTTTGTGACCAAATGACCTTACAATTCCATCCAGATTGTTATCCTTGCCGTATCTTCGACAGAATACGGGCAGTAATGAGAGGAACGTTCGAAAAGTTAGTGACGAGCTGGACGAATCGACAAAATCTACGTTATAATTATCGTCCGGAAAATGTTTATATCTAATACAATACAAACCTGTACAAAAGTATTTGGTATTCATGACTCGGAAGAAACGTGGTTATATAGATACCGCTTTTTTTTCTTGTTCTTTATTTAAGTACACAGAATTCTAATTTCGTGTATCGGCATGTTTTGCAAAGTGTTGGCCCCTCGAACTCAAATAATACAAGAGGAGTGCCTCAATTAAATTTTGAATGCCGTCGAAGCACGTAGAAACGAAATGGCTGCAATATAGTGAAAATTGAATACAAGTCTAAGAGAAGACGCACAAAGGCAACGCCGTATGAACGTGGCTATTTGGAAAGTTAAAAAAGTATTGAAAGGTTCGCATTAGTGACGAGGAGCGCTGAGCACAAAGGGAAGAGCGGCGTCCGCTGCGAGTGCGGATTCATAAAGCGTATTGCTATGTCTTCGATAATTTGATTAGCCGCCTCTCGGGAGGCGCTTGCCGATCCTGTCTCCCACCGCCCTCCCCGTCCGCCCCCACCGCCTTCTCCGTCCACTTCCACCCCTTCCCCCCCTTCCCCCGTCCACCTCCACCGCCTTCTCCGTCCACTTCCACCCCTTCCCCCGTCCACCTCCACCGCCTTCACCGTCCGCCCCCACCGCCTTCCCCGTTGGCCCCCATCCTCTTTCCCGTCAGCCCCCACCCCATTTCCCGTCCGCCCCCACCCCCTTTCCCGTCCGCCCTATCTCTTTCCCCGTCCACCCCATCTCTTTCCCCGTCCGCCCCCACCGCCTTCCTGTCCGCCCCCACCCCTTCCCCCGTTCACCCCCACCGCCTTCCCCGTCCGCTCCCACCGCCTTCACCGTCCGCCACCATCCCTTTCCCCGTCCACCCCCACCCCCTTCCCCTCCCGTCGAAACATCAAAGGTCCAGGTCTTCCGACGGCCGCCCTGTGCTTTTCGCATGACCTTCCCGTCGCTTGTGCTGTCTTTCGTTGCGCCGCTTCGCCGCCTTGCTGCTATTCCCCTCTCTGCGTGCGAATCTCCGTCTTCGCCTTAGACTCGACCGCCATCTCCCGCCCTCCGCCTGGCTGAGCGGGCGCGCGCCCCCGGCCGCAGGTCTCGTTAGCGCCTCTCAAATCCCGCTCGCCCCTTCCGAAGTTCCGCTCCTCGCCGCAGGTCACCGCGCGCAACCGCACCTTCCACGCACACCGGGATTATTTTCCATGACCTACGCTCTACATAAATTGTCCCTTTAACTAAGCCAAACTTTGCCCATGCATAAACAATGGTGGCTGAGGGAGAGAGGGAAGAGGACACAGGAGTGCCGGCGGGGAGGCCGGAGGACGCCGCTGCAACCTTTCATGTGTTGCGAATTTACTGCGCAGCCACGTGTGTGCGGGGTGGCTCCGGATAAGCAGGGCGGGCGGCCGCGCTCGAGGAGGCGAGTTCTAAGTAACACGGAGCGGCCTGCATAAGTGATGGCGCCGCCGCCGCCGCCGCCTGTGTGCGCGCTCGCCAGGTGAGGCCGGGGGGCGTGGCGGGGCGGGGCGGGGGAGGAAGGCGGAAGGGCAGTGTGGCTGCCTAAGCCGGTGCTTCCACCAGACCCGCTCGCGGAGATGCCTCTTAGAAGCGGCCGAGATGAACCTGCGTGGCCAGGCTTGCGGTGGGAACCGACTTTTCGGCCCAGGCCCTGATTAGAGGATTATCCGCGCAGATGCCTCTGAAGAGGATTGCGGTCTTCGTATGAAAAGTAGAGTCACTTTAATGTCAGAGAAACTGCCGAAATGGGGGATAAACAAGGGGTATCCAAATTTAGGGCAATAGAGTGGGAAGTTAATTTACAAATAGTATTATAATTTTTGCACATGTTCGTTTGGGGTTTCCGAATTAACATTAATAGTGTATGTAAAAGGTATTCATCGAAATATAGAAAATCAAAAGACAATTTCATTGTAAGTGAATAAATGTATTATTATTGTTATTATTAACAGCCACACTTTGAATGATTAGGAAAAAGTGAATAATGTACTCCCCAGATGCCAGTACTATTTGTTGTTAGTATCATCATCCTCAACCTGTTCGATTTTAAGTTGATGTGATAAAAATCAATGCTCCAAGATGACGTCTGTTGAGTACAGACGCTTGTTGAAACTTAGGACTAAAAAATATTAAAGAAACATTTCGGATATGTGGAAGAAAGATTTTAATACTGAATTCAAACTCCCGCTCAAATACTTATCATAAATGTCACGAATTTAAAACAAAAGAAATTGATTATGCACAACGAAACCACTCACAAAACTTACTCCGTGAACTAGAAAATGCTACAACTCTTCACATGAACAGGCTCAGTTGGACGAAACATTACTAAGGAATTATCAAAACGTGCTAAGGAATTATCAAAACGTGCTAAGGATTGCCTTTACAATTACCTGCCAATAGCTCTTGATCTTTAACAAACCTTGCCAACTACAAGATTATAATGAGACACTGCACTCTATGACAGAAAATCATAGATGTATAACCTAGAAATCCATGTCTGTGTCACAGAAACAGATTAAATGTTTGGTGCAGACCTAACCTGGGACAGACGAAATTGGAGTTCCATCATAAAACACAGATTATAAATCCTCAAGCACAGATTATAAATCCCCTGACAGAAACCAGCTGTTTCGCAGCCAACCAATCGGGAGCATATATGGCGCTACAGTGACGTCACTATGGTGACGTTCACGCTGCCGATCTGTACTTAATTGGTGACAGTAACAGTTGAGACCAAGAAAAATAAAGTAGGCAATTGTAAGCTTTCAAATATAATTAATAACTTCTAACATATTGTAGTCTGTGAAGCATTGGTTTCCATAAATTGAACATACGAGATTACCTTGCGAAAGGACACGATTTTGGCACAATTAAAATGTCTACACGTGCACAACACTACCAGACAGACCGGTCGGAAGCTTAGAGCTTGTTCCAGCGGAGGCTATGGGAGATACCTCGTTGAGGAAAACCCGCCAAGCCTTCGAGTAAGTCGGCGGCGGATTTCGCCAACAAGCGATGGAAGACCACGGCCGCCTCCCGCAATAAAGCATGTGCTACTCTTACGGGACTGCGGCGCCATAACAGTCGCCTCGTACAAAATGAGTTACATTCCTTTTTTTGAGAGACTTGAAATGCCCATGGGAAATAGTTGCCGGCGCGTGCTGAAGGGACACTTCGCAAAACAAAGGGCTATATTTGGGCGACGAGGAAACATCCGGACGTGCGCTGCCACGGGGGCAAGCTTGTGAACCCCGAAATGCGGTTGGCGGAAGCGGCATTATGACGCAGTTCCGGAGCCAGGCCAGAGGTATATAAGACAGCCTCGGGAGAAACCTCCTTCTTCTGTTTCTTGGGCTCGTCCGTAGGTCGTCGTGAGTGGTGCGGCTCGTGGCACGTCGATGTGCTGGCTACGGAGGGGATGAAGCCGGCGCGCGTGCGTCGTGACGTCAGGCAAGCGGTCGTGGTGACCGGTAAAAGTTCCTTCTAGTAACGGTCGGTTATAATATCCATTGTAAAATTTGTAAATACGGATTTCAGGTGTCGGTGCACATTGTGAATAAATATTCAATATTTTACAACCGTTCACATCTCTGTATTCTTGTAACAGCCCCGGCCATGCCACCACAAGACCAATGACTTCAGCAGTTGATATGCGCGGAATCAGTAATCAAACAATCCAAAGACAGGGAAGAAGCGTGTCTTATGCGATGCGCTCGTGTTGTCAACTTCCGATTCGACCTCAGATCCGCATTTCCAGGCTTCCGACCGATGTTATCTGGATCATGCATTCAAATGTATGCGAGGTGCCGCCGCCGCCGCCGCTGCATGAGGCGGCGCGAGGCCTGAATATGGATACCGGGCCCATCGGAAATGGATAGTGCTCCTAAACTCTTGTAACCGGAGCTGCATATGCAGAGCGAAAGGCTTTGGCGTTCTCCCTCCTCTTTTCTCTCCGCTTGCGCAGCCGCGCTTCAAAGGTGGAGGCGAACACACCGACTGCATCCCGCGCTAAAACTTTCCCTACACAGCGATTTTCGCAACTCTGCCCCTGACAGAAACCAGATGTTTCGCTGCCAACCAATCGGGAGCATATATGGCGCTACAGTGACGTCACTATGGTGACGTTCACGCTGCCGATTGGATGTCACCGTAACAACTGATTTACGTCAGTTGCAGATCTAAATAAATCCAAGTACACAATCAAGCGATTCTAACCAGAGAACAGGAAACGTAGAAATCAATTTCCATACTAAAAGGTGAAATGCAACGGGAAGGAGAGAGGCTAAGCCTTTTTGGGAGGGAAGTAAAAATATACTGCGATTTTCGCATCTCTGCTCCTGACGGAAGTCATCTGATTCGCTGCCAACCAATCGGGAGCTTATATGGCTCTACAGTGATGTCACTATGGTACGATTAAGCTCCCGATTGGATGAAACCGTCAACAGCTGATTCCTGTCCGGGGCAGAGTTGTGAAAATCGCGGTATACTTTACTTCCCTCCCAAAAAAGGCTTAGCCTCTCTCCAACCCGTTGCATTCCACCTTAGTATGGAAATTGATTTCTACGTTTCCCGTTCTCTGGTTAGAATCACATTGCTTGATTGTGTACTTGGATTTATTTAGAGCTGCAATTGACGTAAATTAGCTGTTTGAGTTGCCAACCAATCGAGAAGTTGAACGTCGCCGTGGTGACGTCACTATAGTAACGTGTGTGCTCCCGATTGGATGACACCGCAACAACGTCAAGTGCAGCTCTAAATAAATCCAGGTTTAATGTATCCACTTCTGTTTTCATGAAACGTTTGCATGTTCTCTTAGAGCACTGCCAAAGTGTAAAACCACTGTTTAAATGTTATGGAAACATAACGTTAATTAACCTGTCTGGAGCATCTTTTTTACTCGCTGAGTAAACATACACAATTCCGAAGATTCTGCCGTGTACACCTGCGTTCGAAGTTTTCTCGGGACTGGTGAGAGAACATATTCTACTTGGGTCAGTTATGAGCGCAAAGTTAACTAAAATGTTTTACTCGTTCCGAAACACCGGATGAACGAAACGGAGTTGATTCGGTCAATGCCTTCTCAGGTAACGAAAAGTGAAAGGGGTAGCTGGGAAGGGGGGTTGCAGTTGGGTGATTCCCTGATGCCTGGCGAGGTGATATCTGCGCGCTGGATGACAGCCCAGGATCCCCACTCGATCCTCCATTTTTCTTCTTTGCTTTCCCGGCCTCATGGAGGTGGTGTAATGGGCACTCGTCTGACTATTGTATTTCCTCGCAAGTCCCGGTGATCCTCCTCCATTTCGTTTACTTCTTGTTCTCTTTATTCTTTCTGGACATCGCTAATTCCTCGCGATTTATGTCATGAAGACCATTTCCGTAAGCTCCTTGTAGTGGTAAATGTTGAGATTCGCTTTCTCGTTTTGTATATATTCCCATGTTCGATTCCAGTGTCAATTTGATCAAGTTTAACATAAGATCTCTGCTTATTTGTTGTTTCATGATGTGAATACTCAAATTGAGACGTTGATAATATAGTATACTTTACAGGATTATTTTGAATTTCAGCTGTATGCAAACTCTGGGTTTGTGTCTCAGTTTTGTGTTCATTCTTAGGAACTTTGCCCTTTAATGATTTGTATGTACTGTCAGACAATTTACTATCATTGTTATTTCATATTCCATAATCTACCGTCTATTGTCTTGTAATAGACGCGTGGAGGCAAAAGGGCAAAGTTCCCGTTGTTACCTCTTTTCCATTTATTACATAAAATCGGGCATTCCGTTCTTGTAATCCATTGAATGAACAAAGCTCAAACTTTGCAAGGAATTTCTTTGCATCTTGTCAGCCTTAAACGATGGTGCATGCCAATGAATGTACGGCCGTCACCTTTCCGTTTATTGAGAGGCGTCAGATCCAGGCGAACCGCGTTGCCGACGGAGTAATCATTAGGTGGCGGTGATAGTAGATCTGATTTTGGCCGAAATTTCGGCCGGCCGTGTTTCTCCGACGTTTCAGTTCGTTCAAATACCTGATGAAAAATAGAATGGACATATCGAGCCTGAAAGACTTCTTTCGACGGCATCCGAAAACATCGGCTGTCGGACGAAAATCTGTTTAGTTTTTTTAGGTTCAGTCTGTTCCATTAGCTGGAAATCAGCTGGAGAGTCAAGGCCATCCGCAATGTACGTAGAAGATCTTGAGCGTGCTTCTGACAAATATTTGAAACAATGAGCCGGAGGAATTATGGAAATATTCGGACGATTTCTGATACATTTGTGTGTGTTTTCGAATGAAATAAGTCGGATGATATCGCCCGCCGATGATCGCCTGATTTCGTCCGGTTCCGACCGACTGGCAGCGAGCGACAGATAAGTACGGTCACCGCTGCGCTGTGACCGTACTTAGTTACCGTAGTCTTACTTTATCCGTCTAACTGCACTGACGTTGGGCGCAGGGCTGCCAAATGTACCCCGACCGTCCAGCGCCGCCTGCAAATTGCATTTCGTCGATCGCTAACGCCCTCTGGTGGCGCCGGGGCGTCGTCGGGTCGATTCTGCCACGCGGATATCGCGCGTTGATATTTACGCCTGGACGGAGTGTATTACGACGTTGCCAAAGCGAGCGCATGGCCAGCCACCGATAGGGCGTAAGTGAAAATAAAATATTTAACAGATGTAAAACGGGGAGGTCATTCTGCGGCGATAACGGAGAAAAATGAACCTCCATAACTTGACTTTATCAGTGTTTTTTTTTTTTTTTTGTTGAAAATGTTTTATGTTCAATTTATTCACTTAATGGTGTTTAAGTTGTCTTTTAAAATTTAAAATATGTTTTGGTTTTGAAAATCATGTCTAGTTTGTTTAAATATAAAGGATACCTGGCTTTCACCCAGGAGGCCCGGGTTCGATTCCCGGCATGGGAATGTGTTTGCGGATTCGATGGTGTGACGGTTAGCGTGCCGGACTCTCATACCCAAGTTCGCGGGTTCAAACCCGATCAAAGCCGTGGATTTTTAAGGGCGAAAAAATCCTTCGTACGCCTTCCGCGGAGGGGAAGTAAAGCCGGCTGGCCCATGTTAGTAGATTTACTGGCATGTAAATGCAAGCCATTCGCTTCGCCACATGTAAAAGATCCTCAAGCCTAAATGACGGCTCTGAGCTAAATTCAAATCGCCTGTTTCGTCGCCCGAGATAATACCTTCTTTCTCGGCTAGGTGAAAGGAGCGGAGCGAAATTTGCGTGGTCAGACGGAAGAGCAGGCCTGAGTCTCGCCACGTAAAATAAGGCACTAACTAACTAAATATGCATACATTTCTCCCGTACCTTGCGTATTAATCATGAAAATCTCTGAACTCGCGTAATCTGAGAAATGAGATCTGCCCCTTCGTGTTTGCTATCCAGTAACCATTGTACTTTTTTATCTATGATTAAAATTACAGCAACTGATAAATTCATTAGAATTATTAATAAAAAATCAGAAAAATTACTAATTTTATATATGTATTTAAGAAAAAGAAATGGTCTTCGAAAGAATGCTAAGCATTCTGTATTTATTAAAAGTATTCGTGATGAAATATTTAGACCTATGTACCTATATTGATGTACTGATGTCCATGGGCCTATTTCTATACGCTTTTCTAATCTACATCTCCAATTAATTCTGTTTCATAAACTAGGAAATAGTAGATCACTACGAGTCGTTTCTGATGTAAAAATTAACATCATGTTGCTTCTCGTATTACTAATACATAGAGAAGTGTCAGTTTCCGCGTCAGAGACACGTTTGTCTGTCGTAAGCGTTTCGAGTAGTTTTGTTGCAGCTGCACCCCACTGGCTTCGCGAGCACACTGCCTCTGCACTGGACGGCGAGGCCACGCCCTGGCACTCTGTCGCCACTCGCACACCACTCGCTATCTGTTCAGAATCTGACAGTGGCGGTAACAAAATAGACTCACCCCTAACGCCTCCTATGATAACAAAGATAAACCATACTAGTTTTCCCGCGCGAATGTCTTGGCCCTAGTTTATAATCAGTAACCCTATCCTAACCTATCAGCACAAGACAGCAGTCAGTGAACGAAGTTTCTGGCTTGATAGAATAGAATCAAGGTTCAAAGGTACGAATTACATCAGTCATAATAAAAAGAGTCAGTATAAACATAATGTAATAGTAGCTTTTCGATTTATTTCGATTCTATTTGAATTGTTTGTGATCGCATGATATAGACATGGTTTTTCTTCATTGGTTATTTTATTGAATGTTTTATATGGGTCGTGCAAAACATACCACTGAGACTGAATGACGGCTAATTTTTAGCATGTGAAAAAAAGTGGTTCAATGAACAAAATTGCAAAGC
This sequence comes from Acheta domesticus, assembly GCA_031308135.1. NCBI lineage: Eukaryota > Metazoa > Arthropoda > Insecta > Orthoptera > Gryllidae > Acheta > Acheta domesticus. The sequence goes on from JAHLJT010000631.1 coordinate 242,738,625, forward strand.
AACTTCGGGTTTCGCGAAAGCGAGTCCAGTATGCAATTCACAAATGTAAACAGACGAAGCAGATTCGTAAAAATCGAGGCAGACCGCGAAGGACCCCTCACGAATGGATGGACGAATCTGCTTAGAAATTCGGAAGGATCCATTCCTGTCAGATCCTTTGAAACAAAAACGAATTCTCAGGTTTGTGGTGTTGCATTAACTACTTCGACAGTTCAGAAAATATTACGATCTTTATAACTCATTGCAAAACGAAAACGGCATGTGCCAGAATAGTACATTATGAAACAATGTAGTGTAACGTAGTGTGTGTATATTTTTTATGAAGCACAGATGAAAACGTTGCCTTTTTTACTACATTGCATTTGGTATTCGCAATTTTCCTTCATTTTGATTTAGAATTCGGAAATTTGTTGGACCCCCACCATGAATGCGTATTATCAGAAGCTTAGAAAATATTACATGGAATTCGGAAAATATGTATATGCATATTACGTCGTTATTACTTCGGGGCGTCTTTATTGTAGCTCACTAAGGGAAGTGAAACTCCCATCGTAGAGTTAATTTCTGGGGTTTCACACAGCCAGGGTCCATTTCCTTCCATGAACGTTCGAAATTTGTGAATTTAATTTGGGTTTCTATAGAGAGGAAGCGGTGGAAAGCGATCGGTCCTACGTCAATATCAGGTTCAGCGCGGACGAGTTAAAGTTCACTTCAACTATTGGCCGCTCGCCAGTTCACGCCGGTCGATAAACTAGCGGCGGATCTCTGGCGACGCGGCGGGACGGCTGGCGTGGGCCGCGGCTGCTGTTGTGACGGCGCGGGCGAGAACACGCGGGAGATCACGGCCCGGAGCGTGCTCACAGGATCTGAGGGGACGCGCGCCGTGTCCCTTGCCAGGAGCAACAGAGAAGCACAACTAAGCGACCGCTGTGCTTCTCTGAGGAGTACTGTTGGCGTGTAGTCCTCGTAAAGCTTTCCTACTACCTTTCATGTAGGGTTTTTTAAAAATTTATTTATTTAAGGTCGGTTTAAAAACATCTATGGTCATTAGCGACCACTATTGATTTATACTAGAGACACATTTTTAAAAAAATTTAGAGTAAACAGAAGTATAACAATAAACTGAAATAAGTACAATAAATTTTGCAATTATTCATAACATTATCTAAACCAGCCAAATTGAGAGAAGTTACAATTGTTATGAAACCTTCTATTGAATTCAACATTTCATTAATTTCATTCTTGATGCCAAGAGAGGTTCGTAGAATACAGGGTGTTTATTGTTAATACATTTGAGAAGTACAATATATTTTTTCGGTATTTATATTTCCAAATATAATATATACTTGTTAATTCCACAAATCTCTTGGATATCTAATGATCGTGTTCTCAACTTGCCCTGCCAACTACTACACAATTTTTGGTTGCGGTATGTTGGCACACTATCTGTATTTATGATTACTTTTGTACTTGCGACTCACACTCGACACAGTGTCACGCATCAGGTAGTATTTCAAGTAATATAAGAGTACTTTCAACTTGGATGATTATGTGATTTTACAAGGTATGTTAGTTTTTGCCCTTTATTATAATTGTTTTTACAGTTGACTCGTACTTTAGAGTTTATCTTATGTGGATATTCATGTACATCTCCTGAGGAAGGTCTCAACATTTCAATTGGCCGAATCGTTGAAACGTTTATTATATTTATAAAGATTTTTTTAAACTTCTCCGATTACTTCGTAACATTTGTTTCTAAATATAGGTCGATGTTTTATTTTTATTAATTATCTATGCAAATATAATTTGTGTATTAATATATTTCAATTTTTAAACATCTTTCTAGTTACACTAACAAGTGGGATTTGCGAGTGTCGCTGTAATCGCAAGTCGTTTTCGAGGGTGGGCGAACGCAAGGTGTCCTCCCATTGGCAGGGAGGGGGAGGGAGGGAAGCGGGATGGGCGGAAGTGCAGTGTGTGGGAAGCGGGCGAATCCCGTGGCAACGTTGCGCCGTCGCAGGCGTCGCCCTCTATTCAGTGATGGGCGACGTTTCGTTTCCGCCTGAGCCTCGCCGCCGCACCCGAACTTTTGTTCCCACGGGCTCTCGCTTTCCGAATACGTTGGGAATTTTCAGTTGAAAAAACTCAATAACGACCAGTTTATAAATCGAGAGGACTGTTAAAGAGGAAAGCAGAATGAAGACGAATAAATACGATGCTCCCTTGTTAATTGTGAAAATTGTTTGTTATGCTATTGAATAAATATTAAAAGCAAATCCATTAACGTGAGTTGGTTTACTAGATTTCTGTTTTGTCCGTCCATTAATGTAAATACGTCTGAGTCAATGAAAGTATATTATAATTAGGGAGCGGATTCGTATGTATTTACATATATTTTTGGAGACTAGATAACTTAATTTTTCAACTGGAACTATTTGTTTCAAGACATTCTGAGACGAATAAGACATATTTTATTTTACATATTTTTACATATTTCGGTATAACTACATATTTTTACATATTTATCTGTTACTCCATATTTTTAAATATTTGTAATATTTTTGTGTGGAGAAAGAACATCTGAAGACTAGCTGGGATGTTACAAAATGCGAACCACTGAGCTGTTTCTTGATCGAATTCGAATGCAACTTCGGTGTGTGCTTTCAATGGAGAGATAAACTACTGTTCCTAGAAGAGAGCAAATTGACCTGCCACTTTCGTAGAAGGTCTCTTGCATGTTGCGATGTGCGAGAAAACATGCGACGGAAGTGGGTATCAGTGAAATTGAGAAGAGTCTTCCCGCCGTACCTTCTCTACGACGCGTCGTATACTTGCGTCTCAGTTTCACTGATAGCATGAAGAAAGGAAACGTTCGCTCCCGTGTCATATTCTCCCTGATACCAATTAATGTTAGATTAGGATGGCAAATCAGAGAGGAAGAGAGGGCAGTTGTCAGCTCAGCATACATTTTTTTTCATCCTGCTTCAGTTCGTGGTTACTTGCCTGCCCTGCAAGACGGTGTGTTAAAAGTGTGTTAAAAGATTTTCATAAATAGTGAGAAAGAACGAATTAGTGTGAAAGAAAAACAGTGTGCAAAATGCCGAAAGCAGCGACAAAGGGAAAAGACTTGGTGGCCAGATATCTCCGCGAATTTCCAAATGAAACATTTAAAACTGATTCGAACATTTTATTTTGTTCTTGTTGCGATAAGCAGATTTCGACTTCTCAACGCTTTTTAGTGACGCAACACATTGCCACAGCGAAGCATAAAGAAAACAAGGAGAGAAAATCAAAGCTTCAACAAACCTTCATCACAACTTCAACTGCTTCTACATCAAGTGGTAAGTCAGGTTTTAATACAGACTTGTGCCGAGCTTTAGTTAGAGCTGATATTCCTCTTCATAAAATAAACAATTCAGATTTCAAAATGTTTCTGGAAAGTATACCGAGAAAAAAATACCAGATGAAAGCACGTTGAGAAAAACTATTTACAAGAAATTTATGTGGAAACTCTTGATAAAATTCGAGATAATTTAAAGAACAGCAACATTTGGGTATCAATCGATGAAACCACTGATGTAGAAGGCAGATATATTGCCAATGTAATTGTTGGTAAACTTTCTTCCCTATCCCCTTCGGTGCCTTATCTCTTGAACTGTGAAGTATTGGAAAAAAAAAATAACATGCATCTATAGCAAGATTTTTCAACGATTCAATGAGTCTGCTGTGGCCAAGTGGTGTACTAAACGAAAACGTTTTGTTATTTTTATCTGATGCTGCTCCATACATGGTGAAGGCGGGAAAGGCACTGCAGGTTTTTTATCCAAAAATGATTCATTTAACCTGCCTGGCTCATGCACTTCATAGAGTTGCGGAAACTGTGAGAAATCAATTTCCTAATGTGGATGCATTGATATCGTCCGTAAAAAAAGTTTTTTTGAAAGCTCCAAGCCGCGTGAAATTTTTAAGGAGTGTTATCCAGATCTGTGTTTGCCACCCAACCAGTAATTACGAGATGGGGTACTTGGTTAGAAGCAGCGCAATACTACTACGAAAAATTTCGGTAAAATAAAAGATATTATTTAAAACTTGATTCTGATTCGACTGCGGCAGTAGAAAAAGCCAAATCTCTGATTGTTAATCCCAGCTTGAAGAACGACCTGGCCTACATATCATTAAATGCAGTTTTTTTGGCTCATGCAATTACAAAATTGGAGACTCGGAACATGTCGTTAGCCGAAAGCGTTTCTATTTTAATGATACGTTCCAAAAGCTTCAAAAAGCACCAGGAGAAAAAGGAAAGGAAATGAAGAACAAATTCATGGTAATTTTGGAAGAAAAATCCTGGTTGGAAGGAATTGCAAATCATTTCGGACATCCATTCTGGAAACGACAATACCGGAACGTTAGAGGTTGAGTTGAGCCCCAGAGAAATAACTCTTTTCAGCAATGCTCCTATTACCTCGGTTGATGTGGAACGGTCATTCAGCCTCTACAAATCTATTTTAAGGCCTGATCGGCGTCAATTTTCCTTTCAGAATTTAAAGTTTCACTTAATAATTTCAAGTAATTGTACTCTCTAATTATTTAATAATGTAAATAAATGAAATATTATAATTTTGTTTTTTACATATTTTCTGTTTTGATTACATATTTTTTACAAAAATAATACATATATATGTACATATTTTCATTTTTTTATTACATGAAAATCCGCTCCCTAAGTATA